>VZRU01004991.1:69949-171139 GCA_013398155.1 Pedionomus torquatus | reverse complement strand
TTTTTTTTTTTTTTTTTTTTTTTCCTGAATGGAGACTGTTTTTTCTTACTGGTTAACCTCCACCAGGTTTAATGATTTTGGTTCTTCTTTTTCCACTAACATCAGGACCATGACCAAATTTTGTTTCCCACCTGCTATTCCAACTTTTCTGTCTGAAGATGTCACTCCCTTCCCACTTCTCTCCTAGTTTCTTCCCTTCCAGTCTAACCAAAACAGGGCGTTTTTTTCTGTTGGTTTAACCTTTCAGTAGCCTTACTTCATCCACAGAAAATTTTAACCTTTTACTCCTAAAGATGCTTTCATTCTCCCCCATCCCATTGACACAGAGTCCTACAATGACCCCATTGACTTCTGCATTCCCCATTACTTTCCTTGAGTTTCTCACGCTTCCAGTTTGACTGTGGCCTTTCTCTCTCTGAATCACTTTGTATTGTGTACTTTCTTATGTTTTTTCCTTACCAAAGGGATTGCCTGGTCTAACAAGGCAAGGATCCTACATTTCCTTACATTTTCTCATACTGTACTCGTTTACGGCTCTTAGATTGTGAATTCTATTGAGCTCCATTTCCATTCTTTACTTAGTACAATTTATCTGTTATAAAGTGCTGTATATATCCAGGGTGCTAGATAAAAATTGCATAATAAATTAATTCATTTTTTTTGAAAGGTACAACATTCTCATTCAAGCTAAGAAGAATTTTGGAGCCACATAAATACTGATTCTAAATTTTAAAACCATTCAAAATGTCTTAGGAACATCTAAGAAAGTGAATCGTGGTTTAAAATATTAACCAAGGTGGTCTTTTTTAGCTTCTCTCAGTCTGAATTATTGTATACCTCATTTTAATTTGTAAATGTTATATATTTTTGCACTGTATAGCTTCTCTGCCCTATGTAGTATTTTTTAGCTCTGTCGTGTTATGAAAGAGAACTCTATTCGACTTGTCACACTGTATGATCTAGCGTACAATCCATATTGTTTTGAAACTAGTAGTTCTATAAATTCATGCGTCTGTCTTGGGCCAACCCCTGATATCAGTGCAGACTGGGGGATGAAGGGATTAAGAGCAGCCCTGAGGAGAAGGACTTTGGGGTACTGGTGGATGAAAAACCGGACATGAGCCAACAGTGTGCGCTCACAGCCCAGAAGCCCAAATGAATCCTGAGCTGCATCACATGAAGCGTTGCCAGCAGGTCGAGGGAGATGATTCTGGCCCTCTACTCCACTCTGGTGAGGCCCCACCTGAAGTACTGTCCAGCTCTGGGGTGCTCAGGACAGGAAAGACATGGACATTTTGGAACGGGTCCAGAGGAGGGTCACAAAAATGATCAGAGTGATGGAGCACCTCTCCTATGAGGACAGGCTGAGAAAGTTGGAGTTGTTCAGCCTGGAGAAGAGAAGGCTCTGGGAAAACTTAGAGCAATCTTTCAGTACTTAAAGGGGGCTTATTAGAAGGATGGGGACAAACATTTTAGCAGAGCCTATTGCAATAGGACAAGGGGTTTTAAGCTAAAAGATGGTAGATTCAGACTAAATTTGAGGAAGAATTTTTTTATGATGGGGGTGGTGAAACACTGGAACAGGTTGCCCAGAGAAGTGGTAGATGCCCTATCCCTGGAAACATACCAAACCTGGTCAGGTTGGATAGGGCACTGTGCAACCTGATCTACTTGAAGATGTCCCAGTTCATTGCAGGGAGGTTGAACTAGATTACCTTTAAAGATGCCTTCCAACCCAAACTATTCTATGACACTGTGAAATTGATAAAAAAGGTAAATCTGGAAATATTTTAAAACTATTACAATTGATTTTGTGTGTTCTAAATTTCTAGTGTTCTGGGAACTTTAACTACAACACTTGAAGATTAACACAGTGCTGGTTTGCAATGAAATATAAAATGGAATACAGAAATTATTCATAGGGAAATTAAAGTTAGTTTTATCACTCATTAAATGGTGCCTTCACAGTCTTTTGGCATATTCAGCTCCGAAATTTGAATTACAAATTAGATGAAGGAATACCTGAGGCAAAAGTGCTTGGGCCTCTCAAATCTTGTAAAGATCTGGGAAACATAGTGCCTCCTCAACAAAAAGTTTTAGTTTTTTTGTAAGAACAAACTTTTGTTCAACATTAGGTATTTTCCTAACTCTGCCTTTTTTTTTTTCTTTGTTGTTTTTTTTTTTTTTTTTTTCTGAGTGGTCTAGTGCAATAGTATGTATCTGCACAACTTCCTTTGTTTCTTTTACTAGTAAGAATTTTTGTCTCTCAATATGCTATGTATATCATTGAAGAGCTGTTTTAGGAAAAATTCTCAGATCCTAATTTTTTGTCCCTAACAGCTAGTTGTATTTTAAAAAACGCCAAAGTCAAAGATGTTTGCAAACATAAAGATTTTAGTTTGTGCTATATGTGTGCCTTTTGACTGGATGCTGAAATTTTGCACAGTATCTTCAGAAAGTATCATTAGTGATTGTGTGCATCCTGGTATCCTCAACCAAGGACACCTAGACTGAACTGCTTTCCATAGAAAGCCTCTTCCAAAAAGCGATTCCAAGTAACCTTGGATGAATGAGAACCTAGTATTTCATTTTCATTTTGAGTTCTGAACTGCTGCTGTTGGAGAGGAAAGGTTTTTTTCAATTGAATTACTTTAAAAGGCTAATGAAATTTGCTTGGCCAACTAATGAGTCTGCCCATGATGTGGCCTTACACAACCACCCTCCTCATAGATGAGCACTAGCAGAGTGGCTCTCAGCCATGCCTCTGTTCAAAATGGATCATCATTTAACAATAATTTGGAACTAATGAAAAGAGGTTATACAGAGCATCAGAGACAGAAGTCTTATTTTAAGGTCAACCTCCTACAACATCATGGGTATTTAAAATCCCATGCCATAATGTACTTATTTTCCTACAAGCAAAATCCAGAACAGCTTGCATTGCTCGATCTGGGGAATAATTCAGTTAATCCAGTTTAATCCATTTCTTCTGTGCAAAGAGGTTTTAAAAATTTTCTGGAGAAATTTATACATGTCTCTGTGGAGAAAATCAGTGCCTGGGACTATAAGAGACAAATGCTGTCTTTTCCTGTGTAGTGTCCACCAGTGCAGCCCAGCATTATCCTGAAGGGAGTGCCAAGTTTAACATGCAATTGGAGTTGTAATGCTCCAGATTTTGTACCTTTGTGATGAGAGGTTTTGGCCATTGCGTGCATCATTATTGGCATTTCTGCTGGGGAATACAAAATGCCATGGATAAGTTTCTTGTATAAAAAATAGAGCAAGTTAGCTGCAAAAAGAAGAAAAAAAAAGATTACATATTTTTGCATGTCCAGAATTTGTATTCAGCATCAGGCTTGTAAATATGCCTTTGCTCTTTACTGAAATAAAGCTTTCAGTTGTTTTGTGGTTGTTTTCAGCATTCTCTCTCTATATATATACACACACATATCCACATATATATATATATGGTTACTGGATTGAGTAAAACCTGTTGGTCTTTCAAGTTATAAGTCAGTTAAATCACAGGTTTCTGTCTAAGCCAAATCCAGATTTCTTGCTGTGCTTTTCTTGTCTGCAGATACCTCAGTGGTTGCTTTCTTCTTAATCACCAACTTCCCCATAAAACATTGCAATTTCATCACAGAATGTCACGCCTTCATGCAAACCTAGTGTTTAAGGGAAAAGCAGGAAGAGAAAAACAAAATTATTGAGATCTGTGTTGGACTTTCTATTCAAATGGCTGTGTGTGAGGGCCCTACACAGATTGCTGCATTCATTTTCATGTTTATTTTTAATCTATTTTTAATTTGTCAGATGTTATGACAGAAATTGCTGTACTTCAGTAAATTTCTGCAAATATGCTGAAGAAATCAGGAGTACTGATACAATTTAGGTCATGGCAACAAGAAAGAATCATCAAAAGAATCCTGGCTTCAAAAACTCTCATTTTTTGGTGTTCTATTAATTAAAGTACAAGATATAGCTAGAAATACAGCTTCATGAACAAGGTACTGAGAAAGAAACAAGGTACCTGCTCCACAGGAGCTTGCTTATACCCATCCTCTTTGGCTCTGTGAAAGAGGTGACTTACTTTGGATTTAAGACCGGGCAAGTCTATGGATAAAGTAGCGCCCGTGGAGTATCTAACAGACTGTGTAGCCATCTTCTAGGACACACACCCACACACCCACCCCCCATATTTTTTTATGTAGCTGTGCCCTTACAGATACATTTTATTTCAATTTGTGTAATTTTACATGAAGACTTCTGTCACAAAGTGTTAGGAGACTACTTAATCAATTTTTGTTGTTTTACAGACACACACACACCCCCACTGTGTCTTTATGATATTCTACTGTTACGCAGAAGACAAAGGACTACTTGGGAACTGATTCAGCAATGCATGCAAAAATGTGCTTTAAAATAAGTGTTTGAGTCAGTGGTTCGCTGAGTCAATCCCTTGTTGCTCTAGAACTATTTTTTGTTGGGATTTTTTTTCCCAACAATATTCCCAGTAAAATGTCATCCAGTGCAGTTTAAAGGGTCAAAGTGTAGCATTTTTGCCTCCTCTAGACTATTTCTTTTGTTCAGTCTGATTTTCACACTCTTAGTCAATCACTGAATTATCAAATCTTAATCCAAATTATTTCTAATATCTCATAATCCTAGACTAAAAGTCTAGGATCTAAGATGTTTCTTACTTTGCTATACAACTCTTTGCCTTCCACTTATTATTAACACTTATTTTAATTAAAGAATATTTCTTTTTTCTTCCCTATTACATTTATAGAGCATTCAGTTTGTATCACATTTTTCAAACTGTTAGGATAGTTGACTTAAGAGAACATGTACTGTACAATTTGTTTTATGCTGAATTGAATTTTAATGTTGCAATTAAGTCCCAATTGGAAAATACTCATGTGTTGTGTGTCTTTGTTCTCCACAGCCCCAACAGAAGCTCCCTTACATCCTCATCTAGGTAGGTGATTTGTCATTCTTATTACTAAAACTCAGAATCACTAACTTTATTATAATAAACAAGCTATGTGGTCATACGAAACTACCTCTGGGGAGTTCAAATAAAAATGAGACTCATAAAATGAATTGAATTATGTCTAATTCGGAGTAGTTGTTTTTCCATTGTGATTTTTATTGCTGCTTGTTTATTGCTTTTGATTCCTTGCACTGTGAGTATGTCGTGCTGCAGAGCTTTTCTTCCTAGTCATGTAATAGAGCATCTCTTTGCACAAGGACCCCCAACCCCCGGTGTGGGACAGCCCCATCACACCAGTTGCTGGATCACTGGGAGGAAGGTTTTGTCCCACTGCACTCAGGAGGAGGGCAGTGCTTCTCCTGCTTTCCAAGCAGAGCACACGGCACACGGCAGAGCTCCAGCCCTACACCTATTCACATGCATATTGCAAATTGATTAATCTGGAGCAGATTTTGGCATCCTTGCTCTGGTTGAATAACTAGTGACAGTCACACCAGTTGTTTAAAGGAAGCATTTGTAGAGAAAGGTCTGTTTAATACAAATACAGCTGCCAAAGTTTTGTTTGGTTGGTTTGTGGTTGTGTTTTGTTTGGGATTTTTTGCCATCATACATAAGTGATACAGGAAATCTAAGAGGAAAGATGGAATCCAAAGCTTGCAGACTTGCAAGTTTAGAAACCTTTGTGGAACATAACTCACAGTTGATATTCCTTACATGAGCTGACCTTTATCGCCAGCTCCAAGGATAGGAGCAGGGAAATTCTAATGCTCATTATGAGTAATCAGAATGAACCCCCTGACTAGTACATTCTCTAGGACACCTCGCCCCTCATTATGCCGGTGTTTCCAAAGTCTAGGTTTGGAAGGATTTTTTCTGCATGTTCAGAGCAACCAACAGTATGGAACAAAAGGCCCTAAAACATTTCGTATGTATTTGATAACTGCATCTTTTCACAGCCATCACACTTTGGCGATAGATTGGGAGAATTCTTCGTTTTATGTGGTAGTATGATCCAGAGTGAGCAAAGAAACCAGCTGAGAAAACCCTGGTTTTGTAACTAGCCTAATTTTAAAAGTTGTTTTCCTCATTTTACAATGTATTACTTTAGCTGTAGATAAGGCAGCTGTTTGAAAGCACTGGATGGTTATACTGGATTTTTTTTTTCATATACTGCTTTCTTTTCTTTGTAGCTGAAATGCACAGTGACAGCATTATCCTACGAGATGACTTTGACTCTTACCATCAGCAAGAACTGAATCCTACCATGTGGTGAGTTTCAGACTTCTGTTTCCATTTGTAAACATTTGAGCAAATTAAAACATTTTGGCTATTATAGTGAAGTATTTCTATTATATTAATTCCCAGATACTGCAGCTCACATTGGTGTAAGCTTATGTGTGCCTGCTCCATTGAGACCTAAATGTATTCATTTATTAATTAATTTGTTAATGAGGGACTGACAAATTCTAAGTCCATTGAAGTGAATGGCAAATTCCCATTGACTTCCAATTTTTAATTAATCTAAAAATAGAAAGAAGGGGTAGAGCTGGGCTCAGTGTATGTTTTTGTATGAAGACTTTGGTTTCTTGGAATCATCATCATTTCACAGAAAAGGCGATGAATATCGGTAACTGAATTTTGTTTTTTCATACTTTTTTTTTCATTTCATATTCACAGAGTACATATTTCTGTATAAAAAAGCTTATTGTAAATTGAAAAAGAATGTTTCCAAATAATCCAAAAGAAAAATTTAACTGGAATTAAACACCTCTGTCTAATTTTCAGCTGCTACAAAATGTTTAAGGTGGATTCTTTTTTTTTTTCTTTTGTGGAAGGCAAACTTTTTCAAAACTTTTGTATTATATAGGAAGCAAACCCCTTCCCTTCCCAGCTCTATACAGCAACTCTCAGTTCCCAGGTCTTTTTCATTCACTGGGATTCCCAAATAGGGTCTTTTGTATTATCACAGGTTGTTGTCATTCTCTAACCAGTAGATGCTGTTGCAGAATTTCAGGACTCCATGTGTATAATTTAGGGCAGGTCCAGTGAAAGCTTTATTAACTCTGATCATAGTGAGAGATCACTTGGACAGCATCTCCCCCTCTGCTCTGCCACTCTCTGCCACAAGTGACTGCAGAGACCCAGCCCATACACTGTTTCAGAAAACAAGGAAAGAGGTGAGGAAAAGCAATTACTTCAATCTTTATGAAGCTGGGTGTCCATCCCTGGTGGAGCCTATAGGAGTGGCACACCTAGTGTTGTCTTAGCTCAGAAGTGCTGAATCAGAGACAATCACAGACTGTTGGCTTTTGGTCAAAAGGAATATTCATTTAGCAAAGATGATTCTTAGCCAGACCTCTCAAATATTAATAATTTTACTACCACAATTATCACAGTGATAGATATATGTGTATATATACATCACAAAAAGAGGAAGTTAGAGGTCTCTCTCTTATGGTACAACACTGATCTTATTATGTATAGTGATTATTTCTACAGGTCATACTATACCCAGATAAACCCATCTGTTGTCTTAATATGAAGTTTTGACGGTTAAGTCACCCCTTTTATTTTTATTTGAGATTGTTATTGAGTTTTCTATTCCTTCCAATCCTTTTGCATAAACGTAGTTATTTTTATTGTTTTAATTCATACAAGACAGAAATATTTTACTGGGTTAGTTTGTCTTGTTCAGATACATTCTTGATGGGCATTTTAGCAGTTACCTGTATTTGTTAATTAGGAATGCATATGTTCTGTGAAATCTGACTTCATTTTCCTTTTTATTAAGGCCTGTCACAGTTTTCCATCTGTGCAGGTCTTTCACAGTTTCACCATCTTAGGTAAAAAGATTGTGGTTTAGGAATTTTATGGATATTTTTCTTTTGCAGACACTTATTGTAATACTGCTTAGTAGGTGCCTAGTGTTTGTCCCCCTTTTGTTCCTTTTGTATCATCTCTTTAAATGTTTTTCTGGACAGATGCATTAAGGACCTGGAATACTATAATATAAAAAAAGCCCTCTTTCTTTATATGGGAATGAATAGATCAAGGACTCTTAATGGGTTACAGAATAGCTGCCAAGGTAGATAGCTTTAGCAGCAGAGTGTTAAATGGACTTGAGTGGAAAGAAATGAGAGGAAGCATTATTTCCCTGCAGATGTCTCATAACTCACAGAAGGCCTGTCTGTTGGGGAGCCTCCGTAATTTATTTATCCATTGCTCTTTTATCTTTAAACTCATCCTTGCTTTATAGCCCCCCATCTCCTGCTCCTTTTGTCCCCAGGATCTGGGTTTCATCCCCCTGAAATAACCTCGACCCACCTTGGCTGTTGGGTCAGCGCAGAGAAGTGTGTGCTGGGAAAGAGAGTACCAAAACTCACCAAAATCCTGAGACAGATTTTCCTGTAATAACACCAGAAAGCCAACATCTCCAGCAATGTTGAATATAAGTGGAGTATAAGAAAACTGTAATGAGGTGTCATGAACTTTTCTGCATAAAGGATTTCTACAGCAGCTCTGCCTCCAATGAAGACCTGCTTAGTGTCACCAAGCTCATTCTCATTTGATTGTCTAGTGGGAGTTAAATCAGGGATTATTAACAGTCTCTGCCATCCACCCTAAAATTGCATTTTTTCCCCTGGCAGCTGCTAAAATCCCATCTTTACCATAAACAATTGTGGAAACTGCGAGAGCAGTGTTTCCAGCCCTGCTCAGCCCCTGGTCTGCTGTGCTGGGAGTGTGCGGTAGCAGCTGCCTTGTGTGCACCAACACCCCAGCGCTGCCTTCTCATCAGGGGCCAGTTAGACTAAGCCACTCTAATAATTCTGAAACCATTATTTCTGTAAAGATGAAAAGAGAAATGTTTGTATTTTCCTATGGTCTTTTCTTCCCAAATCCTACATAACACTGGCTTGGATGTGATTAATATTGTCCTGCTCCTCCTGATCCCCTTTCTGGCATGTGCAGCTCTGGCAAAGACATACAGTACAAGTGCACAAGCAAAGCATTTTATAGCTTCTGTGTGTGTCTAATTTTATGAGTCCCAGTAGAGCTGGTGTGTCAATCCATCAGTGGGAGAGGCCTCACATCAAGTAACTATTTTGCACAAGGGCACTGTATGATTTTGAGAGTGACTGCCTGTCTTTTATGGATTTCTGCTCTTTCAAATGCATTAAAAGACACATCCAACACAGCAACCATCTGTTTCTTCAGAGGCTCAGAGGGAAGGAGCAGCTACGAGTGTTTCTGGAGCTTCAAGGGGAAGAGAAAAGGAAGATTGGGATGTGGCTCTTTGTAAACAGAAAAAAAATCACAGCATCGGGGAATGGGTTTCTGACCTAAATCGCAGATTGATGATTGAGAGAGAACAGGAGAAACTGCTGAAGTGGGAAAGGACAAGAAGAGGAGGAGGCAGCAGGAGATGACATAAGAAGGAAGCAGGGAGTGTTTCTGTGCTGGAAATGTAGGAATGGGAGCATGTCTCATTTCTCTCATTTTCTTGGGGGACAATCCCATGAGGATTTTCTTCCCATAGGCACAATCCTGCTTACTTAAGCAATTATTTCCTCAATTCTTGGGTCTCATTTGCCACCAAAATTACAAAGATCTCTTTAGCTTGTGGAACAAATAGGTTTCACACATATATGCTTCACATATAAATGTCCAATATATATTTTACATCTAACATTTATTACCTTTGGAAGTTAAGGTAGGTGAGTACAGGTTGTTCGTGGTCCATGAGACTTGCTGGGAACTGATAGGAGTGTGTTAGTTTGGCAAGCTCAGGATCCATGGAAGTAATTGATTTGTTTTGTAGGGAAAGGAAATCTACACTCTGCTACTTGCCTGGGAAAGGCCAGGAAGTAGCTGGATGAAAAGAGGTCCAATATGAGTGGTATTAGTCTAGGTCACTCAGCACCTGTTTCTGTGATCATCTTGCCTCCATGTAACCTCATAAAGTTGCAAAGGAGAATGTAAAAATGGTGCTATATAAGAAATAAAACGATCCACGCAAGAACAAATCTAGAAAAAGCATTCTGTTTAATCCTACAATAAATGATTTTATGTGGAGATAAAAAGAGGGGAAAAAGAAGATGCATAAATTAGTAAAGAAGAGATGCTGGAAATCACTGTGTATTTCTGTGTAAAGCACTTAGTTTTAACAGTAAGGCTGTAGACAACAGGGAATTCAGTACATTTGAAGAAGAAAGATGCTGTACAGAAGCTTGTTGCTGGCTAAATGCTCCTTCCCAACTTGATGCAATGTTTCATCTCAAAGCCTGTTGGCATTCCAAACAGAAGTCACTTACAGAAGACATACTTTTCAAAGATGACATGAGGAAAAGGAAAAGCTGAGAATGTAAAATCAATCAATAAGAAATAGGTTTCATCTCTTCTTCATGGCATATGAGAAATGAAGAGGTACAATGGTATTTCCAATGGCAAAGAGGTGGAGGAAAGCTTTGTGACAGGAGATAGAAGTCCTAAAGTGGTTTCCAAATTGCACTAAAACTGCGGGATTAAACTTCATGAAGATTTATGTTTAAAAATCTCTTGGCAGCTTGGGATGTTTATCTTCTATATAGTCCAGACATCACAAAAAACATCAGTCAATATAATGTGCACAAACTCAGGTACTGTAGAGGGAAGCGAGATGACAAATAGGGATGAGGAAACAGCAGATGTTTCCCCTTCAGCAAAGTGAAGAACAATAGCAGAGAAAGGTGGGACTCTCTAAACCAGAGATGAGAGTGATGGCAGGTCTGCAGAGAAGACATCTAGATGAATATGACACACGTCAGCAGTGGCAGCGAGTACCAGATGTGAAGAGAAAGCTGAAGTGATTTTAACGTGCTAAGATTTTAGACCAGGCAGGTGAGAAAGAGAGTGTGAAAAGCTGCACTGAGCCAGGGCAATTAATGCTGTCTCCTGTTTGTATAAATGGAAAAGAAATTAACCTTCCTGTCTGCACCAGGAGAGGAGCAAATTGAATCATTTCTAAACGCGTAATACTATGACGATGATCTAAGGAACAGCAGATCAATTATCTTACCCTTCATGCATTTCTGTCAAGCTACTGAGCATTTCATTGCCAGAGGTAATACATTTCAAAGAGATCACTAAGGTTGGAATCAAGATTACCAACAGCCATCCAATTTCTTGTGAGAGGAGTCATCCTAGAATAGATGAGTGATGATGAAAGAGCCTTATTAGAAGGACAGTGTTTCTGGATTTCCAGACCACATTACAGAAACAGAATAGATAAACAGCTGAATCACTTTGCATACATTGAAATATGAGAATTACAAAATTAATATATCCCTTGGATTATGTGGCTTTACCTTTCATGAGAGACTAGATGTTCCCTACATCGTATTCATAGGCAAAATTTTTCTCCACATACATACCAGGAGTTCAGGCAGATGCTCCACTATAAAACCACAAAATGTAGGGTCAGATAATGAAAATAATCCTCATAAACAGCTGAAATCCTACAGAATTCTAGCTATTCTTCTAGTTCCTGTTCTCATGTTTTTCAGCTATCAGAGTTTAGGGATCAAGTGAAACTTTGATAGAGACATAACACATCCACCATGGACTCTGTTTCTGTACTCTTAAAGTATAGTTTGGTACACTTACATGCTCTCTTCTTACCTTATAAAGAGCAGTAAAACTATGGACCAGCTATGGCTTGTATAATATTAATGCACTGAAGTTGATAGGAACTATGTTACTTTATTAGAGGATTTAATTTTGCTGCTTAAATCCAAAATGCTAAATGCTATAAGGGTAAAGTGCTGAATGACTTTACTGACATATTCATAAAGGAAAAATCCTCAAGAATTTTTTACATCTGACTTTTGTTTTGAGAAGTGGAGCTGAACCTGACCTTTAATAAATTCTCAGAAGAAGGGAGAGATTTGGAAAGTCGGAAAGAGACATTTGTCTTTGACTTCTGTAATGGACTTGGACATAAGAAAGCCAGTCCTGTGTTGAATTCACCCAGGACCAACTGGAAAGCCCTAAAATAACAAATGCAATCAATTATTCACCACATCTATGCATCTGAAAACCTAACATCTATCACTCAGCACAGCTTAGCACTCACAGACCTGCAGGGTATTGTATGCTGTGGGGAGTTAACCCATTCTGCCAATAGTGCCCCACACTTTGCTGCACCGGGAAGGTTTCCCAGGAGCCAGGGAGCGGTGGAGAGCCCCAATCTGCTGCAGGAGCATAGCAGGAGGTATTACCATTTAGCTAAACGGATACTTTAAAAACTCATTTGAACATTCTTTCTTGTCACTACCTGCATTCACAGCAGCTCATCCTCCCCTACTCAGACTCTTTGGACACATGGTGCCTGCAGGGAAAACCTGCCCCAGCCCCACAGGGTATCTGACAGCACTGCCAGATTCTTCCTGGCACTGCAACTGGACATTTCATTTTCCTTATCCAGGACCGTGGTGGGTTGATGGTTTTCAGATACTCAGGAATAGAAAAATCCTGTGCTGAGTGGTTTACAGAAAGACTTGCAGAAGTTTAACACAGCACATATTAATGAAGAAAAACAAACAAGCAATGTAAATCAGGAAAAGAGGTGGGAAAACAAACAAACAAACAAAAAACACAACCAAGGAAATTTGTATAGAAATCAACTATTATCAATGAAAACTCAGTAACATATGTGGACAGCAAGTCCCTACTCCTTGGAATTTCTTCCTTTCCATCCACTTTCCTCTTAAGATCTGCCATCCAGAAATTAGGTTAGAGTGGACAGAAGAAAACCAGACCTTTGCACACTACTAAACTGCATCTGCACTGTGTATATGGGAATGCATATTTTGGTGACATTAAATGTCAGAAAGGGTGGTCAAGTCTGAAACACTCTGTGTGGGAAGCCAAAGAAAAAAAAATGCCTAAACACCTTACGTAAGTCAACTGCACTTAAAACTCTAAAAATACCCATTATCAAAATGCAGCCGAACATCAGCAAGAAATAAGACGACAGAGTGAGTTCACCCTTGCTTACAATGGAGCTGCCCCAAGAGCAAATGTTTGCCTGCAGATTTGATGCTAAACCCGAGCTTTGGATGCCTGCAGGCAGTGTTGGTCAGCTCCAGTGGAGGCAGTGTGGCAGAGGCTGGGAGCGCCACTGAGATTTTTTGAAAATCTGCTGCTCATGCCAAGGACCGATACACTGATCCTCGAAAGTGAGGGAGAAGGCTTATTCCCTCTGCTCTGCAGTCAGGCAGCCTGCAAAGTCCCTCATTTTCAATTAAGAAATATCAGGAGAGGTGCAATCACTGGCTGAGCAGCTCTTACCAGCTTCTCTGGAATTCTCTTCATTCCTTTTATCCTAAAAGGTGATCAGAGTGGCAATTCTGTGTTACTAGGAATATATATGAACAGAAAGCACCAGCAAGAGCCATGTTCCAGCAGCTGGATTGTAGGAGCCCATTGCTGCCTTGTTTTGAGTAAGGTCTGCAGCCTCAAATCTGCACTTTGGGGTGAATAACCCTGCAGGCTGGAGGGGAGCGAGCCTCCCCCCTTCTCCTGAGCTCTTCTGTATGGTAACTCTGTGGCGGTGGGGTTTACAGGTGGTATATCAACTGTGCATAAGGATTTTGGAAGAAGAGTCACTTCAGGGTAAATTAAATATGCAAGAGTTCAACTTGGTTTCCCATGGTGTGATGATTTTGCAGACGATGAGCAGGGACACTCCTGATTGGAGTGGGGACAGTTTGCAGAGAGCAAGTACTTATTGGCAAGGGCCTTTCTCCAGAGGCAGGTCTAGTACATCATGTGTAGAGTTGCTCAACCTTTATGCTCAGCACCATGAAAACAAAACAGTCCAATAGATCCGAGTGTCAAGCTATAAAGGTCCTATTCTTACAGTTTACAAGCCTGATGTCGTCTCAAATGTACGGTTTCTGATTCCTGTTTTGAATGTGTTGTGTTCTTCCTGCAGGTCTGAATGCAGTAACTGTGAGGTTGGAGAGCAGTGTGGTGTGATAATGCACGGCAGTGCCGTCACTTTCTGTGAGCCATATGGTCCCAGAGAACTGGTAAGTGAAGGCTGACTCTTCTGCTGGGGCTGAGACTGCAGACTATGAGTTGAGGCTGCGGAGATGTTGGTGTTCTTTCAAAGTCCAGTATTCAGCACAGAAGCTCTTAAAGTGATAAGGCCATAAAAAAAACATCCCAGGAACATCCCAGTGTTTTTAACTATAGATGCTAACCAAAAGTTATTGCAATAATTTGCAAAGGAAAGTCTCTTGATCTGATGTGTGTCCAAGCTATTTAAAGTATCTATAAAATACCAGAAAGGCAAGGAAATAGAACTGTGTTGTCAAACTGGCATCATTCTCTTTTGATTTCTGACAATGAAATAGAGACAAGGTTCATTTTTCTTCTCTTATTTTATTAACTGTGTCCTATTTTTTCTTGCCGCTGTTGACAAATGTTAATTTGGTTGTAAAACATCACTTGTGAACAATGCATCCTGCAGACTTAAACACAGCCTGGAGCAAGCACCTGCCAGTCTCAGGAAAGTGTATGTAACAAACTGAGTCATGATGAAGGGGACAGAATTAGTTTCATTGTGGGGGTAGTTTTGTCATAAAACTGCTTTAAAAAACATAGTGCAATTTGCACTAACTTGGGATCATCTGGGTGTGGAAAATGATGGATGCCCACATGTTGACGCTGGGCAACTAGCTGCAACCATATACAGAAAATGGGAATTTTGGAAAGAACTGAAGAATTAAAAGACCAACTTAAAGACCCTGCAATTCAAAATTAATTTTCATGTTTTCAACAGTCTTCTGAATGGAGGGACAGGCTGATTAGAGCTATTTGAAGAGCACACATGGAAGGGGGCCATAAAAGAGAAGTGGAAGGGCATTTTCCCTTCATTTCAGACACTGACAGTTCTTTTAACAGGCTTAATTTTACATCCTTAACTGGGACCAGAATTCCATAAATGCAATAGATATTGCTGGCGTGGTGACTGAAAGTCATAAACACATATAAAACTAATTTGGAGGCTTTACAGATAAAGGAGAATTTCAGTCATTTCCCTCACAGCCAGCTCCAGCCGGGGAATCCTGACAGGGATGCTAAATTGCCTCTCTGGGACTTTGAATCCTATTTGAATGTACTATGCTTCATTAACTGCCTTGAGAAGAGATGCATTGTTTTATGTCCTGTGCTAAAATGGAGTCACAGTACTGGGATATATTTCCCATTTTTTAAACATATTTTCAGTTGTAGTATTAAGCATAGGTAGCACTCCTTTGAAAACGATGTATTTATGGTATTTAGCAAACCCAGGGTCCCAGCTCTGGGGGTTGTGAAATTTCATTCATTAGCTGTCTTCTCCCTGCTGATACATAGACTATCCTTAGTAATCATGAATCGGCTTCAAAGACCACTGTTGGACTCTATGCTTTTCCGCATGGTAAAATAGCACTACCATGGCATCAGGAACTTGGACAAAATTTATTGTGATGCCAAAGTGGCAATAATCAGCTGAAAAAATCATCATGCTTATAAACAGCAGCCTAATGGTGAAAGTGTTTATATATTATGTCAGTGTTGCAGAAAAATCAAGTCTTTCTGAAGGAACATACTAGTGGCTTCACATTTTGGACAAGCACCGGATGGTGTTCATGCCAGAGGTCTGACCTAGTTTTATTTTTGTGTATGGGCATAGGTTTAAATCCCTCTTTTCTTAGAGCCGACTTGTTTCTGGTTTGTATTCATGTCTCAGCTATTTCACAACATGTCTCTTTCTGGCACAAATTATAAAACCTATTTCATTTCTCCAGATATTATGCATTTTTATTCTATCACCTTTACTATTTGAATCCTATTCTGTCCCCGCTTGAAATGGCTCTTGAAATCTCTGTTGCTGTTCATGGCTCCTAGTGCTACGTTATTGCTATAAAATACTTAGTCAAGAAGACTTGAATTTGCAAATGTCTTATATCACCAGCTGTGATGGTTTCTGGTTTGCTTCCTTGACTTCCCTCTCCTCTTCTACCTCCCAGCAGCCCCCTGTTACTGCAGACAGAGGGGTTTTTAATACTGTCTATGTCTGTTGGTGAAAATTTACCACTGGGAAAATCCTGGAAAGATGTATAGAGTCAGAGATGTTGCAAGCAGAGGAAAATAGTTAATAAAGGCTCCCTGGCAGCCTCTCTGCAGCATCTGAATTTAGTAGTCCTTTGCAGAACTTTACAAAAAGTTTTTAGCAAGTCTAATGATTTTTTCTAAAGCATTACTGAAATGATTCAAAACAGTCTCTAAGTCTACGTGTATGCCTCTTCTGGGATAATAGATAAATTCTTGGTGATATGAGCCACAGAACACTGATAAAGGGTTGCATTTTCAAACTAGAACTTGCACAACAATTAATTGAATGTAAACTGGTACTCATCAGTCAGAAAGCACTTTATTATTTGGCATAATGTGTGATATCTAATACTGAATTGATCCTGACAGAATGAACTTAAATGGGAATGTGATGGTATTTTTAAAGGATTATGTAAATGCAGCTTCCCTGTTCTTGTTTAAAGGCTAAAATTACCCATTAGAAATATTTCAAAGAAAGAAAAACTGTATTTTAAGTAAATGTGTGGTACAGGTGGTACCAAATACTCCAGTAGTTTTAAAAGTTGCTGCTTGAGATGATTGTGAAGCCTTGGGAATCTGTTCCACTGAACCTGTCTTAGTTCACAGAGCATTAAGAGCTGTGTTAAAGTTCCTAAGTTTACATGCACCCTCCTAAAGCACACATAGTCTTGCTACCAGCTAAACATCAGTGCATTTCAGTGAAGATCCCATTCTTTAATATTTTTAAGTTCCTCTCCATGTGCAATATGTATGTAGGAACGAAACAAACCACAGCAAACACTTGTGCCAATCCATGCAGGTCTCCATCCATTATTTCTGAAGGCATCATTTCATGAATACCTCAACTAGGTGAGTGCCACCCCTGGAAGAAGTTGGGTCCTTTTAGCTCTTCTGCATCACTGCCTGTCCCCTCCCACCAGGGGGAGAGATGGTGTCCTTACCACCGTTGGTGGGCTGCATGGCAAATCACACCAGAACATGAATCCAGGTTAAAACTGACTTGCAAAGGAAAAAGACTATTACTTTAACAGAATTCAACTTTTGGAGCTGATTTAGCATGTAACTAAAAAAAAAAAAAAAGCTCATGTTAGTACATGGAAAGGAATGGAGGGAGCTACCACCGAGAACTTAGTAATCACATACATTTGAATATATACTTACAAAGATATGGAAATTCTTTTGAAAGTTACTGAAGACAGAAAAGCCAATGCAGGCGACTGAGACATAACATTTGTTCTGTGTCAATAGAGTCCTAAATAGCAGTCAGAAAACATCTGCATTTAGGACTAGCTTTTGTTCAGTCTCATGCAGTGATGCACAGGGTAATAAGAGACTTCAGACATGAGAGAGATCTCTCTCAGCAGTTTTCATGTTTATCTGCATAGTAGATAATTGAAGAGCACAGGGATACCTGATAATGGAAGAATCTCTGCTTTCACCATGTTACTCAGGGAAAAGATGCAGAAATTGTACTATTCATCATTACAAAAGGCTGATAAAATTGCCTTTGTAATACTGCCATAGTAAATGGCAGCTTGAAAGAATGTAGCATCTTCCAAGTCATTGAATATAATCTTTACTTGGGTGCTGGCTTTTTTAGAAAATGACAGTTTAGTGTCCGTGAGTTCAAATCTTTATCTATATTTTGCAGATTACCACATTTTTTCATTCTTATCTACTATTCAGTTTCCTCTACATCACTGATACAAGTAAAGCAGGAAGATTGTTCAAGTCCTTCAGGTCCTCCAGTTGGAGCTGCCTCCATGCACATTCCCAGCTGAGCCTGGTAGCCAAACCCATGACCTTACTTCAGGGGCTGAATTTGCTCAGAAGTTTGACTTCTCTGTAGCATAACCATGATATGGTGTGGTACATAGATGGACATCACAAGGAGCCCATCCGATGGAAGAATCTGTCACTGCTGTCCTGGGTAGTGATGTAAATTATTGAGGTTTAGGATCTGACATGGGAGGATGACTCCAAGGTCTTGAAATCTAAGATACAGGCATCACTGGCAATTATATCAGATTAGGTTATTTAAGGTGTTTGCTGTCCGTGTTCTTCCAATTAGATTACTTTTTTTATGATTGTGTAAACTTACTGTCTGGCCAGGTCATGCCTTTATTCCATTTCTCTTCTGATCTAATGCTACTATTGTCTTTCTGCATGTACATTTTTCCTTCTTCAACTTAGTCTCTAAAGTCTGTTTGTAATGATAAATTACAACTTTGCTGGGTCTTTTGCTAAAGTGAATGAACCAAATTTTGAGTGTCCCCTTTTTGGGGTGTTGTCGAGTTGGTCTTTCTGCTTGACAAGCTGTTGCAATGATTTTTCAGCTGTTTGACAAAATAACTAGATGAAGCAGTGTTTTCAGATGGTGCTTCTGCCTTGGTTGTTATGTATCATACATTGTTATGTATGATTGTTAAGTCCAACTTTCAAAATTAATTCAAAATTAATAGGTGTCCTTCACAACATTCTACCCCTTTTTATCTTATAGTATATTCAGAAAAACAGTCCAAATTTGAACAATTGAAATATGAGGGCATTGAAAGAGGGCAGAAAGAAAGACCTCAATGAAGGGTGGTGTGCTGAATACAGAGTGAGCTGCTTGGTGTTTCCTGCTTGTTTCTTGGTTTTCTTTGGATGTCAGCAGTGTGTAGATGCTACTACAAAATTTCATTGTACCTGTTACTCAGTATCACCAAGATTCGGTTTGCTTTGCTTTTCATTTTATTACTTTACGTTCACTTAATATTTTGAGTTTGGTTTTTTTTTTTTTTATTTACTTCCGATGATTTTTTATTCTTGTTCTGTGTTGGGAGAAGGGAAAACCATCTGTATATTTATACTAAGCTGACCATAAACCACGGGGTTCATTTTGTCAATCTTCTAAACAGTGGTCAAGCATCAGTGTTTCACATAAATGTGCTTGGCTTCATAGGCATTAATACGATGAAAGAAAAAAAAGAAATCCATCTTCAACATATGATGAGATATCAATAATCAAAATGACATAACAGAAATGTTCATAATCACTCAACCTGAAAGGGTTGGCAAGTAATAATTTTATGCACTAGAGGTCTAGGTATCCAGAGGGTTTCCATGCTTTCAAATAAAAACAAGTGATGAATGTATTGTTTTGCTGATCTAACGCAACCTCTCTGCTGTTTGCTTTTCTTCCTGCAGACCACCACTGGCCTTAACACAACTACTGCATCCGTCCTTCAATTTTCCCTTGGTAAGTTTAGCTTACTCTTTCACCTGAGAAAGTGTAAAAAGTCATTTCTGCAAAGGAAAATGGCCCTCAGGTTCAGGTTTACCCTTCTGGTTGATGCTCCACTCAACATGAGGGACTAAAAAATATTTTTAAAGCTGCAGCACATTTATTCATCTCTTATCTAGAGCTCCCAATCTAAATTTTGGAAAAAGAGAAACTCCAGTGGATATTCTGATGATAGGGGGCATAGTCATGTTTGGGTTTTGGTTTTATTCACTTATTTTATAACCTGATGGATAACATTATATTCTCTTGCTCTTCCTCTGAAGTGTGATTACTGTTTCTAAAAAATGAACTTTTTTAACATTTTAAACACTTGGTACATTCCACATGGCTGGATATGATATGGCTGGATAGAGCTGTTTTTAACACATCAGTACAAGCAGAATAGGTAGAGCAGACCAAACCTAAATGCTATTCAGTTCATATTACAATTGGTGCGGTTGTATGCTGAATTACTTAGAATACCTGCTGTAAGTTATTGCACATTTTCAGCGTGTAGTTATGGCTATAAATTGTGGCAGAAGTTGTGGCTTGGGCTCAGGGCAAATTTGGAACATGCTTAATTTGTTAATTCATATCTCAGTGTTCAAAATATGAAGGAAAAATCATTATATAGATAGTTCAATAAAAAAGCAAGCAGGAAATGTAGCCTGCCCGCTTCCTCAGTGGACCCCTGGATATGTGTTTCCAAATCATAGTCCTATTTTTTAAAAAGTAATTCCCCAAAAGTATCTCAGCAGATTAAATTTTGGAAACAGGGGCCATCAAGTAGCTTGCAAACAGCTTGGATTTTAATAGACTGGAAATCAAAATCCTAGAAGGCTCAGAAATACATCATCTAAATTTGTTTTTACCTGAAGTTGTTTATTTGCCTATAGTAGCTCATCATTACCTGTCACCCTGCAACTAACTGCAATGTAAATAGTTCTAAGGATTGGTATCTATCCTTCTGTTTTGAATGACTGTTTTTAAAAAGCCGGAAAAATGTATCCGTTCCTACTTGCCTACAGAAGCCTTCCCACCCTTGGCAGCACCCGAGGATGGGTGACTTTTATAATGCTGCAGGTTTGAAATGATGAAGGAATTTTATTTTTCAGGAAAATTTACAAAAATCTTCTATGGCTGTTAACCACCAGAGTGGTTAACAGCAGTGTAAGATGAACGGGTTGGTAGGTAAACATTTGCTGTCACAGCTCGGTGGCTGGTGTCCACTGCAGGTGAACCACAGAAGGTTGCAGGCTCCCAGAAGTTTCAAAATTAGACTTAGGATTTCACTAGTAGCCTTTGTTCCTATCAGCTGGGGAAGGTCGAATAAAAAAAGGGTAAGAGCAGGCTGAGTAGGAAATACCCTATATGACAGGATTGTGGTGAGTATATGGTAAGAATACCTTAACCTGTACCAGTAGGAACCAGTAAAGTCCATGGTATGATGGAGCAGAAGAGGGGCGGATGCATATCACAGTAAATCAAATTGTAGCCTGAAGTTCAAAATGTCTCACATTTTGTTATGTGCCTCTATTAGGCTTGAAATACAGTGCAGATTGGTTTCGTAACTGATAAAAACTGGCGTGAGCTGGGGGACTGCTGCTGAGCTCAGCACTACTTGGCTTTTGAATCATAAATCTAAACTAGGCATTTGCCAGTTTCCAGCTTATTCCCAAATGTCCGATTTAATCATAAACCTATTTATGGATTCATCCAGGGGAATTGTCTTTTCTAAAAGAATGTTTAACATTTTCTATCGACCACAGAATGGCTTAAGCTGTAATCTTTTGGGAATATCTTTATATAAAATTCATCACCTAGCTTTGGCCATATTATAGTGCATACCCTTTGATTTCTCTCACCACTAATTATCAGGTGGAATTTTGTATTTGCAGGTATATAAGAAGTTGAGGACTGGGAAATTAAGCCAAAGAGTGGTCTTGATTCTGCCATTAAACCCAGATCCTTTTAAACTGTGTGTTCAGGAAGGGTAATACCCTAGTGAATTTTTCCTTAATTGATATTCTGTGTAGTGTCCTTCGTGTACCACCTGTTTGGTAGTCTTGCCCTTTAAAGGGCAGCAGGGTTGAAAAGGCACATTTAAGATGAAGGCTAAATTAGGATGAAAAGGTAATTAGTAAGGCCTGTTCAGCACACAACACAATATTAATGTGCAGTATCCTTTCCAAGAGAGCAACTTTGCCACACAGAATTTTGCAGGGAGCCACCGGGAGCTGGTGGTATTGCCTTTTGGTCCAGGATTAGGGTGATGTTTACATTCATGGACTATTTGCCCAAGTGTGCAGAAAATTTCAATTACTTCAGATGTCATCCATGGCTACAGTTCTCCAAGACTAAACCCTGACATGTGAAAGACAAAGTCTAGCAGTTTCCTTAATATTCAGTGGGATTGTTAATTGAGATATTTAAAGCAATGCCTTTGGGGTTTCTCAGGACAGAACATCTAATTCAACAGTTTGGGATTGTAGGATGTTGCACAAAAGCCTCTGGACTCAGCTGCCACAGAGTGTTAGTCTGATTCATTAGCTGAAGTATTCTCTATTTCTCACTCCAAAGATCAGGCTTTTCCCCTTAGCTGTATCCCCGAACTTCTCCAGGGGTGAACCGATCTGTCATTTGCGTAGGCCACTATGATGGAAGGTGACTCATAGTACTAAGAGATTAGTGGCTGAGCTAAACATGGGAAAAAAACAGACCCATGAAATCCCATAAGGAGAAGAAGAAAGGCTGTAAGGGAGCAATGCCAAGGTGTGAGCTGTGCAAGCAGTTCTGCTCATGTGTTGTTCCTTGGGTGTCCTCCTCAAGCATATGCTCCTGTGGCTGTGGTGTGTGTGGGCTGTGCATGCTCTGTGTGGGCAGTTCAGAATTGGCAGGATCTTCTCATCCCTCCTTTCCCCACAGTGTCTCCGAGTTAAAAAACCACCAAGCTGGAGTTGAAGGTGCTGTGATGAGTACCAACACTCAGACTGTCCCTCTAGGTAGATGCTTCTCAGATCAGTGTGTGTTTCAATGTGAAAATCGTCAATGGAAAATATTGCATTACCTTGAAAAAAATGGTTTCATAGCTCTCTCCTTACACCTTAGTATTGTTAGATCACTCTTGGACTGTTAGACAATATTTGAAAGTGGGAATAACTTGACAAGGAAAGCTCCCACTCTCCAGTGTTGTGGTGTAGAACTTCTGACTACTCCTCTAGGAACAGAATGATTTTGGCAGTATCATGCACTGGATAAATACAAAACGTTTGTAAGGACAGATCCTACTTTAAAATTGCTTTCCCTTCAACTTTTATGTCATTATCACAAAGATCCTCTGCCATTACTAGAACATATTAACAATTCTCCCTCCCTTCCCCTCACTTTCTAAAAAAAATCTAACCCCCCTAATAGTTTATATTAAATCAAAATTGATTTAAGTTAAATAGGGATTTAAGTTAAAAAAACCTTCTGAGAGGGAATACATCTTCAAACATTTCAAGCATTTGGCAATTCAGCTCCGTTTATAAATTTCAAGTCATCAGTTCTCTGAAGAAAGAACTAGTCAAATGTCCAAAAGTTGAGGTTTTTTGCCTTTTTTGGAGAAGAATCTTGGGCTTGGCCACCTTCTTCCACAAAATAATGGCAAAGAACTTTCGGAGAAGTTGGGTTCTCAAATCTAAGAGATTTCAGTTTGGGTCAATTGTTAATCCCTACTTACAGTCAAACCCAAAACTATCTTTCTAGGCAAATACGTGATTTACATTTTTTTTCAATTTGATTCTAATAATAAACCATCTTTCCCTAATTGATTTTAGCCAAGTTACATTCATTTTGTGTCTGGCATTGGCTTTTGTTTCATGCAAAAGAGAATTCGGAATGAAATGCAAAAGGTGCTATTTAACATGGAACTAAAGAAAAAAAAGTAATTTGCGTGAACCCATAAAAATGAAACCTCTCAGCAGCTCAGTGCTGTCTGTTCTGTACACTGCTGTCTGATACACAGGAACAGCACGTTTTGACAAGGATGATTTGCTCTCTTATTCATTGTGATGGCATTACTGCATTTACCTAAGCATCATTTAATTGTTCTACAGAGGACTATAGTGAACTTAATACAGGTAGCTAATATGGAAAGGAGACTGTAAAAGTATGTAAAATAGTATTTAGACATCAAGAAATGTGAGGTAAAGCTTGAAATCCATGAGTGCCCATGCCTATGCCATATCAAGAAAAGTTAACTGTCATCGTTCTTTTGTTTCATGCTTAATGCAATTTTCTGAAATGGCTTTCTGTTAGCTCAGTGGCGATGATGACAGAATTCCTGGTATGAATAAAAGGATGTACAGAAAGTCAGTGACAGCTACGTGTTACCCAAGACTTGCCACAGTTTTTATACTTCAGATTTAAAGTGACAAGATCATGGTGTATTTGGAAAAGTTGGAGTGTGTGTTACTGTGACAAATGAAATGTCTCATAAGAAAGTCAACATAATGCAAAATAGCTCTACGTGCAATAAATAAAATAATAAAACCCTATCCATAAAATTCTGGTGGGCACTGAGAATACTACTGAGCAGGCAAAGAAGATGCTGCTCTCTTAGAGCATCATTTGCTGTTAACATGAAAGACTTGAAGATGCAGGATTCATGAGCAAAGGTTGTCTTCAGGGCCTGGAAGTCCAAAAGTCTTGACACTGGAAATTCCTTAGCTATTGTTGCTGCATGGATCATGTGGTTAGTCCCTGCTACTGCTAGAAAACAGACTTGACAGGAAGAAAATACATATCTAGCACGCCAGTCTTCATTAAAAACACAGTTTTCTGTTTGGGGTTTTAGTAGTAGGTATTAATCTGGGAGAGTGCTTTGTGATTTTGCCAGATGGACTTGGTTTGTCCTCTCAGGAAAATCCCAGTAGGTATTATCCAAAAGATGGGTCACTCATGTTGTGATCTGCACATTGGTCTGGAACCGGAAGCATTTGGACCTTACCCTTAGTGTAAGAATGGCCCCTTTCTCCTGCTGCTTCTGAAGTAGATTCTTTCAAATCACCCAGTCACTTCTCTGCCATCTGCTGCTGTTGCATTTTCCATTGTTCCAGCCTATTTTGTCTAAACATCCATCAGACAAACAAGTTTATTGATGATTACAATATTTGACAAGGATCAAACCTACAGGATTCCATATGGATAAAACAAGTTTATCACAATCATAAGCAATATACCTGCATCTCATCAATCTCCCTTAATATCTTTCAAACAGAACCCTATGACAAGGATACTAGCATGTACTAGTGCTTTTAATATGGTTTAAATATTACTGAAGAAATATTATTATTTGTATTTAACTGTTCAGGACTTTGGTGAGGACAGAACCCCACTAATTCAGGGTGAAAATACATCACTTGGGAGATTTTTTTCAGGGGTATTCCCTTTCTTGGGAGATCTTCTTTCAGGGTTATCTCCTTTGTCTCTATTTTCCCATTAGGAAATAAAATGCTAAATTTTCTGCTTTTACATGCATAAATATTTCATTGACAACCTTATTACATAATCACTAAAGCCACTAACAAAGCTAATAATTTTTTCAATCTTATTCAACACATTTTCCACTCTTGCAACTTTATTCTCTGGTTGAGTAATCACCCTGTCTTCATTTCAAATTTCTTAAGCTTTTTAAATCCCTCAGACTTAACTGAAGAGTAATTGTATTGGCAATGATGACTTTATATTTATTTGGCAATTTTTTTAAGAGGTGAGGTGCATATGTAATGCACCAAGAACTTCCATGTATCTTAGTTTATTTACAGCCTATTTTTAATTCTGGCTGTTTTCACAGTCCTCTGTAAGTTTAATGTAGAAAACTATTTAAAACATACTACTGATTGATTTTGATTAGCATAGGAGCAAGGGTCATTGATTTGGATGCAGATCTCTGATATAATGGTTCCAGAAGGGTTTTCTTGTCATGCCCTGCCTCATCTAAGGCATCAGGTTAGTGAATCATTGACTCAGCAGCCTCTATTACTCTTTCTGAACTACCGAGGTAGCTAGGGTCTACGTGAGAGCTGTCTTACTCAGCAAATCCATAAGCTAAGTGTCTTGGTGATGTTTGTTGAAGACAAAGGACTGATAATATTTGTCACCTTTAGTAAAAAAATATTTTTCAGGATTAGAGTTTTTCCCTTCATTTTTGTAGTGGCAATTTGCCTTTGTTACCAGTGTGCAACTTGTAGAATTAAATTATAAAATGCAATTGATTGTGTAGATAATTTAAATAATTTTTTTTGCCCTGATACATATTTAAACTACTGCTATTACTTTAATGTTTATTATTGTTATTATTATTCAGAATTGTTGAATGTGCCCTTTGGATTAGTCCTTATCTACCCAGCTTCTATGCTTCAGAAAGCACATTTACTTCCCCATTGACCTCAGCAAACAAAAGACCATGATGAATAAAAATACTCTTACAAAAATTATCTAACTAACTAAATAGTGCAGCTGATTCACTGACCCCCATGTGTTTCTGAGGGGTAAATGGCAGTCCCTCCACGCTGCTCTCTGGAGCAGCATCTGGAAGACTCCGCAGAACACCTGCATGGGACAGTGTTTTCTTCTCCACCCCACCAGAAACTTCTTTACTCCACTTGTTCTCAGCTGTGTGAACAATGATGGCTGCATTTGGCCCCATGTAACAGTCTGAAGACGCTTCTAATTTATATTTTTATCATGCTTTAATTCAGTTCTGGTGGCAGCTGTTGTATCATTGGTACTGCTTTTATGTCATCTGTTTATCCTCTGCTTGGATTCAGACCACTTGATAGAAACACACACAGGCAAACATGTTGTGTTAAACAGGACTTAGCTTTGGCTGAGAGGAACCATCGCTGATCCTTTTCTCTTAATTTCCATTTTTTTTAATAAGTTTTGCAATTAGTGAAGGCTACCCAATGACTGACAATGCTTTAATACCCATTTCACCAGGTAGCATTGAGCTTACCCTCAGCAGAATGAGACAGAGATGAGCAATTTCCTTCAGAATTGTTATGAAAATTCACTTACTTGTCTCTAGAGAAATAACAAAATGAAAAGTAAGTCCCTTCTGAATTCAGCATGGAAAACTATTTGATCTTTTAAATCTCTCAATATCTTGTTAGCTGAACAACAACAAAAAATCGTGGAAGAAACTATGATGCCAAATGTTTGGAGCATGTTGAGCCACCTCCTTCACTTTAGTCACCCGCATGGATGATTTCCGTCAGTCACCCAAATTTCTCCTGCCCCAGTGCTGTCCGGGAAACAGCAGGTTCACTGTGCAGGACTTGCACATCCATACCATCGTGTTAATAATGGTATCAGCATGATACCACCATGGATAAGAGGCTGGCCACTCCTGCTGGCCACTGGATGGATAAATGATCTTGAATTAGGCAAGTGTGGAGCATTTTTGGGATGGCATGAGCTTCCTAAGGATTTCATTGCCAGGAAGCTGGCTAATAAAATTATTAGAACCCTCTCTGAACTAAGCTTACATGGTGCACGAAACAATTCATAAAACATAGATAATTTAAAGCACTAGTGTCCATAAGAAATTAAGATTATGAAATGAAGCTGGATTGTTGCTATTTTCAGACCCAGTGCCCTCTAAGCGGTAAGAGCAGAGCACTGAGTGTGTCTGAACCCCCAGCTTGTTTTGTCCTAATTTCTTTCCTTTACGTTTAGGAAAAGCGTGAGAATTTGAAATGATTCAGTGCCAAAATTGGTGTAATTCACCATTTTCCACTTCTATTTGCTTCATTTCCCATTTTCCCCCTGATGAAACAATATTAAGGTTTTTGACTCTACCCAAATTGTTGTTTGCTGTTGCCTGACATGAAAACTACTAGTTTCACCTTCCTGGCAGAGAAATCCTTCGTGCAGAGGCATAGGTTATAAATTACACCTAATGTGAAAGCGTAAGACAGGTGAGTAACATCATCTAGCACACTTCACATAGCATGTGGAAGTGTTAGGTGGTGTTTATTGATTTTGCTGAGTTACACAGGAGGGGCTGCCTAGATAATGCCTAGATTGAAACCAGGGTTTAAAGTTTATCCGTATTTGAAAGACATTTTAATGGCCTTGGGGCGAAATGATTTGTGTTGTTTTGGCTAGCCCAAGGTTACAGTGAAATACTGTCTTTATTATTTCCGTACCAGAGCTCCTTGGCAACTGTTAGGAATTAAAATGTGAGCGTTACAGATTTACTATAGGGAGAAAAGCAGAGAAGATAAAGAGAGGACTCAGGATTCCGAGCCGGGGCAGGTGGCTGAGCCACTGCCTCGCGGTCGAACATGGGCCATTACAGAATTGGTTGCTGCAAATAATAAACGCTGGATTACAGACTGACTTTCATCTTAATCCTGCTCATGTCATTGTATGGGGATAACACTTTTGTGTGATTAAAATTGTCCATTTTTGAATTAACTCAAACAACAAAGCATCTGTGCTTCCCGGGGGGAACAGAAAGGCCCCCAGCTCAGCAAAATGCTCCTGGGTCTCTCTCCAGTGGGGGAGGGAGGAAGTTTCCATGAAAGCAAAAGCAGATAAAAATAGTAATGCCCCTCTGGAATTGCAGAAAAAAGCTTTGGCCAAACCAATTTTTTACCCACATGTAAAGTTAGAGGCAAGCGTTCAGTTTTATAGGGTTTCAGAAAAGACAGACACCTAGCTTGGGACTTGGCTTCAGAAAAAAAATATTTCCGAGGTTTTCTTTGTGCCAGGGAATTTTGCTAAAGCAGGCAGGGAAAGGACTTCCAAATCTTTATGTGCAGATGCCTCTTTTTACACATCAGTTCTTGGGACCAATGTGTGCTTTCTACTACCTTTCTAGAATGGATTGACTCTAGGGATCTAAATAAAACATCATTTATGTTCTTGCAGTATTTTCATACCTTTATGAGCACCTTATGGTGCTCGTTTTCTTGATTATTGACCTTCACAGCTGACCCAGGCAGCTAAACAGACTTAAACAAAACATGTCTTTCTACTTAGGATGTATATTACTGTACTGCTGAACTACTTTAAGGTTAAGATGGTATAATTTAAATTTTGCCCAGCTTCATTGAAAGATCAGTTTCTCTCTTAGAGGATCTCCACATAACCTGACATTAATCATTGGATGGCGACAATTTTGAAGTGTGCAATGTGGGTATGCAAGTAAAAAATGCTTACTGAGCACAGGGCTTACTGCTTGGTCAGACATTCAAGAACCACTGTAAGATTATTTCTGGGGAGCTAATGATATTGTTGTTTCAGTAGCTGTAATTACTGGGTTGTCCATTAAATCCAGATCTTAACAAGTCCACTTGCTTTGTCTTCCACAAGGTACTCTGTACAATGTTAGCGTGCTTAAGAATGTGGTTAAATTTAGAAGCATCATTTAATTATTTATTTGGCAACAAACACATTACCCAAGCATATAACCTGCTGGCTGTATCTCAGAAAGAGACGCTATAAATAGCTGAGCATCTTTACATCAGAATAAATTGGAAACTGGCATAATACATCTTTCTGCCTGGCTTGTTTTTCTCTCCTTAATGTTCTCCACACAAAAAGCAATATGAGTTGTGATCTGATCTTGTTCATTAGAAAAGAACAAATTTGTGTGAGCTAGGAAGCACATCTTATCTCTGAATATAAATAGACTAACAGGAAGTTGATTTAGATAAATATTTCCTCAGACTTTACTTCTCAGCTAAAGGAAATTAGCTGCATTAATTCATAAAAAGTAAGTTTGTAGTTATTGGGAATCCTGGAAGGAGGTGTATGGGAAGGGAGCATGGGAGGTCACAGCTTCAGAGCTCCATCCACGCTCCAACCAGGGCCACCCTCTGGGTGAGGAAAACTCGCTCAGTGCCCCGTCCACTCGGAATGTGACCTCCAATTCATTTTTAGGACTTCAGAAATGAAGTTAATTTCTGGTTAATTTTTTGTCATAAGTACTGACTAATGATTCTTCTCACCTTTTATCATTCTACAGTGGAGGCTTTTGGCATGCTTGTGAACCCTTCATTTTTATTTAGAGGTAACTACATAGCATTTCAAAAACGGAGCACCAACCTAAAGCTGCCAGTGGAACAAAATTTAGCTGCTCTCTGAAACCTACAGAAGAAAAAATAGTTGAGAATTTGCATTTCAAAATTCATAATTCTCCATAACACTAGAGTAGATCTGAATTTTAGTAATGATAAACACCACTGGCAGTTTTGATTTCTAGTGTATTTATTTCAGATTGTTTATCAGAATGCATTGAAGGGTGCAGATTGTCAAAATCCTCTTCTCACAAGGAAGAAAAAAGAGCCACCAATAGAAATATTTCATTCTTTCCATAAAATGGTAGACTACAGTTACAAAATGGAAATCAGTGCTTGCAGATTTTCATTGGAACATTTTTTTACACTTCAAATATTTATTTGTACTCTGCACTTGTTCTATAAGCAAACTTTAAAAAAAAATATTCTAAAGATCTAAGATGTGTCATGATTAAAAATCACACATAACTAAATTCAAAGTTGTGGCTTCAAAGAAAAATTAAAATGCTCTTGCAACCTTCTCTTGAGGAAGTTTTCAGAGGCAGAATAAAATGAACGGTGAGTTGCATATTTTTGTACCAGTGCTTCTGGTATATCTAGCATAAAATATTCAATCTTTTAACATAGTTAAAATCATCTGTTTCTTGAACAGAATCCAATATAAACATATACCTAAAAAAATTAGGATCCACAGATCCACATTATACCAAACTGTATGGTTCATTAATTTGGAAAAAACTATTAGCAAACCAGCCAAATTTGACCACTAGTAATTTATACTATCCAGTTTGGCTTAATTCAGGCGATATCAGCGAATCATAATCCTTAGCAAACACTAATCTTTATTCATCACATTAACAAAATGAATAAAAGCAATCTTCTAGCATTTGAGGAAAGGGATTCTTTGCAGCTCCTTTTTGTTTATCAGGCTTCAGTCAGGATGCAATTCAAACCCTTCTGCAAATTTATTGTGTGAATTTTTCTTGTACAGTTCCACAATAGACTCATTCTCCCTAAAGCCAGCATTAGATATGTGGATATTTGCTGATCCACAGAAGCACTTGCAGGAACTATCAAGAGGCTGTCAAGAGGCAGAGGACGTCACAGTCTAAAAGGAGCAAAATACTGCTTCCCTTGCAGATGGCACCCAGTTTTATCTCAGCAAAACACCAGCTTCAAATCAATGTTGTTAGGAAATCTTAAGAGACCAACAGCCATATGACTCAGGTTTCTGTAAATCTGACACAGTAGGAGGCAAAGCCATAGCAAGAATTAGTTTTGCCTGTCATTGTCAGCCTGGATACAAACAACCAAATACCAGGATACTAATACCTGATATGAAGTACCTTTCTAGCATCTCTCCTGGAATACTGTGCTCCTAGTACTTCTACCTACAAGATACTTTAAAAAAAATCAGGTGCATAAAATACCCACTGGTGCTTTAGATGACTTTGAAGGAAACAAAATCAGCATAACAAGACTTACCCAAAAAAAGGCAAAAAAGCAATGACCATCTCAGTTGGACATGTTGCAAGTGGTTAGTACTGGTCAGGTCCTGGCTACGGATTATGAGTCCTCCAAAACAAGCAGCAAAGCAATTGAGAGGTATACTTTTGTTTCCCTTTTCTATTCTTTCTTGTTTAGCTTTGGTCAAATTAACAAAGCAGTGGCCAGGAGCTGCTTAACATTCCCATGCTCTGCCAAAGCCCTCCTCTGCTAGCATCAGTGTCTGTATTCAACTTGGAGCAAATTTTACTTCATTGAAATTTGGCTTGGGGCACAAATAAATTAATGTTTCAGAATATTAAGTAGACGAAAATAGCTGGGTTTTATAACAGAAGCTGCTCATAGTTTTTGATAACATACACAATTGCTGTCTGCGCTTCAAATATATTATATAAAATTAAATCAATTAGGGTTGTCTCTACTTAGTTCTTTCAAAAAGTTTTGGAAGTCTGTGAACTTCAACTAGAAGCCTATCAAAAAGAGTAAAATAACTGCAAAGGAGAAAATAACTCCAAAGGGGAAAAAAACTTTGTTCCTGCAACCTAAGGACATGTTTGACTGTAGGTACGTAGAGAAAAAAACTAGGCTATTCTTAGCTGGAGGGTGGTTTGTTGTCTTCTCCACACTCCTGCCAATAATTATATTAAAAATATGGTCCTAACGGTAGATTTAGCAGTCAATAACCTCAGCAAGGCATCAGGTTTGCTGCGACATTGTCAACTTAAGAAAAAAAATGACATTTTTCTCTAATACAGTAACTTACTAATTATAGTCTTCTTTATAGTAATCATTGTGTTTTATTACTCATTTTCATGGCTAATTCAAAGCCTGGGCATTTTTGATTTAAAACAAGCCTATTCTAATCTCATACAAAAGGCTTTGTGTCATTTTGTACCACTTTTTCTTTGGAGGATGGGAGGGTATGAAGATTTACAACATGATATCTTACCTCTGCTGCTCTGATCAGAGCTGACAAACTATTTATTACCATCTCTGAAGGCAATGCGAAGGACACCCACATTCCCCAGCCGAATTTACCCTTAGTTCCTGCTATGTTACTAATTGAATTTTGATCATCTATTTGTTCACAGGGTATAGCTTTGCTTGTCAAGGTAGAGGCAAACATCCAAACTGGAGATTTCTGTTTTAAATAATCCTAATTTAGGATTACTGAAATAAGAGTAATATGGAGTAATAATGTTAAGTAAAAGTAATATATAAAATAATGTTGAAAATTATATTGAAAGCCAGTGGCTACCAACATCGTCTCAGTAAACCCTGTCCTGGAGTGCAGGTGTATGTTCACTTTCCTGCCTGTTCTTGGGAAGAAACTCATTATATAAGATAGGTTGAATATTGGTTTCATTAAAAAGGCAAGCATCAGATCCATGTGTTTCTTGTATATTTAAAAGAGATGGTTCAAATGGCAAAGAGTAATGCCTTAACCTTGCTGATGATTTCTTTAAATAGATTAATTTAATTTGGGTTTTTTTTCATTGTCAGTTTGAGATTTACAGAATTAGATAAATAATCTTGCTATTTTATGATTTTGAGTCACGAACATAAAAACACATTTGTCATCATGGCCAGGAACTACTACATGCATTGACCTTGAAGACTTTCCCAAACTAATTTCAGTTCAGGAAATACAACCTGTCTGGCTTATTGAAAGAAAAATAAAAGCCAGCATTTGTATCTCCTCTTTTCATTCTGTAGTCATTACTCTTTCCAGTAACACCAGTGAGATACCACTTCTACCTTGCAAAAGCCTTTTTTGGTGATGCAGTTTCTTTTAAGCAATAACTTTGGTCTTCATTACATAGTTTGAGAGTGTGCAGATTTAACAGACAGCTTTATTCATATTGGTTGTACTGGCGGGGAACACTAATTTCCTACCATCTTTACAGTATAGGCAGCAAATATCTCCTTCTCCAATATTTTAGCAGCATATTTGGACTTGGCTTTGCTTAAAAGCACTGTACCAAAAGTTGATGGTAACACTAACTGAAATGGCATGTGTTATAAAGTCTATATTACTGGTTATTTGTTACTGTTTATGTCCCTTTAATTTCTGTCTAACAGAAAACTCAGTATGTTGCTGTTTTGCCTCACAGCCTCTTGCCAGCTAAAGTGGTTAAACTGGCTGAAGTTCGCTGATTTTTGAACTGAATTTCCCTGAAATAAAATGAGTGAGTGTGATTAACGGTTGGAACTCCTAAATGCCACAGAAGTAGGAACCAACAGCAGATGTCACTCAGTAAAGTAGACCATCTCAGCAGATGGACAGATTTGAAATGTAAAGGCTTTTCCTGACATCATTTGGTTCTAATATGATAGAAATAAAATGCCTTGTCAGTAAAATATAACCAGACAGTTGCTTTGTAGTCATTTTGGGTACATGGTTGGTAATTCAAAGCCTTGCTGCCTTTGCAATATTAATTATTTTGAGGCTCATTACAGCAAGAAGACTTATCAGACCAGCTGATGGTAACGCATGCAGCTGGAGGGGCTCACAAGTGTCTGTTCCTCTATTTACAATTTAACATTAGCAAAAGATATAAGAAAGCAGCTTCGTGGGTCATTTCCAGAAAGCTAGTTGATATATCAAGCAAAATTATAGAGACGGAATTTCATCCCACGTTTTGGGATGGTTTTGCCCCTGCAGTGATATGTGATGCGTATTTCAGGGTAGAAAAGCAGCTCCATAGAGCTGTGAGCTTCGAACAGAAATGGCCTCAGGGGAGCTGGGGCTTTGAGCAGTGTACTTAATGACATATGTTCCCATTAAAATGTGTAAGCGGTTCTCTTGTACAAGTGGTTAACACCTTTTTAATCAAGCCATTTATTTCATTACAAAAATAATTACCCCAAGTTGGAAAGTGAGAGTATTTTATGTGAGAAAGTGAGTGCAGTTTCCACATTTGGGTGTACATATATACATCTGTAGATATATATCTACATTCATACATGAATAAAAATATATATATACACAATTTTCAGTGTGACCGAACACATCTGAAGCACACATAAACATAACATACTACGTAGCACATATAATACATATTCCTACTGTGAGAAAAGCTATGGTACTCACTCAGTAGTACCCAATGCCATGAGAGGTGCTGTTCAATTGAGAGCTGCTTCCCTTAAACATTGAAGGTAGCCAGCGTTTGCCACTTTGAATCACACATGTCAACCTCCTTATAAAGTAGAAATTTTGATCTTTGCAGCACAGATCAGGATTTGTCTGTTTTATTAGGTGTTGAATTTTCTGGGATGGATAAATTATCTGGAGTTTGAGGAAAAGTAGTGTTTCTAGTGTATTTTATTACCACTCAGGTTGTCTAACATGTTTTCTAGGTTGAGTTTTTCCAGCTCAGTTTTTGTTATTTTGACTGTCCCCTCTATTAATTGTTAAGCTCATCTTTTGTGACAACACCCAGAAGGCACCCTTTTATAAATCAAAAGTAAATATATTACCCTACCTTGCAGGGGTGCCATAAGGCTTAATTAGTTCATTTTTATAAAGTGTTCTGAGATTCCCAGATCAGCATCAAATGTTTATTATTAATTATAGGCTCTGGTGAGTATATGGGATGATTTCTTAATTTAATTCTCTTCAGGCATCCTTAAAATAACTAATTTTGTAACATCTTTATTCTTTGAAATTCCTAAAGCACATTTGCTCCTGGCTCAAGTAATTCTGTATACATTTTCCTATCACTTTATTTTCAATTCTTGAATAATATTTCTTTTTAATACAGTAAGATGAAAAACAGTCTTTTACTGTTTTCCCTATGAATTCTGCTATGTGGATTATTCTTTTATAAGAAGGTTTTGTTTAACCATTACATGGTGGGTTTTTTCCTGCAGTGGGGGATGTTAAGTAATTTATTTGGCTTCCCTTGGGAAATTTGCAGAGATTACACGGCACTGCTGTGATTTATCATTTCTACTTTATTTCTGACTCATAAAGCATGCATTATTTTGTGTTTACCTTCAGCAACAGATCACAGGAAATTTCATCATCAATCACAGTGCTTTAAAATCGGAAGAAGTGATGATGTGACAAAGGCACAGTCAGCAGTTGTGGTTGTTGGAGGATCATTTATTGCTTCATTGTGTCGTAACACTTCTCATTTTATTGCTTTTCCCAGGATCAGGTTCATGTCGCTTTAGTTACTCAGATCCCAGCATCACCGTGTCCTACAGTAAGAACAGTTCTGCAGATTGGACTCAGCTGGAGAAAATTAGGTTTGTTACAGCTTTTTAATCATTTTCACAGCTTCTGGCTGAGCAGGTGGTGTTTAAACCTGGCTCTTTTAAAACTTGTTTTAATTTTTAACTTTTCAGTTCTTACTTGATTATACATGTTAAAAGATGAGGGTGAAATTAGGATCACTAATTGCAGAACTGCCACTAGGGTTGGTAAATCTCAATTTCATCCATCAATTACATGGAAGGAAAAGAATGACTTAGAGTTAAAATGCAATCCCAATAACCAGCATATTCAGGTGCTTGAAAAAAAACTAAATTTTGATTACTTTTGTATTTTAGCACCGCTTTTAATGTCATCAAGACCCATAATTCATAGTGATACAAGTTTTTACTTTTGGTAGGATAAAACATGTAATAACAATACTTCATAGTTTGATATGAACACTTGGCTCCTAACCCTCTTACAATAACAAGATTATGGTGAATTATGCCTTGTTATTTAAACAAGCTGGTTTGCATGAAAGTGCAAGGGAATATGAGTGGGAATTTAATTTTGTTTTCTTGTAGTATGCACATCTTTAAAGAGAGAGTCGATGTTGGAGATGGGTTTTTCTGAGACATATTATTAAATCGAACCAACAATATTAAATAGTATTGGGAAAGGTATTTTGTGCATTAGTATACATACATAGTTATGGAAGTACAACTGGGGAAGAAAAGATGCTGTTTATATGTAGTGCCCTTGCAGTATCTCAGTCTGCCATCCTGCATTACCTTAGTATCTGTGCCACATACAATTTATTTGAGCTTGTTTTCAGTCTATTGAGACAATTTGCAATGTAGAAGGCTGCTTAATTTCTGATGAGAAAGCAAAACTCTAGCTGCAAGGCTGGGGCTTTCAGTAACGTATCCTCCCACTCCTTGTGGGAGTGGGATTACGATTTCATTGACAAAGGCACAAATTATGAACAATTTTAGTAAAACAAATGGCACTGATTCTTATCTCAGAAATATATAAAGCAGTAATAACTTCACTGCAGCCATTGGAGTTGCCTCAGGGTAACTACATAACACCATTTTCTTTCTTGCATTGATGGAAAATTATATGCCTTATTCATACCAACAGTCCAGTTACCCTCATAGCTCTGCAAACCAGGAAACTCATGATTTGTGATGGTGCAAACATAATCCTTTGAAACATAAATTTTTTTGAAGCCAGTGCATATACAGTTTGATCTAGGTTGCTTCAACTTTGACTGCTGGAGACAGAAAATAGGTCAATAGAGCAAAGCGGTGCAAAGTGGAGGGGATGAATTATGAAAGTATGCTCATTTCTCCTGTGGTCCGTATGAATTACAGTGTTTATTTGAATGTGCTTCAGTGGCTTTCACTGTGCTACATGCAGCTCCAACAAGTGGTGGGAGAGTGGGGGGAGGTGGGATGGGGGGGCAGCTGTGAAGGGAAGGTGGTGTGTTGGTGTGCCAGTGCGTGTTGCATCTGTGGGATTGCAGCTTTAGAATCCCAGAGGGGGAAGGGAAGGACCTCTCAGAGAATGTGGATGCTGTGGGGGGGTTCAGGGAGAAGAGAGGACAACCTCTCAGAGCAGCTTTGCAGTGGGGGGTGACAGGCAAAACATTTAGCAAATACAGGGTGATGTGTGGGGGCAGATTCTGGGTGTGAATATGGGACAATTCCAGTGCTTTTCAACATTTCACTGCACTCTAATATTTTGCTTTACAAATAGAAGTTCCTCTGTTTTCTGTGATATAAGCAAGCTATTGGTGCTTTTTTTCCCCTAAAAGCTCTGGATTGTCTCTGACAATTGTTCACCCTCCAAGGCATTGCTACCAAGGCAGAGGCAAGGTTGAGTAGCTGACATCTTGCAAACCCCAATTTTGTAACTCCTTACAGCCTGGGGTTTGAATGTAGCTAATTCCCTTGCTAGGTGATTAGTAAAGCAAAAATAATTCTCAGCATCCCTTCCTTGTACACAGACCTCAGTCCTTTCATTGCCACTAGCAATGTAAAGACATTCACCCAGAGCTGGGGGTCAACCTCAGTCCTTTCACAGCCCTGGGAAGCAGAACTCAAGGCCCTGATCATGGCCTAATATTAATATTCCAGGTCTGCCTCTCCTCCCCACATTTTCCATTTCCAGCAGCAAGAGAGAGGATAAACAGGTCCCTTCTTCTGTAGTGTTCTTGGAGCAGAACATGGAAAAAAAGGCAACCTGAGCCTCCCCATCCACAGAACTAACCAGACAGCAGGGTTGTGGGATTGGATAGACGCGTTTATCAGAGAAAAATCCCAGCTTTTCCTTCCATCCATTCTGGTCCATCTAGTTCTATGACAAACTGAAGCACCAGCAGTCAGGAGTTTCTTTTGGTGTAAATACATGCAAAAATTGCATTTTTGGAAACTTGTTTTTATAAAGTGCTTCCTTAATATTTCCTTTTGGCTACACCTGCAAAACACCTAACAATACCCTGTCACCTAGGAGCTGTGACCAGCCTGGAGTATGAATGTTGCCCTGCTCTTTCTTCCTGCTCTCCAAACTTCTGCATTGATCTGTTGTTTACTGCCTTGACTTGCACTTTCTTTGAAGCAAGGCTGTCTGTTCAGGCTGTGTGTGCACTGCCTGGCGCAGGGCGACTGCCTCAGGGCAGGCATTTTGTGATCTCCACAGAAGATTTATCAGCATACAGTGGACATCAGCAGAACTGTGTCACACCTAGTAAATGTGCTTAATGAGGGAAAAGTGTTCCTGGCTATGGCTTAAAGTTGGTCTAATTCCATATCATTGTTTTTCAGTGCCCCTTCTAATGTCAGCACAATTATCCACATCTTGTACCTTCCTGAAGATGCTAAAGGGGAGAACGTCCATTTTCAGTGGAAACAGGATTATGTTCTCGCTGGTGACGTATATGAAGCCTGTTGGGCCTTGGACAACATCCTGATCATAAATGCTGCTCACAGAAAAGTTGTGTTAGAAGATAACCTTGATCCTGTGGATACTGGCAACTGGCTTTTCTTTCCTGGAGCCACAGTTAAGGTTAGTCTCATTTTCTATGGCTTAATGTTATGTGTGTAGAAGACAGTAACATCTAACCAAACTCTGAACACACAAGGATGTTTAGGCCACTCCGTCTGCTTCTAGAATTGGGCTTTTTTACTTTGTTTTTACTTTTTCTCTGTCCCATTGGGGATTTCTAGAACAATGCAACTTCTCTGCCATGACCGAAACCAAATGACAGTTTATACTGTCATGTCAAAGATCATGTAGCAGAAAATGGGAAACAGCTTCCTTTTAGCAAAACATTGCAATGTTTTTGAAACAAATTCAAGTCTCTGTGTTGGACATTTTGCAATCTACCTGTTTGTTTATCTTGGTGTTGTTCAGCTATCACTAGTCCCTTCATAATAACCCATCACAAAAAAAACATGGTTTCCCACTCTTTCTGACTGTGAATATCACATCACTGTTGAAGGATGTATTTGGGTTGTGGCTGGTCCTTAAAACTCTCTTTTTCATTAAGATCCTGTTTTGACCTATGAGATCCAGCAAGTCCACACATCTTTCTCAGAAACTCTAAGGAGCCCTTCAAGATCTGTTCCTTCAAATGCAGAGTTGTTCAACATTTGGAAATCAGTTGAATTCTTGCTTTCTATGTTTCCAAGCAGCCAGAAGTTGAACAACTGTTGACTTTCTGTTTTCATCCTATTTTTCATTCACAAAAAAAGGTAGTTTTTATGTTGGGGTTCATTTATGGTGCTAGTAATAGTTTTGGCAATTACACAGGAAACAGATGTTGAATACTGAGGGCAGTAAGAGGTTGGTTAGGACCTTTTCCTTTTCCCACAGAATCTGATATGAATAGTCTCAAATTAGCGGGATTATTTATTTCTAAAATGATTAATCTACTCACTGGACCTACATATTGACTTTTTAAAATCATTTAAATTACAATGACAAAGACTTTTGACGAGATTTTAGAATCAAATAATGTCCTGAGTATTTAATGAAGTAGTCTGCTGTATTCAGTTCACATTTGTTGTGTTGTCAGTTTTATCACTGGATTTTAAAATCCAGCTCACACATTTGAAAGTGTTAAAGCTAAGGAAGGATTCATGAGCCACAGATGCAGTTACATCTTCTCAACAGGCCAAGACTGAACACTTCTTGCTCCTTTTGAAAACATGCACAAACAGGATCTAAACTCCAGCAAACAAACCTCTTTTATTGATGTTATTGATTTTTTGTTGTTATTGGGTCTTTTTGTTTTGTTTAGTTAAACTCAGGTGTTTATGTCAATATACAACTATGGTTTCATGAAAGACGAGAGACCTAAGTTCAGATATCCCTTAGTGCTTCAAGGCAGAAATCCCTTACAAGTTCAAACCTTATATAAGGTGCCAGTGAGGACCCACCAACCTGCCATTCTTCCAAGGTCATCTTCTGTTTTAAGGGCAAGTGAAATGTGCAACTGTCTGTTCCCAGCTGACACTAGGCTTTCTGTAACCATCTACACCAGGTTAAAGCAATGTGCAAGGCTGTGGTATAGGCCACATTGGATTGAGGCTATATGTGATGCAGGGCTTTCGTTCTTCATGGGACTCTGTAGTTATTTCAAACATTTTTTACTGTACCTAGATTGTCACCAGAGCACTTCCATACTCAAATTTGATTTTTAAGGTTTTTGCTCCAATTTTCCTCAAATTTTCAGGAGCAATCTTGCCAAATATGATTCGAACAGATTTCGCAGTGCGGATTTCATGTTATGTCAAAAGCAAAAATATGAATTGGGTCAAGATTTACATCAGATTCAGCATAGACCCTGTCATAGCATTATAACACCAAGGACAATTTTTTTGACAAAGCTTTTGTGCTTTTCAGGATTGGGACATTATATAAAACTTTACCAAAAATGTCTAATATCTTCTTTAAAAATTTATGTACCTCTAACCTCAGTTCATCATAAACACACTGTTTTGTATAAATAGAAAGATTAAAATATTTGTACATTGTGCATTATGCCACATTTTAAATGTTACCACACCAGTCACCTTTGTTTCAAGCAGTATTTCACAGCAGTCGTATAACTTGGCCAGTATAATGGCAATGGGTGGTACCACCTTCACAGGATTCATGGAATTGTCAGAATTGGAAGGGACCTCTAGAGATCATCTAGTCCAACTCCCCTGCTGAAGCAGGACTGCCCAGAGCACATTACTCAGGATGGCATCCAGGCAGGTCTTGAAGGTCTCCAGAGGAGGAGAGAAGGTCTCCACACCCTCCCTGGGCAGCCTGTTCCAGGGCTCTGTCACCCTCACCATAAAGAAGTTTTTCCTCATATTAAAATGGAACTTCCTGTGTTCCAACTTGTGCCCATTGCTCCTCGTCCTGTCACTGGGAACCTGAAAAGAGTCCAGTTCCATCCTCCTTCAACCCACCCTTCAGATACTTATAAGCAATGCTATATAAATTTGACTTATCATTGTGTCAAACTCCATTTCAAGCTGATGAGACCTTTTGTCTGCCATCCAAGCCTGTTGGTGCCATACAAATTTCAACTCATATCCTTCTGTCCCTTGTCATTTAGTATTTTAGATAAACTGGCCTTTAAAATCTTTCTTGAAGTTTTTAACTTCTTCACTGGCTTCCTTCAGTGCTTTTCCTTATGAGTGTCAATGAACAGTCACATTTCTGGATGTTATTTGTTGTCAAAGCCAGAGAATGGTCCCTGTCCTAATCCACATACTGTTATGGTCCTTGCATGTTAGAACTGCCCACCCCACCCATCCTTTTAACCATCCCAAACCTTTTAAGGGAATTGTTATTAAATATAATTTTGTTGCTGTAATGGGTTACTTCGTTAGTAAAGCATTAAGGTACCGTTTGTTGGTAGTTTAGATTATTCTAAATGTTTCTGTTGCTCACATAGTTAGATGTGGTCGGCAAGTTCTTTCCCAATAGTTCCTCAGTAGGTGGCTTTTAGAATTGCTTGTTGTACCTGGTACATGCTCTTGGTGGATGCTTATCAAGTTGCAAAGAAAGTATATTTTTTTCTGTAGAAAGTTTACTTTGGTAGTACTTGAGCTCTACTGAAATAAATAGCAAACACTACAAATCCTGGACTGTTGCTAGTAGAACTGTTCAGATTAATAGCTGCTTGGATTAATAAGGTAAAAAGACAACTGAAATGAGGCAAAGTGCTACCATGAAGACTGTTGACTGGGTCCTGGATTATGTTCTATGATGGATTCAGTCACTGGAGTGTACAGTGTAAGCAGTAATGGTAATTATGCACCATGTTCACTCCAGTTTGTGGACAGTGTGTTCTCAGTAAGCACTTGTGGGAATTTGCCTCTGCCCATCTTGGGAAGCAGTTTCTCCTCCTCTCCCAGCCTGCTTGAGCTTGGACTAGAAATTTCATTATGTTTCTTGCTGCGCTCAGGAGCAGTTGCCACTCATTTGAAAGCACATGGCTGGTTGCAGACGCAGCTGGAACTGGCTACTGATATAGGAAGCAAGCTGAGAGATAAGCCACTGAATTTGTGTGTTTTGGTTCCAAAGAAGACAGCAAAAGACAAGAAAGATGCTGTTAGCAAGGCCAAGTAACCCTTAGGAGATTAATTGGATCCACTGGAACGTATTTATCTGTGTTGGACTGTGTGGAAGGGTGTTGAACAGGATAAATTCCTGACTGCATTTCAATATTTCCAGTGACAGCTCTGGGCGTGAGCACAGTCTTGTGACTAAGCGTGGTTCGGATGTTGCACTGATGGTTGAGATCACTGAAAGGCATGAAGCAGTGCTGTTCTCTGAGAGCTGTTAAAGACTGGAGCTCAAGAGTTCATAGCTAATTGGGGGAAAATATGAAATCTTCTTTCAGTAGTACTTCTTGGATCTCTACTGCTACAGAACAGAAAAGTGATCTCATCTTTCAGTGGATACTTCATATATCTTGTATATTTGACCAGAGGTACAATGTTTGCCAAGTTTTTTGTTTTCTCTGATTGCTCTGGTCTGAGATTGGATGTGCAAGCTCAAAAACTGAGGCTGAGAAGGGAGAACCTCAGCAGTCTTACAGTTCATGTCTCTGAAGTGCTTTGATTGCATCAACGCAGCATTGGAGACCAAGCCACCTGCCTCTGGAATTTTTCCACATCTTGGAAAAAGCAGTGCAGATCATTACAAACACTAGAGTGACGATGTGTTTGGTTGTGATGTGTTAACCTGGGGACACTTTTCACCTTTGAGAAGATTCAAGTTACAGAATTGCTGTCTCACAGTAGCTGCAGCCGCTCTTCACGGGGTGGCTGAAGGTTGCAGTCCAGCTGGTTTGGTCTGCAGAACATAGGGACTACACCTGAGGCTGTCTGTGCTGCTGCTCTGGGAGCGTGCAGCCTGGCATAGCATGGGATGGGATGGGGGCAAAGAGGGAAGGTCTTGAATCAGCCTCACTGAGCAAGCTGGGTTTAGAACCAAGGAATGGTACCTGGTTCAGGTTATTCACTACCATGGACATGACCAATAAATCCTGAAAACGCCTCTATCCCAATATTCTGATACAGTAAACTCCTTACTCATTTTAACCCTTCAGCTCATTTTAATTTCCCAGAAATGCATACCAGCTTAGCTTCTCTTAGAAGAGAAGACTGTATTGAAAGAGAGTGGGAGAAGCGAATACTCACACTCAGAAAAATGTGCTGAAAATACGCCCACAAAACTCCCTGACCTTCCACCACACCCTGAGTACATCAGAGCTACGCACATCCTCAGTCTGCAAGTCCTTCCTGAACCTGTGTTGTTTTGTGTCACTGACATGGAAGACATGCATGCAGGCCTAGGAGTCTGGTGAAATAAAAAGGCTGATTAAGCTATTCCACACCCGCAGCTCCAGAGCAGGTTTCCAAATGTCTGAATATGCTGTTAAGTAATAGGAATGCCATTGGATAATCTTCTTTCAAAACAAGCATCCTGATAGTCCATATATATATTTGTTAGGTTGAAGCGTTTGCGATGAAATGAACAGGACTTTATTTTCCTTTTTTAGTTTTAAATCCTTGTTTAAAAAAGGGTTCGGGTACTCATTGTCTTACTTAGATCCAATATATTTGTTTGCAGGAGGAAAGGTGATGCTTTAGGTGAAAATGGCAGACTGAGATTGCTATGACATTAGACTGGACAAAATTATACAGATATAGATGCTTCTGAAAAGGCTCTTCTGGATTTGAGTAAGATACTGCAAGGCAGTATTTGGTCTGTGGGCCAAACAGCCTTCTAGCCAGCTGCTTTGCCTTGCAGGAGCCCTTATCCACCACATCTTCCTGGGAAGAGGCAAGCAGGTTTCCTGCTGCACCTCATCTGAGTGCCATCCCGGCTTCTCAGTGGGTGGAAAGAGGAGTGTGAGAGGGGAGGAGAGGTGAAGAAAGCAGAGCAGGGTGCACAAAACCTGTCAGCCCAGCTTCCTTTAGTGACAGTGTGGGCCCTCTGAGTTGTGCCCATGAGGAGGCATCTGTACATCCACAGGATATGCATATTCATGGGTCTAGCCCATGTATGGACTTGCTCTTGCCTTTTTTTTTTTTTTTTTAATTAATAATCACACTTTTAATTAAAATAATAATACTTAGATACAATGCCTAGGGGATCATTAGAATTGTTAGGTGGTTTGCTGCGGTGCTGTGAGTTGTTTGGGCAGCTGAGAATCACTGTCGGCCAGCGATGCTGAACCTGCACCTTTCTCCATGCCAGTTCCCTGTGGCTCGGAAGTGTGGTTGGTGGTGGCAGGGAGCCAGCATTAGCTCTCAGCTGGCGTCAAAGCACTGGGGGTCTTTCCTGCCTCTTAGAAGGAAAGAATTTGGTCTTTGCAGGTCACTGTGAGATGCACATTAATGAAAACAACATGAATTGACCCATTAGACACCAAAGAATAGAAATAACTTTGGTTGACTCTTTCTTGCTCTAGTTTTGCAGTGGTGTAAATACACATCATTACTTTCAAAAGAACAGATGAGGTTTAATCATACTTGCTGCAGAGTGCTAGAAACATTGATAGTTCCCAATAACATAGAGGAATAGTTTAGTTCATGCCAGTTAAATGACTCATTAAGGAAATCAGTCATTGCCAGAATGACCAGTGTTGTACAAACATGATGAAATGTCCTAGAAAATTAAGAACCACACAAATCATACGAATCACTCATAATCAAGCATAGTGTTTTGAGCACTAACCTTTGAATAACAGTCTGTAATCAGAAATGATGAGTGAAAACACACTTTATAAACTGTTTGTTACTATGTCACAGGACACATTTCATCCCGTTGTTTTGGAAAGGAAAGGTGCACTATAACCCTCCGTGCACCTGGCCTGCTTGAGCAGCCAAGGTTTTCCTGCTGTAGCCTATATTAAATGATGTAAAACTGTAGCATGTGGGAAAGATTAAAGCCCTGTTTATCTCATGGGAAAGTATTCTAATCACATTGTGATTTTTCCTTTGGTTAAAGAAGGGACTTTAGGCCAGAAGCATTAATAGCCAAAATCCACAGAATTTAGAATCTGTCCTAAATTCTGTCATCGTACCTTTGCTGGCTAAGACATTGCACACAGAGTATGAATTTATCAAGACTGAATCTATCCTTCTACCTGCTGTCATGTCAACATCTAAAATTTTTGAAAACCTGAATGACTCATTCCCAGAAAGACACAATATCTAATTTATGGCTCCATTGACAATGCTGCTTTAATTAATTTTCTTCATCTTTTTTTCCTGTTCCTCTGCTTCTCATATCTCATCTGTTTGCATTGCCTAGATTTTAATTAAAAAAACCTCTCCTCTCTAAGGAGCAATCTGAAGTGGCAAAAATAATCACTTAAAATATTACAGTCATTAAAAAATTGGCTGTGGTCAAAGCCATGCATTTTCAATTTGCCGACAAACGATATTTTCGTTCCCTTTTAAAGTGCGTTTTGTATTTGAATAGCATTCACCAGCCAGCCTGGCTATGAGATGCTCCTCCAGCTGGGTGGGCTGCGTGACAACTCCTTAATGGGGAAAATTGATGGCCCTCTGCTCATGTAGAGGTGAAGGCATACTGGGCAGATTTCTTTCCATCTGCTGTCAGCCCTTTGCAAGCTGGCACTGCCCAAATGCCCAACACATTCATTCCAATGCAAGAAATGTCGCCAAAAAATAAATTGTGAGGCTACAGCTGTCTGAAAGAATCATCGGGGCCATTAGGCCCAGGAGAGATAATATGAAGAGGTGCATCAGTGTTCGTCTCTGATAAAAACCTAATTAAATGATGGTAAAGATGACTGTGGACACAGAGGTGAACAACATTTTCATGGGAGTGCAGGGACGAGCCTCAGGAAGATGATATGCAGCACCTCAGCCAAAAATCTGTTACACTGAGGAATTTCACACTAGTGTTTCCTGTTGATGCTTTTCCGAATGGCACAGTTGTATCGTTTAGTTGCCCTCTGTTCTGCTCTCCAAGTAAAGAACTTCCATGCTGTAAAGCCAAGAGGTATTTATTGATTCACAAGTTTGACTTGAACAACTGGGGCAGAAGCTGGTTTGGATGAACTTCAGTGTTTCTGTTTACATTCCAAATCTTTGTCTTTTGAGCTTCTAAAAATCTTCAGGGCTGTGTCCTTAGCTGCAACTGTGGCACAGGCTGATCTGGTTGACGCTTGTGCTACTTCACATGACAGCATGAACGGGGAAACCTCCAGAGGTCCTTCCCAGCCAATGGCTCATGCTGAGGGTAGCAGATGTCTCTTTGCAAGGTACTCCCATGCATGTTTTTAAAAATACAGCGATCATTCAGGTGTGCTACGTGATGTAGGATCCCAGATCTTACCTGGGGTCCTTAAGCCATTCAGATGGCATAGAATAGATGGTCAGTATTTATTTATGAAAACATAAACAGGTACAGTTAGAATGTTCCTGCTTCGCCAAATCTGATTTCCCTACTTTTGCTGACCAATGATTTTGAGCAGTCCTAATTGAAATCCTTCTGCATCTCAGACATTCAAGAGACTTTCCTNCCCTAATGTGAAAAAGGGGTAAGAAATACTGTAGGTTAAAAAAAAAAAAAAAAAAAAAAAGGTGAAAGCTGTAGGTAGATGTAAAGTGTAAGGAGTATAGAATGGGATAAAGAAGGGTGACAGACTCCGGATGAAAGTTTGATTTTGAAACCATGCATTACTCTTTCCCGTAGTCTGTGTCTTCAAATTATTAGATAGTACAACAGAAAGCTCACCTGAATTAATAAGACTTGCTGGTTTTCACAGACAGCTTGGCTAAGAACTGTACTCATAGACTCAAAATATTCATAGGTAACAGCAATTTCAGGATGAAAATGTATATATATATTTTTTAGTGGTGGTACCACTACAGCATTAGAGTCCTGAGTAAGGAACGTACCACTGCTGGCTCTTCAGGCACAAACCAAAAACCCTCTGTCCCAGGAAATTCTAATCCATTTATAAAACCAGAGGTAAACTGGACTTGGGGAGATGTGAGAGTAAAATAAAATATTGCAAGAGGGGAGAGTGCTCATCCTGGTAAGCAGTACATTCTTCGGTGTAATCAGTCACAAGGCTTGTTGAGGAAAACACTAAGTGTCTGAAGGACACCATCTTGTGAGGAATTTGCCAAACATGGTGGGTGGAATGGGAAAGGGCATGCAAGTCTGATCATCTCACCAGCAGATATGGTGGCAAGCATCAGCAATCAAGGAAAAGTGAGCCGTGCAATGGTGCATGTGGGAGATGGTGGAAGCAGATAAGGATGAGCCATACAGGACCTTAAAAGCAGAGGAAAAGGAGTGATACCATGAGTGTCTAGTAGACAAACTTTAGAAACACAGAAAATTCAGAGTCAAGATTAGACTGAAAGCAAATCCAAGCATGCTGAGATGTGGGAATGCATCCAGCCAATTTTCATTTTGCCCTATTCATGCAAAGCAATAGCTTAACAATTGCAGCTAGTGAATAATAGTATTAGTAGTGCCAGATTAAATTAAACTGTTTTCTTTTCTCTTGGGATGACCACAGGCCCTGAACACAACTTGGCTTCTTTCTTTTTGGCAAGAGGCAGGAGTTGTTTATTTAGGAATACAACAGTTTACTTATGGCAGGCTGATAGTCCCACTCCAGTTGCAGGCAATGGGAAGTAGCTGCTCCTGTGAAGTGGCTCCATTCAAATGCCTGCAAGTGTCCTGTATTCTATTATGTAGGTGATTTGGGAGAAAACTTCATTCAATGAAGGTTGTCTAATTTGTCAAAGGATTTATCCCCCAAGTTATTTTTTTTTTTCTCACAAATTAGTTAACTTTTCAGTGTTGTAATTTGTGCAAGGACACATCAGATGTTCCATATCCTTTTCATCCTCTTTGAACGAAATTAAACTCTCCTTTAGTTCTGGACATACAGCTGATGCTTCCATGATAACAAGTTGCTGTCATTTGGCCCTTCTAGTTACAAAATTTGCACAGCAAGCTAATTTGTTCTTATCTTATAAATCATTGAAGTGTAAATAAAAATGAAACAGAGATCAAGCTGAATCTTAAATTTGTAAGAGAATTCTACATCTACATAGAGATCTGCAGTATCTCCAGTTTAGAGAGAACGTGATTCAGTTAGTTTCCAAAAGTGATATCTGTTCATTCCAGGTTTTTTTATCACTTTAAAATGACAAAAAAACCCAACTTGTAAAATTCAGTCCTTATGTGCTGGAAGCAGAGAGACTGCCCCTGCAAGTGTAAAACCTTTAATTTGGGAAAGAGGCAGCACAGGATTTAAATTGCACTTCAGTTCTTTGTTTCTAAAGGCTTGGATTCAAATCCTGGGTTGAACCCAAGTAAAAAGGAGTCCAATGGTTTCAATTCAGGCTCTAATCTGTTAAAGCCTTATTACAAAACTGCAAAATAATCCAACACAGTCAGCAGCCTCCTGGATGTTGAACAAGACTGACAAGGTGTTGGGGGGCGATGCTGGTGAGGGATCATCTCCTGTGGAGTGTCCTTTGCTCCTAGAAAATTTGGCTGAGTGCTCTTTAAGGTTGTTCACTCCTCAGCAGCCCATCAGATGAGAAAAAAGAGCAATAAAAGCAGCAATAAATAGAGACTGGTTGAAAAACAGAAAGAAAAATAATGGAAGCTCAGTGTGAACTGGGGGGTGATAATTATGCAGGCAAGAGAAAGTGGCAGGTGGGAGAGAACAAGCTTGTGAGCAGAGGAGCCCTGGCCCTTGCTTGGGCAGCACAGCTCATGCGGGTGGGTTGGTCCTCGCCTGCTTCTTCTATGGGCCTGTGTCCAGAGTCCCAAATGGTGGCACTGGGACAAGTACATAGCTGAAAATGATGGCACTTCCTCAGAACTTCTTTAGAAGCCATAGATGTTTGAACATCTTTCTTACTCTCTTTAAAGGTAATCACCTTCTATTACAGGTCTCATAGGTATGTAGAACAATAGAGGGAGGTAAAGTCAAGTTGGAGCTTTTCTTCTGCATAGCTGTTTCACTGGAGTTTCAAAGGTAACATGAGCAGAGGGTGATTTAAGGCATACATTGTGTGGATCATTAACACTCGAAATATGTATGAAATACATATTCATAGATACTGTGGAACTGTCTCTAAAAACATACAGTTTTATAGAACTAATGAAATAAATGAGGCTTCTGTATCCTTTTGAGCTTTCATAAAGTGTTGATCATACACCACTGTATAAATAATTACATATTCACCCTTTTGCCAAACTGCCCATTTATTTATCTTGCCAACCTAAATGGAAACTCCATCAGGCATACTTCAGTAAATATTCTGTTAGGCAGCAGAAGGACATACAAACATTAAATGATAATGAGGTTGTGTCTGTTTCGTGTTTATTTTAATAGGTGGCTTTCCTCAGGCAAAAGATTACTGATTACATGATCCACTATTAAGCAGATACTTACAGATCTACGTATCTAGAACCTGAGAAATAAGTAAGACTTATAAAGGATTTCCCAAAGCTTTCATGCAATTGTAATAACTAGCTCAGTTGGATCTATTTGTTTCCTAAGAGACAAAGGGTTATGTATAAATTTGAATTAAGTTTTAAACTTAATATTTATTTTTAGTGTATTTACTTGACTGCCTGCAGATAATAGGAGTTTTGTGGCAGATTGATGGACAGATTAAGGATACTTCATTTCTGTTCAACAAATGAAGAAAATTCTGAAAAGCAAGGAGCAAAATAAACAAGTTGTTCTCAAAATTATGATGATGTTAGCAGTACCTGTGAGCATGAAGGATAAAATCAGTGAACAAAGGGCATTTCTCAGTCAGCTATAAAGAACAGCCTTATAGAAACAGTGCTTTTCAAAGAGAAGTAAAATACAAAGCTGTTTTATTAATTTGTGTTAGTTATAAAATATTTTATGTTTATATCATTCTGCCTTTTCAGTGGCAGCAGCTGTGTATATGGTGCATTAACAGAGCAAGGAGACTTGTGACAAAATCTATGTAATTTCTGTGATAAATTATCAACACTTCAGAATCTTTCTATTGCTTTGACCTTTCCTTGGAAGAAAAACACTTTAGCAGCAATTTGGTTATTTTAGCAGTTGAGACAGTCTTTACATTTTTATAGTGTGTTTATTTCCTTAAGTGATTTTTAGTCACTGTTCATAAACATGGAGCTGTTGACATTCCACTATAGACCAGAAGGTCTCTATACTAAAATCAGACATCAAGTACTCAGATTTTTTTCTAACAACGTATAAACATGTCTAAAAATGTAGGCACGTATTATATTCCTAAATAGAGATTAATTGCTGAGTTATAGGCAATCACACTTGAAAATTATCAACAAAAGAATTTAAATAATATTTTTTTTTTTCCAGTGGTAAGTGAAAGAAGAGTTATAGAATATAATAAGGTGTTATTTTGCATTTAGTTCATAAAATCCCATAGACAAAGATGTACTGGGCAGTTTTCATTTCTTGCCATATCTTTTTATTTGTTAAAAATGTAATTATTCACTTACATAATGCTACCATGACCTTTTTAAAGGCAGAAGAGGTGATGGTGATACTTTCCCCTCAGCACATTATGAAGGGGCTAAAAGACAAGAGGGTATTGCATAGATGATACTGAAAAGGTCAATGCAATTTGGCATTATTGTATCTCTTTTTCAGATGTCGAACTGTGATAAGAATGCAGAATTTACTCTAATTAATAAATTTGTATTTCAGCCTTCACTTTTAATGTGACCAAGATCAACACCAACACCACCAACACCCCCGGAAAAAGCATTTGAGCAAATTATTACTTTTATCAGTATTTCTTGTAATATGAACAATTTACTAAAATAGCAAGTTCTCAGTTTGCATTAGGGCCAAGTAAGTCTTCTTTAGAAGCTTCTAGTATTTTTCAGCTACACAGATTTTGTAGGCTTTTACCATTTCATTAGACACACGAGAAGGCAAAAGCAGAATGGGAGAAAGAAGAAAAATCTGTACTATAGCCCCCACGTGCTCCTCAGACACAGCTTCTTCTAGGTCAGTACTGCTGGAGGTGCTTGGTAGTCAGGGCACACTGGGGCACACCTATGGCTTCATTTGATGCTGAGCTGGTATATACAGAAACACCATGGAAAATCAGATACATTGAATTTGGGGCAGCCTCAGAGACTCTCTGAGACTGCTGTGTCACAAGGGCTAAAGTTGACTATAGAGTTGTTATGCCATTTGAATTAAATATGGCAAATATAGCCTTTTCCCTCATACACCCAGGCTCAAAGTCTACTGTATAGCAAGGCATAGTAATTTTACATGCAAACACCTCTGCTGGCCAAAATTCAGGCACAGAGATCTCACGTGTTTCACAGCATGAAACTCTTATGCTGACAAAGTATCCATAGCAGTATTTGATATACTATTAAAGCTATTTGTACACACAGTTGTGTGTGGGCCAGACATAATGGCAATGCTTTAAAATCAAAATAAAAAACACCCAGAGGTACGGTACATGTCTTTCTATTCTGATACAGCTTTCCAATAGTCTGGAGTGCATTTATAGGGAAGCAGGTATGAGATCAGGACACAGTCGGCGAGGGAGGGCCAAGGAAGGTGGAAAATAACCATCCATATTTTGCTTCAGGCGTTGGTTAGTCACTAGATTAACATACAGCTCGCTCTGAGCTCTGGCAGTGCATGAGCCCTTGCAAAACCAATGTAACATCACATCCTTTTGTCCACAGCATAGCTGCCAGTCGGATGGCAATTCCATCTATTTCCATGGAACAGAAGGCAGCGAGTTCAATTTCGCCACAACCCGGGATGTGGACCTTTCCACGGAGGATGCCCAGGAGCAGTGGGCAGAAGAGTTTGAGAGCCAGCCAAAAGGGTGAGTGCCCCTCACCTGTGCTGGGCCTTAAGACTAGAATAAATAACAGGTGATTGTGGATTTTAGGAAGGAACAATTCTGGTAAGCTCAGGAGGAGCAGTCTGTCTCCAGGCCGTTCTGTCACCAAAGCTTTTAATGAAAAAAGTCATGCTTGTGAATTACATATTCATTCTGAAGAAACATGTGATGTTGATCTGTTTTTTTATTCATTTTCACACATGGGCATTTTTAACAAACTCATATCCATAAGAAATTGAATTCCTTGATAAATTCATCCCCCTCTGGATCCCTGCTCTCACCTTCCAGGACCAAGAGCATGGCCATGCCTACTGTGGCAGGGCTGATAATTTAGTATTTTTACTATAGAGGGATTCAAAGAATACCTGTAAAGCCAGATCCAGCAGGGACTGCTGCAAGGGCACAGAAAGTAAAGAAACCATCTACAACAGCAAAATTACCACTCTTACCAAAAGGATGAGTGAGATTTAAAAAAAAAAGAATTGTCCTGGTAAAGAAGTATCATTTTATATACCTCAGTGTATAAATTCTGACAAAAAGAAGATAACCGACAATGTGGTCTTGATTCTTTTTTATTTTTAAAAAGAAGAATTTCATTAGTTGCTGTAACCCCAGGGCAATGAGAAAAGTACATGGTTAATTTATGGGTCTCTACTGAATGTTGATTTTAACCTACAAAGTGCTGCAGATCATTAGCAGCTGATTCAAATGCTGCCTATGCTGTGCTGAAGGTAAAGAGCACCTTTTAAGAAGAACATGCTAATGTGTCCTGCGGACACAGTTTATTTGGGGCTTACAGAAAAAATATTCACTGTGAACTCTGTTCCAGTTCAAATAATCAACTCGTGGTGTAGTGGGTGCTGTTTCAGACAAAGGAAAGAAAATGAGGGTGTGTGTTACGTGATGTGGATATGTTTGAGATGTTCTGTCAGTCTCTTTTCCATCTTGAAAAAACAGAACAGGAATGTTACCTGGTGACTGTAAACAGGACCAGGTGTTAAGTTGCACTAAGTTACACCAGATCCCTCATTGTCAGCTCTTCTAATCAGGACACCTCTTCTTAGATAATGAGTAAACTTTTAAAAATTAATTACAGGAGTTAACGGTGCAGTGGGTAGAAATATGAAAATAAAATTCTTATACCATGCCCTGCTTAGCAAATGCTCAATTCCTTCTGCATTTGGATTACATTTTCACTGTCACACAGTGTCTAGCTCCAGTCCTCAGGTGCCACCACTGCCCGCCTAAGGAGTGAGGCAGACTGCAGTGGCACATCCTGGTGCAGTTCCAGAAACCAGGTCTGGATCTGTCCCCCCCTGCATGTAAAATCTTAGTGGTGTGGCAGCCTGCCCTAGCAATGAAAAAATTGTTTTCTGAGGTGCTAAGTGGCCAGCCCAAGCCCTCACAACATTTTCCTTTTCTAATTATTCTTTTTTTTTTTTTTTCCCAAATTTTATTCTATATTAGAAACTTCCTTCTTTCAATTGTTGCTATAAGAATGGAGGTTTAAATTGAATGCAGCCGTGCATACATGCTGAACTCTGGTGATGTTATGGAGTACATCCCCAATTTTATAAAATTGTCCCATCACTGTCCCTTTCTGCAACATCTCTGTGGGGCTTTGCTTTGGGAATTGTACACAGTTGCATGTAAATGAGCTTCCTTGATCCCTTCATAGGGAAATATTTTTGAATGCTATTTGAACTGTATTTGAAATACTGGTGTGCTGTATTTAAGTAGTCACAGAAACGCTTTATAGCTGAGACAGAACTTGCAGAAAGTTCTCCCCTTTGTAAGGTCAGGGTCAGCTGGAGCCTGTCAGCAAAAGCAGACCTCATAAGGGAGAGAGTTTAATCAAGAACGTGTCATCTGTGTTGTGCCATCCCCCAGGTTCTTCCACCATTTCTCCTTACAGACTGTTCTGATGCATTTTTATTGAAATGCCAGTTTTTAATGTTGTAGAACTTTCTGGTTTTCATGTCCAATACTACCTAAAAGGAGAGGATCCCTGGAAACATCCATGATCTGCATCATTCATGACCCCAAGTTGTTTTGTGGGTCACTACAGAGAGTGTTTTAATTGAGCTAAATAGAGCATACAAAAGATCAATGGAGCATTGTGAGATTTTGTCGTGTAAGTTAAAACAGGCGCAACTGTTTAATTCGGTGCTTGCCTTCAGCCTGAGAGACGCATTTTCCAAATTGTACTTTTATTATATTGCACATTACCTTTAAAAAGTCTGCAGGACTAAAAGACTTCCCTCCAAATTAGAGTTAGGTTAAACTGTTTTTCTATTAACATATTTATATTTGTATCAGAAAAGCTTTTCAGTGATGCTAAGCTCACTAATTCCCGTGTAAATGACTGACAGTTTTAAGCAGGATTTCTAAACATGCACATGGCTGGTCTGTCACAGCTTAGGTCAAGGTAGAACCCGGCAGTTTTTAAGAAGATCCGAGAAATACATTTTGAAGTAGTTGGAATGGTTAAACTGATAAAGTTTAGTTCTTGAAATGATAGTTGATGAAATTGTCATATGGCAGATCACTGTAAGAGACTGTTTCTGCTGCAAGGGAACAGGAAAAGGCTCTGCCTTCCCACAAAGGCTTCCAAACTTCAATGTTTTCTATTTCATCCTGAATCATGCTGGCTTGTTCAACAATTGGATTATCAGGATTTAGTGATACTAAATAAATTCATTGCTTTATCAGCCTTATATTATTAAAATAGTTTATTATGAATTAATTAAGACTTTAACATGAATAATAATGTATCAGATCAAAATAACGTATGAGTTTTCAACAGTTCCTAATCTTTCAAAATATTGTAATCAAGTTTTGAAGAAACCAATGCTTTCATGATGAAAACATATTTTCAATAAAAACATTTCATTGAAAATTCTGCAACAGCTCTTTTAATTATCGCTGAATAAAAACAAGAGAAAATCTTGCACAGAAAAACTGAGAAAGATTATATCATCACATATTAAAACCACAGCAGTCTTTTTTCATATTACGTTATGTGTTTGTTAAAAACTCGTACCCTAAATGCTCAAAAAGATGAAGAGCATTTTCAGCTATTACCTACATATTTAATAAGTGTATAGCAGATATGGTGGACATGCGGTTTTCAAATTTCATTGATCTATAAACCTTAGATTATGTGAAACGAAACAGAATGCAATTCTATTGTAAACATTTCTATGCCAAAAAAATCATGAAGATGATAGATCAACACAACATCAAATATTTAGTTATAGCATTCATTAAAAGCCTAATTTTTTTTAGTCATTCATGCTCTTCTGCCTTTCTACCAATTTATTTGATATATTTACATTTACTTTGCTTCATTTGAGTCAACCAAGTTTAAAAACTAGTATTGAATATGTAAATAATGTTGCAGGAATCATATCTGAAACACTGCATTTTGTTGTAGCAGCAGCTACTTGTGTATCTACCAATGAACTCTTGGAACATGTTTTGTATGTGTTTATTGGTGACACATTCTCCGCCCACTGTTGAATTCTCCAGGTGGGACATATTTGGAGCCGTCATTGGGACTGAATGTGGGACACTGGAATCTGGCTCAGCTGTGGTATTTCTCAGAGACGGAGAAAGAAAAATATGCACTCCATACATGGACGCTACAGGTTATGGAAACTTGAGATTCTATTTCAGTATGGGTGAGTATATATTCCTAATGTAATACAACATGTGGAACATGTGAGATTTAAATTGTGCAGTATGCATAGGCCTATTTTAAGTACTCCTCAGAAGATGACAGCTCTGATTCCTGACTGTGATACCCATGTGACACCCACAAGACTGACCACTCTTGGTCAGAGCGAGAGTCCACTTTTCTGGATGCCCACACAGGTGTGCAAACATGGTGGGCACATAAACAGGCCTCCAAAATATGTTGACTCAGGTGGCACTGACTTGCAGATGAAAATTTTTCTGTATAGACAGGGCGCTCTGAGTTTAGTAGCCATTAGTGGGCATTTTTAGTTCCATGGATTTATCCAGCCCTTTCTTTTTTTTTTTTGGCTGATAATAACATTTAGCTCCAGGTTAAAATGGTTTAATATAGAAGCTACATGAAGGTGTGTAACCCAGGATTTGATGGAGTAACAGGTAGGTCAGATGAGTCCCTCTACAATGTCTATAACGATGCTTGGTATTAGTTTTTATCAACTGAACCTGTGTGTTATGTCCACAAAACTCTGTAGCTGCTCCACAGTTAAACAATTTTTCACATGAAGAAGTATCTTGTCTTGTACCTTCTAATTTCATTTGATGCCTTTACTTCTTATATTAGAAGAGATGATCATATGTTTGTCACCCTTGCTACACCACAGAGGATTTTGCAGGTACCTGTCATATCCACCTGCAGTCGTATCCATACGTATGCTGGTGTTAATCCACCAAGGTGAACAGAGTGCACCCGAGGATGAGATGGGAGTAGCACGGTGGTGGGACGGCCTTACCTGGCTGAACCCACAGAAAAGTTCCTGAAAGAAAGCTCGTATTACATTCACAAACATTTTTCTCTGCAAATGCAGTGGCCCAGGGTGACATTCATACAGAGTGTGCTATAGTCTTCTTGGAGAAGTTACGGCCTACATGTGGCATCCTAGTGAAAAGCACTGATGTGGCGTTAGCCTCATCTGTGGACTTTCATTGCTGGAACAAAGAGCAACCTCAGTGATTTCAGGGCTAAGAAAACAGCCAAGAACAAAACTCTCCTGTCACTCCTCCTCCCCGCTGCTGTTGTCAGCGCCACTGCATTGGTTCAGTGTTGCAACAGACCAGAATCCCTGTGAACATGGTGGTTGTCATTCAGTACCTCACAGTGTTTTTCCAGAACTTTTATTTTGCACATAAAGGAAATTGCATGAGGTTTTTCTCTCAACACTTGGTTTGGAGGAGGTGAGGGGTTTTGCTTAAAAGTAGAGAATAATAGAATAATAAAGGAGGAAGCAGAGACTAAACTTTGTGACCTTGACAAGCAACCTTCTGAATCAACAAGAAAAAACAGGCTGTATTTAATGAGTGGAAGACTTCATGTTGTTGTCCTAAATTGTTGCACATCTCTGTGTTACATGAATTACCAATAAAGCACAGGAAAAAGAGGATGCTTTCTCCCAGTTCTTCCAAGCGTTACAACATCTGCAAGAGAAACAGGAAAGAAATTTGTTCAACCTTCTGAACTTAGGGGAGAAATTGTCAGCACATGCAGGCACAGAGGATAGTGGGATATCACTTGAAAAGTTTATCCTGTATGTACTTGTAAATTAAATAAATAACAATTTAAATATTCAGATGAGAGAATTTGAAACGACATGTGGATGTTCCTTATTACAGTATAATATATATACAAGATGCACATCTTTTCTAGCTCTCTAAACTCCTTTGCCTATTCCATTCCAAGAACTGGCAATCTGTAGTGAAAATAGCAGAGAAATTGTTTTGTATATGAAACCTTTCTACTTTACAGGCTTTTCAAAGAAGCTTCCTCATCCTGTTTTTTTTTCTTGTATGTTTGGGGGGGGGGGGGGTTTTTTTTATATACCTGCAATACTCACAGTGAACAGAGAAATGAAGTTTCCTGTTTCAATTACGGATAGTTTGTCTTAAAAACTCTTTTCCAGAATGCCAAACTAGATGTCCATCTGGTAACAATAATGTAAAGCTTGATGCTCAAATTTACCAATACATCTGCTCTCTCAGATAAGGTTAATAAGTGTTTTGCTTTTTACATATACAAAGATACTTCAAATGCTGTCCCATCCCAGTGAGGCAACCACGGCACATGTTTTGTGTGATATAATAGACTTCATCCATCCCTTTTAGGATATGATGTATATAGTAGAAGCAGCAGCACAACAAAAAAGGTACATAGCAGTCTTCATCGTTTCCTACTAAGAGTAAATTGTCAGCTGCCAAACTATCAGATAAGCAGTATTTAAGACATCCTCGCATACACTATGTGTGGCTGTGTGTGAGTACTAAGTAACACTTTACTGATAAGAACTCAAAAAGCTGAGTATTTCTGTGTAAATAGGATTTTAAAAATACAGATAGAAGTATTGCTTTGGGCAGAGCATTTTCTATTTAAATTGTTTTGATAAGCTTCTTAAGAGAGTTACTTGAGGTTTTCATAATTGTCAGCTGCCTTGATCTCTGGTATGGTCTATCTGATAAAATAGTTCTTTTATGCTATGTCCTTAGGGCTGGTGTCCTTTTGTTTAATATCCTAAGCTAAATAACATCTGGTTGTAATTATTTTTGTAATTATGGCTGCCTAATATGGTTCCACTTTCCAATAACAAGGGCTTCAATTAATTTTTTTCTCCCTCAACTATGTATTGTACAGGGGGAACTTGTGATTCTGGAGAATCCCATGAAAATGATGTCATACTTTATGCCAAGATTGAAGGCAGGAGGGAACACATACCTCTTGATACCCTGACCTATGCTGCTTACAAGGTAAATCATCTTAAACAAAGTAGGTGGCTGGGATTGATAGATCAATCTATTTTTAAGCCATCACAACAATGTGGTATGCTGCCTTTGGCAGCCAAACTTGGTCTTCCCAATCAGGTGCAGATCTCATAATGACTTCGCAACACAGGTCTGCTGATTGCTCCAGCCCAGAGCAGGACTGCAGCCTTGGCTAGTGCTAGGGTAACAGGCAAATGGGAACAGGAGAAAAAATTCAGCCATCAGCTGAAAACTTTGGTGATAACACCACCTCACAAATAATTATTCCTGTGTCCAGTCAAGCTCCTGCTCCTGCTAGCCACAGTGTGATACTCAGGAGCTAAGTCCTGAGAGAGTCAGTCGTGGTGAGACCAGTGGCTGGGAGGAGAGTGCCTGGGAACAGCCTGGATGTCTTTCCTGTGCTTGGTGCCAGAAATGTCACATTTTACACTTTTTATTTCCATTTTAGATACAGTTGTGTGTCCTCTAAGAGGGTCTACAGTGATGCAGGCACAAACTCAGCTGTAGGAGGCAGTTGCTGGTAGTGTGTGCAGGCGGCTTCTCCTCTGCCATTAGTGCAGCTCCTTCCAGCCCTGTCCACCATCCTCAGCGGGGACGATAAGGACCTTGAGCTTGATGTCAGGATCCTTCCTGCCTAAGGCAAGGAAGCACTCAGACCATGTCTGCCCCCAGTAACCCAGCCCTGGGGTCTCCTTTCTCTGCTGTTGTGAAACAGATAGCAAAAATTGATAAGTAATACAGATGGACATGGATGCGCTAGAGATTGCAATGCAGGGTGATTACACAGTATGTGGGAGCTACGGCGGAAAAGCTGCGGCTGATTTAAAGCCCAGGTCTGTGCACATTTTCACTGTAACTCTAGCAGTCAGAGAGCAAATGTTTATAGTAGGGTTTGGCCTGGGTTTGGTTGAGTCACTTGCATTGTTTCATTGTGCGTGGCTTCCCTCCTCGCCTGCTTCTGTGTGAAAGATGGGGTAGAACTTTTTTAAAACTAAGGAAACTGTAATTGTAGCATAATAAAAAAAATAACTGAGGAACTCAGGGAAAGATAGGATCTGAAATTACACTGACTTCATTGTGGAGTTTTTTTTAAAACGAGCGGTTTTAGAGCTGACATCCTCTTTTGACATAATAAAGGTCTAATTACGTCGCTTTAAGACAAAGGCTAGGATTTATAAAGCAGTGCTTTCATTTATTTCCACAACATAACATCCTCTCTGCATACGCCTGTGAACTCATGCTGTTACTCCATTCTCACGTATTCAGACTAGACATGCCGTTACCCTGCCATTGCTTCTGTGAGCTGAAAAGCTGCAGGACAAGTAGTACCTTCCATTACCAGTGAAGCACTGACAAAATAAATCTGTGTTTTGCAGAACACAGAAGGTACAGTCATTTCTATGGTGTCTTGATAACCAAACAAACTGATCCCACTAAGGTGGAAAGCAGCAGTGATATCCAGAGTGTTAACAGCTATGCGCATAATACGAAAAGCTTTTATTTTGGGTTCTTCCGTGGAAAAAGGTGGCTAAAAAGGTTTAACAGAAATTAAGCAAGGAGAGACAAAAGTACGTGTTTGGTTCAGCACATATGAAGTTGCTTTGCTATTTTAAATAGTACCTTGTGACCTTTTTAAATGTTACTTGTTTTATTTAATCCTCATTTACTTTCTTTTAAAGGTTCCGTCTTTGGTTTCTGTTGTCATTAGTCCGGACCTGCAGACTCCGGCAACCAAGTTTTGCCTGAAGCAAAAGAGTCACCAAGGCCACAACAGGAATGTCTGGGCTGTGGATTACTTCCACGTCCTCCCAGTGCTCCCTTCCACAGTGACTCACATGATCCAATTTTCCATCAATTTGGGTTGTGGAACTTACCAGCCTGGTAACAGGTACAACAGGCGCAATTTCTCTTTTGATTATCATCTTTCTAGCGCGTTTTGGTTTATAATATCTGTATGAATATTTAGATTTTTTTTTTCTCAGAAAGAACAAAGCCAATTTATTATGACAGATATAAGCTGCTCAAAAGCTAATGTTTCTCCTAATCTCCACAGGTTTATATACCCCCTGTGTGATAAGGAGTCTATTAAATAGCTTTCCAGTCCATTATTCTGAAATAAGCTCATGATTTCACAGCAACTTTTGCTCCAGTTTCTAATGGATACAAAATTTACCTCTTAGTACTATGTAAGGCTGAAAGTATTAAAGGCAGCAAACCTGACCTACTGACCTCTCAGCGGTTAGTGATGCCACAAGCATATCTAATTCTTATAAGACTAGTCATAAATAGCCCTCATCTTGGTGGCCAACAATATGAGGATCTCGCTGCCTGTTCACAGATCTCTTTTGCTGGCTTCACTTCATTGGGACATTGAACATTATTTTTTCCATAGAGTTAAGGGGAAGGGAAAGGGAAAGAAGGGAGTAATTTGCTGCTCCATATTTTGTAGAATATTAGAAATGATGGTTGAAAGGGACCTTCAGGGATCATCTAGTGAAACTGCTGCTGCAGATGGGATTGTCACCAGCATAGGTCAGGTCAACCACAGCTTTTCCTATCTGTGACTATAAAACTTCCATGAATGGACATTGTGCTACCTCACTGGGTGAACTGCTTAAGTAAAAAAGTATTTCTTGTTGTCCAGTCCGAAATTCTGAAATTTATGGGCGTTGTCCTTTCTACTGTGCCTGCCAGTACTGAGAGTTTAGCTCTCTCTCCCTTGTGAGTGCCCTCTGCACTATCACAGGCTGCTGTAACTCACCCCCTCTCTCCAGGCTGGGCAAGCTGGTTCCCCAGCCCCTCCTCGCCCAGTGCTCAAGGCTGTGGACATCTTGGTCATGTTCTGCTCCACCTCTCCGCTTCTTAACATCCTTCTTCAAATAGGGGACTCAAAACCAAACTGTCTGCTGTCCCATTTTCCTTAGGTACACGTAACACTGTTTGTCTTGATATTTCATGAGGATTAAGTTACTTGATAGTTTTCCGGAGTCAAGAGTTTAAAGGAGGAAACTGTAAATGCTTTCACATCTATGTCCTGTGACATCTGGTCACAACTGGAAAGATCTGCATTAACCCTGACAGTCCTAGCAGCCATATAGGGCAGCAGAATTCAAGGGGCAGCACTAATACTCGATAGGAAGGGAAGGCAGCTATATTTTTCTACATGAAAAGTGAAAACTTTACCTGTAAACACTTCTGGCCTGTAAGCACATTTTATATAAAGTCTCTGTCTCAGTCTGTTATCTCATGGAGATCAGTATGTATTTTGAAAGTTAATATTCATTCTTCATGTAAACTGTTTCTGAAGCAGAAATGAGTTACTTCATATCAAAAGAAGCACTAAGGTCCCCATTACTCCTATTTGTATTTCCCAAATACAGCAGCATTTCCTGTCTCCTGGTCCACAGCATTATTCTTAATGCTTTCATTACTGCAAATGTGAGAAACTCACACTGAATATATGCAGTAAATATGACCCTCCAAGGTATCAGTACACTTAAATCTGAAATAAATTAGTCAAAACCTTTGTAAACGGTTTTAATACTCACTTTCCAATATCACAGTGATGGTACATTTAAATAAAGTAATATTGTCAGCAAATTATAATGAAAAGGGGAAGTTATAATCCAATAATTTAGTACTGTGGTGATAAATTATGACTTTTATAATGTTCCACTGCCATTACTTAAAATAAAACAGAATATTACAAACTAATTAGATAGAGGAAATTACAATAGTATTTCAGTAAAATACTAAATCTGTAATAAATCAAGCACTCCCCATATTAGTTTTTCAAGGTCCTCAGAATGTGAAAGATCTAAGGATTTCCTTACACTCCTAGATTGTAAACAGTGGGGGTTTTTAAATGCAGTGAAACAGGGAAAGAAAAAATTTTAGTAATAGCTTTTTTTGAATACTGAACTTGACATTAAATTTTTGGGGAATGGTTTTAATAATGTATTGTCAGAGACTCAGTGGATAGTTTCATAGTTTCCAGTTCCCTAATGTTATTATCTACACATGGATGATTTGGTTTACCACATCAATGAAACCAGAGAACAGCAGCCTTTTTCCTGGAAAATCTGGAAGTTTTTCATATGTTTATGTCCTTATGACTCACAGAATTCACCACTGATCCCTCCAGGTTCTGTGAGGTAGGAGGAAGCCTCCAAAGACCACTATGGCTGGGCTTCCATGGCTTCCTGGGACTCAACCTGCTATGGGGTCTCACTGAAGGGTGCCCTTCCCCAGGTCCCCTCCACCCTCTGCATCTTTGATGGGGGCTGGCCATTTCCACTCTTCCATAGTGCTTTTCTCATCTTCATTTAGGCATGATGGGTGGAGAGGGCAGACTGAGTCCAATTAAGTTGTTATTTGTTGGCAATGGAAGAGAAGAACAATGCATGAATAATTAGTGGGTTTTTACCACCTTCTGGAGATGTAATGGTCAGCAACTGACAGAAGTGTCCTGTGTTCACATGACGCTGACTGGCTTTGAGGAATCCAAGTTTTCCCATTATTAATTTTGAAAACATCTCTAGCTGGAATGTAAGAGTAACAGCAGCTCATTTAACAGCAGCAAAATAAAAATCCTAGCTAGATGGTGGCCAAACACAGACTAGGTGTTTAGACAATCCTCAGTCTGTAGGTTATATTTTTGTTTTTTAAACACTCAGATTTCATGTTTGTATTGTCAGGACTTTTTTGTATTTAAAGCCTGCCTAAATATTTTTTTACATTTCAGCATGAGTTATTAGAAATAGCAGATTTGATGTTCTACCAGTTTTGGTACTTTTACATTCATACCTACACCAGGTAGGCTCATGATGTCTTTTTGCTTTCTTTTCTTCACTGTGTTATCAGTGTCAGTTTGGAGTTTTCAACCAACCATGGTCGCTCTTGGTCCTTGCTCCACACTGAGTGTTTGCCTGAGATATGTGCTGGACCTCACCTCCCCCACAGCACTGTCTACGCCTCTGAAAATTACAGCGGGTAAGAGTGTTCTCTGCAAAGCTAACTGAGATGCAAGATCAGAGAAGTGAATTATAGGTGACAGAAGAAAGCAGCAAAGCAGGCAACCTTGTGTCATCTTTCATTTTTTACTAGCTGAGGACAGCAAGGAAAGGAGTGTTCTGATCTCCCCGGCTGCCCAGTAATGAAATTTGAAATATATGGGCCTCCTTTTGTGGTGTAATATTATTTTTCCGATGCTAAAGATAAATTACAAAAAAAAACCCCAAACCAAACAACTGTGGACAGCATGCTGGTAATTAAAAGAAAAGTTATACCTTGTCAAAGCCATGAAAGTTTTCCTCTTAGTCAGAGGAACCATCAGTCAAAGCCATGTTTACATCCTCAGACACCTTTACTTACTTGGAATCCCAATATTAGGTTACAATGAAGCACATCCTCCTCTCTAATTCTGCAGATGGAGGTGTTTGTTAGTGTCACTTTCTTATATCAACCCTTCTCTTTACTAAGTCCTCTGGGTACCGTTCTGACCATAAAATGAATGGTGACATTTTGTTGCATAGTGGAAATCCCATCCCCCTGTATCCCAGCTTCCACAGACACTTCAGAGCAGTGGGTATGAAGAAGTAAGTGTAGTTGAAGCATTGCTGTGATCTGATGTCTCCCACTTCTGTACCATTTTCACAGGAACCTTTACCTTCAGGGTGTGTGGGAAGTGTAGCCACTGTAAATGACATGAGAATGATGGCCCAGACCCACAGCAGGCCAAATCTTCTGTGCCCCTCTTCTTACCCCCAAGGGTTTCCACCAAAAAGAGCTCAGTCATACGGAAAGATCTAGTGCAGTGTGCAATTCAGGGATATTCACTGTGCTCGGGGAGTTGCTATAGCAAAGCAGGTTAAGAACTTTGCAGATTTCATGCATTCATGCAGGGAAAAAAAAATGACTGGGTTTTATAATGGAATAATTAACATTCTTATATTGTGTGAAAATATCATGGGCCACAGTGTGGGTTTTATTAATTTCTATTTTCAAAGGCTGCAGTAACTTCACTGGTTCATTAGAGCAGATTTTAGAGTTAGAAATTCTCATAAAGGTTTTGGTATAAGTAAACACATCTGCAAAACATACAGTTGCTTAACAACTATCAGTGTAAAAAGTTAGTGTTTGTATTATATGTGTTTCAGGTGGAACCGAATAACTATTCCCCTCCCCAATGCAGCGTTAACAAGTGACACCAGGATTCGATGGAGACAAACAGGACCAATCCTTGGAAATATGTGGGCAATTGATAATAGTTAGTATTCTTATCCATGATCATGGTACATCAGAAGAGTAAATTTTTCTATGCTGCTCCAAGAAACCATGTTTTCTAGAATCACAGGTCAAAGGATTATCTGTTTGTTAAATTCCATTTCTTCACGTTTGCACTCAGTAACAAGTGCATTTTGAAGCTAGAGGGGAATTCTGTCATTTGAAAAGACAAAAAGACAGTAGCCTAGTAGATTACCCTTCTTTTTTTTTTCTTTTTTTTTTTCTTTTAATTGAATGCTTTCCAGGAAAATATATTGGTTGCAAGGGCTTAATATAACATTTACTCTGATTGCTTTGTCCTAATTACATACAAAGGTACTACACTGTGCTATTAAGGAGATTGTATTGCCAGTCAAAGCAACAGTTAAAGCATCTGGGACATATTTTTCCTTCTGGAGGAAGAAGAGTTTCATACAGCAGTGCTGCTACCAAACAATGACAAAACTTTTATGTCACTTACAGCATCTTCAGGGGAAAGGAACCATCGGTTTCAGGGAATTATTTTTCTTTTAAGATTTATTTTTCTCCAACCTGCTCTTTAAATGGATGTGAAGAACTGGAATGAGCTTATATTGACTCATGTAATTATAGAACTTAGTGCAGAGAATAACTAGGGCCAGTCTTGAATGGAAATATTTTAAACCACAGACAAAGTATTCAGGAACACGGGATAAAATAGACACGTGGTATGAAATGCAGAAATAAGTATGATTGAAAAGCCTAACAGTGAGAGAGTGCAAATTTTTTAGCTTTGCTCATTAGCCTTAGATGTTTTGAGACAAAGTCAACTACATCCAGATTTGTTTTGTTAGATTTATGAAGTATATAATTTAAAGATTTATGGTGATGTGAAATTTTGCTGTGATTCTTAGTAAGATTTGATACAGAGCCTGGGAATGGTAAATTGGTACATCCTGCAAAATTCTTGAAATAGATTACTGTCTAGTTTTGAGAATAAAATGCTTGAAGCTGCCTTTTCAGAGTAATGCTCCTAAAGGAAGTTATTCACAAAAAGTAATGAAAATTGTTCTGTTAATCATACTAATTGGAAGTAGAATCATCTTGACATTCTAGGTAGAGTATTCATGCTTGTTTTTAGAGATGATGATTTACATCAAAAAGAAAGTAAAATGAAGGGAACATTTAGGTTTGTATACATGAGAAGTGCTACCTCAGTAGCTGCAAAGATGAGTTGCTATCTGACAAAACGCAGGCTGTAAGTGTTGGAGACGCTCACAGAAGTTCACAGAAATAAGAGCAAGATGAGATCAATACACGGGTACAAATTCCTCACAACAGAACAAAACAGCAAGATTTTTAAAATCAATGGGAATTCATATATATCTACGCTCCCTTTGCTTGTACAACTAAATACCATTTCATCAAAGGATGCTGCCTGCTCCACTCTGTACCATCTCAGAAGCTATTTTACCAACCGTCTGCCTAAAAACTGCCTGCTCTGAAATTTGTTTGAGGTGTAGGACCATGACATGGGAATCAAATATTAAAGATGAATGTGTTTATGAGGTTTTGCAAGCCTCCTTTGTTAGATATTAGTGGAACTGAAGCTTTGCATTTCAGCATTGTAGGGAAAGACTCATAAATATTGGCAAGCTACTCAAATTCTTAAAGAGAGCAGGATTTTCAAGGATTCAGCACTCTGACTTTTAGCTTCACAACTGTTTCTTATGTGAATTAAGCTTTAAATGAAATCTGGAAGCTGGCCATCTTTTAGAAATACTGGAAACCTGCCAATTTTCATAAAGCTTTTTTCATTTTGAACACATCATTACATCTTTAACCCTTCTACTTTTACCACCCCCTCAAAAAGACCTTGAAAGAGACGAATAAATCAAACAGACAGAATAGAATTTTTGCACCCTGAAAAGTGAGAAAATCTAGAAATCACATGAAGCCTGATAAGGAGTTAGTTACAGGGAGCAGATAACAGGGATTTAGAGTGCGTCTGACAGGGAGTACTGACACACTGCTATGATGGGCAGCATCATAAAACTAATTATTGATTGTTATAGCTGACTTAAAATTGGTGGCTAATTGGATGACATTCCAAAAGTCACTGTGGATGACACAAATAATAGGAATTCTTCAAAAGAAAAGATAACACTGCTTATGGTTAAGGTCTGTTTATCATGTTGTATTGAAAGGACATTGCCCACATGTTAACACTGTGGGCTGGACATGCTTTTCTTGATAGTAGTACAATGAGATGTGGATTATACTGAGATTTGCTCATCTTTCCATCCTTCACATTTTTCACAAAATATCAACACTGTCGATTAGGAGTCATTGGAGGCAGATGAAGTAAAAAACAAGCTTGGAGTATTTTTGAGTGCATATGATTTGAAGATTCATTCCATTTGAAAGAATCAATTAAAGTGTAAGATAATTAATAGTTACTTAAGATGGGATGAAGATAGATAAAATAACTGTATGAACAGATCTGTATACTTTCTTGTACTCATTATATTCTGTTTATCACATGACATAACTCTTCATTTAACTGATTTCTTTTCTCTGCAGTTTACATTGGTCCATCTTGCCTCAAATTCTGCTCAGGGCGAGGACAGTGTACTAGAAATGGCTGCAAGTAAGAGTTATAATTCAGTACTCATATTCAATTTCTGTCACATAGTTCACTTGATGGTCTGAAATTTGAAGCAATTTTCATTTTGACCCTTGCTTTTTGAAGTGACTAAATGTCAAACCAGCATAACCCCCAGAATGCATAAAGTTCACTGGGGAGCTTAAGATCAATCTTTCTAAACAGCAGCATGTTTAATTTTTCTTATATAATTATGCTTTGTGAGGGAGATTAACTTCCAGCTCATCTTAAAATGTGCTACAGAGAACACTGAAACGTCAGTGATGCATGTTTTATGCTGGTTTTAGAGGTGATTTGAGACTGTATCACTTTTATATTGAATTTTGGGAAACAACCACAATTTTCATAGTTCTAATATTCCATAGAGATATAGGAGATACAGGCCTAGCAGACCTCAAGGGCAGAAAGCCAGCACTCACTTTTTTCTGAAAGTCTCGTTTGTTAAAAGGGTTCTAGTCTAAAAAAGTAAAGGTACTTACTCAAAACTAGTAAGCACAATCAAAGTATCAGTGTAAGTGTTTTTCTATATTAACAAGAGCATGACTCATGGGGCATTCTGTTACTAAATCTCTTGAAGCCACATCTGACATATTACAGATAAAAGTAAATTAATCATTTTACATATGAACAACTGTAAATTATGTCAGCAGTATTTTTTTACAAAATGCATAAAAATATTTCTTTATTGTGTGTTATGCATAGATTGGTGGGATGTTCATAAACTTTTTTTTTTTTTTTTTAATTGGAAAAGTAGCTACAAACTAAAAGAAGGTCATTGGCTATACAATACTTGAATAAAGTTTAAATAGGTTCTTGGTCTTTAGATTTGAGGGTGAGTTTGTAGGCACTTTCAGTTCATGAACAACTGCAGCCACTGTGTTGGTTTGCCAGCCAACCACAGAAGATAGGTCATTAATAACACTGATTAATATTAATCTGTTAATTAATATTAACAGATTAATAACACTGTTTAATCTTCTTCACCTGCAGGTGCGACCCAGGCTTCTCAGGGCCAGCGTGTGAGATGGCATCTCAGACCTTTCCTGTGTTCATCTCAGAAAGCTTTGCCAGCTCTCGCCTCTCCTCCTACCACAATTTTTACTCCATCCGGGGGGCTGAGGTCAGCTTTGGCTGCGGGGTCCTGGCTAGTGGCAAGGCCCTGGTCTTCAACAAGGATGGGAGGCGTCAGCTTATCACCTCCTTCCTTGACAGCTCCCAGTCCAGGTGAGAGGGAAAGAGCAGTAATGTGAAGCAAAAAAGTTGAGGAACCCCTCCCCTTCCAACTACAGCCTTGTGTGTTGTTAAGCCAATTGTTTTAGCAGGAAGAAAAGTTTTTTAAAAACTCCTAGTTCCATATTTTGATGGTGATTTCATAGCCTTGTCTTTTTTTCCTCCTGATTTGTAAACAACAGAGCCCAAAACAGACTGGAGGGAAGTTATTGTACAGCTTGGATGGAAAATATGAAATGTTAATATCAAACCTGAGTGTCAAAGCCAAGTGCTAATTAATTATTTATAAGGTTGTGTTTATTTGACAGCTTGTGGCAGCTGATTAGATCCATTCACTATCTCTCCCTCCCCTTCAGTGCCTAATAAATAATTAAATGCTGTAATGATTGGCATTTTTTAACTATATGTGCCACATTGCATTACTTGACAGTAAAAACAAATTGCACGTACAAAACCCCATAACTGGTATTTATCAAAATTTGACTAGATTGAGAAGATCTGAAAACAACCTGGATAGGAAAAAAAAAACCCCGCCACAACTATGCCAATAGTACCCTGTAAATATTTGTGTGATTCCAATCCAGGTTCCTGCAGTTCACCCTGCGCCTGGGCAGCAAGTCTGTGCTGAGTACCTGCAAAGCGCCCGACCAGCCCGGGGAAGGGGTGCTGCTGCACTACTCCTATGACAACGGCATTACCTGGAAACTACTGGAACACTATTCTTATCTCAACTACCACGAGCCAAGGTATATGTATTAATATTGCAAGGAGCATTACCTGCGTGCAGTTGACACTGGTAGTGGTAGTCACTGCAATGAGGAGAGGAAGTACATCTGCCCAACACGGTGCGGGAGTGAGTTAAGCGAAGATCTTTTATTGCACACCAAAAGTTGCTGCTTTTCCTTAAAATTTTACAGCTGTTCTGGTCACTTCCCTTTTTTGCCTCCTTCTATAAAAATGAGAGTGTGGATCTGACAGCATCCGCATCTCAGGTGATGTGACAGAACAAGCCAAGGCAGTGCAAGATGAGGGGCAGAAATGGGCTTGTGGGAAGTAGGGGCAGGTCTCTTCCCATAAAAGTAGGCACTTGTAAAGATAAATTAACATAAATTATTTGTAGCTTTGAAGCCACAGATACCTTCACTACACCATCCTCTGGGATTAGGAATTTGCAGGCAGTGCAGGACAGCTGAGACAAAATCTGACCATGACAAAATCTCTGCAGGCCAGCAGGGAAATTGCACCTGCCCCTGTTTGAAGGTAATGACACCATTTTGTGTCTGTGCTGTGGGTGGGTGGGACTCAGTGGCCTGGGAGGTCCTGTCGCTGACTGTGCCTGGGAATTGTGCAAATCGTGAAGGCGGCAAACAAAGAGTTCATCTTGTCTAGTAGTAGCAGCTGTGTTTGGTGTCAGATTATAAAGGAATGTATGTGATGGCTTTAGAGAAGGTATTCTTTACTGTTTCAGTTGTGAGACCATCCACCGATTTTAACAATGCAATGCAAAATCCAGAGTGTCCATGAGCACACTGGTACTGCAAGCCCAGAACAATCTGGGATGGCTCTGTACAAACCCAGTCAAACCTGGGACCATCCACTTTCACAGGGTGCTGCAGCAGAGCAAATAAATCCTGATGAAAGGAGATACTCTACGAGAGAGCACACAGGAGGTAGAGCCAATGGTAGTACTGTGGGTCTCTTCCCAGCTGGTCCATTGCTGCCAAAGGGCAGCTTTGTACTGGCTATTGCCCCATGTCCTCCTCTCTGCCTCTCCACCCAGTCCCAGGATAAAGCCTGAGTCAACCCCAGTAGGTAATCTGCAAGTTACTTTAACTATGTAGAATTTTCATTTTTTATATTTATTGAGCTCAGATCAGCACATTTTAAAAATTAATACTGGATGTCTTCCTCGCATTAGTAACTCAGTACAAAACCACAATATACAAAATGTGGTTGAGAATATTCTAATAGAAAAGAATGTAATAATAAATGTATTTCCCGCGAGCTGTGAGAAATAGTCAAAAATCTGAGGGGAGTGACTGCGTTTGGTAGAAGTACACTACATGTGGGTTTTAATTTCTGAAGTTTTAAATGTTTCCAAAGGAAAGATCCTACAAACTGGAAAAACTCATAGGCCTTCTTCAAAATTTCCTTTCACATTCTTTTTTATAGTCACATATATATTTTATATGGCCCTGTTCCTTATTCTTAGATTCAAGATTACAGCTGTAGGAATTATATTTCCCTAAAGGTTTTTAATATATAGCACTATGAAATTTTTATAACAAAAAGGAAAATACAGATTCCAGTGACTGATTTTAATGAAGTTTAAGATATAAATGTAGTAAATTATATTGATGCCAGAGACTCTTTTTGCTTTTTGAGATTAAGTATGAAACACTCTTTCTGTTGTCCTGACAGGGCAAAGAGCTAGGCACAAAATACACAGGTTAGAAAAGTTTTGCAATAGGATATGTGAAGTCTGCTCTGGGTAGACTGGAAAATGACAGACATACAAACCTGAAGATAATGTTGGCAATAATTATGATTAAGAACATGAAGAAAGCTTCACCTTTTCATATTACGTTGTCTGAAAATATCAGCTTTTTTGGTAACATAGATGGACTGCTGCGAAGTTTGGCAATCAATCTGTATCCAGAAATTTAATTAATCTTCAGTCATACAAAAAATAATTACACATTTAATGTTCTACTGAAAAGGTGCATTTAATCTGCTAACATTTGACAGCTGCATTTTTCTTCTGAGCAGAACAGCAGTGGCTTTTCAATATTAGGTATGCGCATAGCTTGAAAGAATGAGATCAGAGCAAAGGTCTCCCAGCTGGTTTTTAAGAAATCTAATGGTAGCTGGTAATGTTAGTAGGAACACTTTTCTTCTCTGCAGCAGAAAAGTCATTAGCAAGAATCCCCCTCCCTCTCCATCTATCTCCAACAAATCAAAGCCAGACGGAGAAGCTGTTATAACTGGAGATGTGGTCAGGTTCTGCATACTAACATATGTGCCCTATTTGATGGTTTACACCAACATTTTTAAATTCCATTTGCTTAATCCCCTGGGATGAGAAATTTATTTTAACGTGTGTTAAATGTTTTAACATCCGATAGGTGCATCAGTGGTATATGTCATGATTTTAGGATTTTCTGTAAATTACTGTCAGTGAGAATTAGTGTCCACATGGGCAAGCTTATGAGAGTTAAGAGTGAAAGGGAAGATGCAGGCATCAGAGACAGCCACCAGCAGAGAAATATGCCCGGGATTATAACAGAGCATTAGCTTACAGAAGCGCCCAAGTGCTGCACGGCGTTCGCTGGGTACAGTGCTCCTCCCAGCCAGGGCACCGGCTTGCCTCAGGTTCACTCTGCTCAACTACAGAAGAAAAGATCACTGGTTTCTTTAAGCACCAGTAGTGACTTAGTGTCATTTGTACCTTTAAAAATTGACCTAAAAGGTTATAGAGTTATTAGGAAACCCTTGGTAAAAGGAAAATCCTTGTAGTTTATTAATGTGCCAGGGAGTAATGGGGCTTAGCCTTTCTCTTAGAAGCGTGTGAACTTGTTCAAGCCTGTTTGTTTGACTGACAAAATAAATGTATCTGCCATGTATAAAGTGTGTGTAGTGCTGGTCCCTTGCCATGGGGACCACATGGCAGCCATCACCTCTGGCTGTCCCTCGACACTGTTCCCACCAGCCTACGACTGGCGGAAAGCAGCTCCTAGAAATGCCTGCCAGGACTTTTGGAGCACTTCCCACCTGTTTAGCCAAACCATTTGATTTTTTTTCTTGCCAATAGATTAACATATTCATCTTTAAAATCAATGTGACATTAAACAGAAGTATTACAGATTTATTCTTTATAAGGACAGTTCAGCAAGTCATTTTTAAGAGTGTGGGTTTGCACCAAGAGTGCCAAAGGCACAAAACTGCTTCACAAGTGCAGAAAAAAACATTACAACAGGCAGCTTAGAAAGCCTGAAGTCTGCAAAACAAAATTGGTACTTGAGTATAAAACGACCTTTCTGGTTTAATTGGTTTGTCATTTTACCCACATTTCCTCTAAAAAAGAAAGAATAATACCAGCTATATGATGAGCTTGCCGAAACCTCTTTTGCCAGCAAGTAGCTGTGCACCGATGGAGACAAATGTCCCCTTTGCCAGTCTGCTTCACGGCTCACATGCTTTGCATGGGGCACCATGGACCTGGTGATTTATGGAGCTTTCAAGAAGGTGTTGTTGCTGTGGCAATTAATGCATGCTCCCTGCTGCTGTGTACGATAATTGCTCTTGGAAATTAGATATTACTCTTAATTTTCTTTGCAGTTTGTCAATTATAGGTTTGTTGACATAGCTGCCATGACAAATCAGGTGACCTTGCATACCAGGAGAAGTGCCTGGGACTCACCTCCAGTTGCATCTCTGTGCAGCTACAGAGAAAAGTATGTGCCTTAAGAGACTACACATAATCACACTGTCTGACAAGATGAACCTTTTCTGCTTGAACGTGGCAATTTACAGGGATGGCTTCTTCTAGGACAAGAGCAGCACAGGCATGACATCAGCACTGTGCAGAAACTAACACAGATCTTACGAAGATGCATCTCTTCAGATCAGGATAAAATCCACTGAGTCTGAGAAAGTGGAGCTGGAATTGGAAAATCTTTATCAGCTGATCATCCCCTTTGGCAGTCAAAGCCCCTGGCCTACAGCTGGGTTTCAGTTGGAGGGCATTCAGAGCAACTGTAAAATTTACAGAGTTCCCAAGTAGCAGCAAAATTTACAAAATAGAAGGGGTTTGCACATGGTTATACTTCAATAAATACATTGAATGCCAAGAAAACTAAAGATTCCCCTGTCCCTGATAGAAGCTATACTAGTAGATGCTAAGGTATTTGTGGGCTGAATTTAACCCATTATTTTTGGGGTCAATAAGAAGAAATAACCATAACATATGTTCCTGTGGAATTATTACAAATAGTGAAGCTTTCAGTAATAATTTTGTTTTGTTTTCCAGAATAATTTCAGTGGAGCTGCCTGAAGATGCAAGACAGATTGGCATTCAGTTCAGATGGTGGCAACCATATCACTCTTCTCAAGGGGAAGATGTGTGGGCAATCGATGAAATCATCATGACCTCTGTACTTTTCAATAGCATCAGTCTGGACTTCACCAACTTAGTTGAAGTGACGCAGTCTCTGGGATTCTACCTGGGAAATGTTCAGCCCTACTGTGGTCACGACTGGACTCTTTGGTGAGAAACACAGATTCGGTTTCCTTTGTCTTTTCATCCTGCTAAGAACCAAATTTCTGCAAATGAGTCTTTCTGGCAGCTATTCAGAGTAAATGTGTCTCATTCTCACATTACTGACAAAAAATACAGTGACTTATCTAATTGCAATTAGCAGTAACTTTTTACACCTCATTGGACAGATATTTATGTTTGATGAGAACCTTGAATGAATCCTTTCCCCACAAAATATTTAAATATCCTAGCAGAAACAATTTAGAAAATGTTCATAATCCTGATTTAAAATCCAGTCATCTTAATAAGGGTATTCAGGATATGAAATAATATGTTAAGTACAGACTCTGAATATTTTGTAAGTGATCTTCAGATCTGTGTACACAGCATCTGGATTACAATCCAAGGAGTAAAGGCAGCAAAATGTTGGTAGAAAGACGTTAGCCATTTGTAGTTATTTTGTCTGGTATTATATACATTTAGTCATTTACACCATGATCAGCATCATAATAATATTGCAATATTATCAATATGAAATTATGCTTAAAAATGTGCTGTGTATTTAGAAACAAAAGCAAGAAAATATCACCTGCCCCAAAGCACGGGGAGGGGGAAAAAAAGGCAAGAGAAAAAGAAGTGAAAAATGAAGGAAAATAAAATTATGTTAGGATTACATAAAATAAACTTTTTTAGTAAAACATTAACCTGCCTCACAAAATTCTGGAGTACATGAGCGTAACATTTGGAATTAATACAAGGGAAGCTCAATTTTATGTGTGTTTTGAGTAAAACTAAGTAAGTTTCATGCTAGTCTGATCAACATATAAACCCAGTATGGTTTTAATTGGTATAGATGTATGTATTTGGAGAAAGTACAATCACGGTAATTATAGAAAACCTCAAGAAAATATAAATAATTTTAGCATCCCCATGGGCACTCAGAGAAACACTGTTGGAATTTTATTAACAGGTATCTCTGAGCAATCTGATTTGACTTTCTGATCATCTGTCAAACTAAAAGGAGTTGGCTTAGCAGTAGGAACAACACTGAATGTGTTCTAGCGGTGATAATGAGGCAGTAGAAGCACCATTAACCACTTTAATAAGGACAAGGAAGGTACTCGCTGCTCATTAAAATGAAACAACATGTTAGGGCTCAAACTGTTTGCGTCTTCTTCATCAAAGAGTCAGAATGAAAGCTCTTTAATGACATTGTTTTCCCTCTGTTCTTGTAAAATCAGTTTACCATGGGGAAGAGGGTAGGTTATTTAATACAGCAGAGGCTCCTCTGTTTTCATCCTATGACTCTAAATCAGAATCAAAATAATAAAAGCTACACTAAATTTGCCACCCCTTATATTGGCTAGGATTTGTAGTGCGCAGGCGTAGTGGAAATATTGAATTTCCCATACATCAAATAAAGAATCAAAGCCTTTGCAGTATTTCCCTACTCTTTATGTATACGTATTTTTCATTATCACTGGAAGACATGAACTCTGTCCTTCACTGACCTTGTTTCTCTCAAGGGAAATTTTTAAACTTACACAAAGTCTGTACAAATGGCTGCTAGTTAAATTAATTATTGTTGCCTTTTCCCAGCTGTGAGTCCATTTGGTTCTCATTTTCTAACTCATGACTTTCTATGAGCAGAGTTTGCAGTAGCACAGACACCATCCTCTTGAGAAAAGTGTGACAACTGCTTTTTCATTAGTAGAACTATGGTAAATATGCTATAAATCATTTTACAGCATGTCATCCCCTGGCCCATTTTCACTGAATTGCCTTTAATTGTCTGTTAGGTCTCTGTTTCTGCCTCAGAATCTGTAAATCTGAAATACTTATCCTTAACATTGGGCAAAACTAAGGAAGGGGATTTCTATTTTTGTTGAAGAGGAAGATTGTTCTTTTCAGTATCTTCATTTAGAAAAGAGGGGTTTGTGGATATACATGTATTTTCAGCACAGGTCATTTTTGAGTGTTTTACAATAGTCTATATCTGGAATAGTCACTTTATGTGATTGTAATCATCAACATTTAGTTTCAGATTGGTTCTCAGCCTCTATTACAGCAACTGTATTGAGTATACTGAAAGGACACCAGAACACTTGTAAAATTAAATGTTTGATGATGTGCATTAATTCATCGCTTCTCCAAAATGCTCATATACAGGCAAGGTTTTGACCCAAATGCCTCTGGACCATATCAGACTATTTAGACTCTTATTGAAGTGCATTTAAGTATACTAATGCTTTCTTTTTTCTCCTCTTTTTTCTCTTTTTCTCTTTTTTCTTTTTTTTTTTCTTTTTTTTAATATTTGTCTGGACACAAATAAAATAGCATTATTGAAATAAACACTCTTCAGTCAGATTACAACATTATGATTTGAGTCAATGTAAGAGACAATAGAGTGTCCCACTGTCCCTGGAGCAGCCTTGGAGAAGACTGCAAATCTGGCTCACAATGAACTGTTCTTATAGAGCAGTATAATACAGTTGCTTTATATCAGCTTGATAATTTACCTGATTTTAAAACATGCTTTGTCTTTTAGATTAATTACTACTCTGTAGAAAGTTTCTTTCAGGTAATTGACTTAATTAAAATATACTAATATGTTTACTAAGGACTTAGCAAAGTAGGCATGATGAGATGTAAAAGGGCATAAATATCTCCTGTGTTTGATGGAAGCAGAGCTGGGGCTGGTGTCAGCATTTGGCCATCACGTTAATATTCTCGGTCAATGCAGCTTTACAAAACCAGCTGCATCCATGTGGCTTTTCAGTATTCCTGAAAGTACTGGCCTTGAAAACGTGGTAACTCTGGGGGATCCCAGAGCAGTTTGGAGCAGTGCAGATAGGCTGACATTGGCTGTGATATCATTCCCAGAAGTACCAATTAGTTGGCAGTGCTTGGAGGGAGAGTGATTGTTCTGAGGGCACCTATGGGTATTGTGTTCCTGTGCCTCTGCAGCTCTAATTATATACGTGCTAGAAACAAACTAACAGCTACATATTTATACAAAAATGTAGCCTCTACATTCTCATTTCTGAAGATTTTTTTAGTTAATTATTGTTATGCCAGGGACATTGCTCTGTCTTTTACAAAATCCAAAAATGTATTCTAGCTGTGTGACTCCCAGAACAAAGAAAATATTTGGTATTCCAGCAGAAGAGCATACCCCTAACCACATACATGAGAGAGCTGGAGACTGAAGAAGTGGAAAGTGAGGTAGAGGCCCCACCTTTCATGCTAGCCTTGTTCAGCTGGAGGCAATTTGTGGATGACAAAGGACTTTGTGAACCCATAATGTGATTTTCTTCCCTTAAAAGAGCTTCTTATGGAGCATCACAGATTGTCTTCATCTCATCACTAGCTTCCTTTTTGACATTTCTTTAATATCCATTTTAAAGAGCTACTTTGACTTTAAAACAGTACTTACTTAATGCACAGTGTACAATATCCTGTGATTAAATTATTAAATGAAAATAACTACTAAACTTCAAGTGTTTTAATTGTGACCTGAATGCCACCAGTAAAAAAAAGTAGCCTTTTACACCAATAATGTTGCACAGAGGAAAATTTTGTGGAGACAAAGGCAAAATGGAACATTTAATTCTTTGGACGTGTGCTGAGTACCACTTCACTTGTGTTCCATCACTTTAGGGAAGACAGCTTCTAGGCAGATGCTTCATCAAACTGTTTCATTTCAACTCCTTTATTCAGTCTAGATGAGTTTTAGGTAACTGTGATGTGTTGTGCTCAGGTTTATATGTGCAAGGCCAAATAATTTTCCAGATCTTTCCCAACACAGCTTTCAGCTGATTACACAGCACGTGGCTGACTGATACCTGAAGAGCCTGGTTGTACTGGCACAGATTTCCCAAGAGGGCTTCAGTAAAACTTTGATTTCCCACATCAGCTGTGAAATTTCAGGCAGCACTGTAGAAATTAAAACCATGTCAGAGCAAGTCAGCCATAACTTTTAAATCTTCAGTACTTGTCATTTTGAATAGTACAAGATAAAGTTTGGAAGAAAAATAAATTCAAGCATTATCCAAACAAATTCTTCTGAGCTTCATTCAGAAGCTAACAATGGAGCCACAAACCATGCATAGGTTGCCAGCTGGGCTGCTGAAAAGTTTACGTTATATCCTCTGCTCAACTTAAAATTGTCCTTCCCATTGAGAAGATAAACACTGACAGAAAGTGTGTTATAACTCTGTAGCAGTACATCATGCAGAAAACAAGCTGAGGATAAGTGATGTTAATTCTGAAACACAGTCAAAAGTCTGGATATAGAATCACATGGAAATCAACTAAATGAAAAATCTATGTTATAAGAATATTTTAAACTAGATGCTATGTGTACCTTTGCTGTCCAGTGATTCCAGTGCTTGAATGAAATTAGAGCTGTTACTGTGGCATGATCTTAGGCAGTGGACACTCCCGGGGAATTAACTTTCTTTTCGTTGTATTTTTTTGTACACTATCTTTTTCTTGATCGTAACTTGATCCTTAAAACAAAGAGTATATAGTATGAACTAGCAGAATATTTCAGTGTTTCACACTCAGACACGTTAAGGCCTTCCTGGTAATTTGCAGAAATACCAGTGGAAAGTTGTTTCTCTGCGTGGTCTCATCCCATGTGCCAATCTGCAGAACAAAGAAAGAAGCTTCCCTGTATTTAACAGAGAACCATTTGTAATGTTCCCTTCTGAATTGTTCTGGAGATGGATCTTGATTCTTTCCTTACATCTCTCAGTTTTACAGGAGATTCGAAGTTAGCTTCCAGCATGCGCTACGTGGAGACCCAGTCTATGCAGATCGGAGCTTCGTATATGATACAGTTCAATTTAGTGATGGGCTGTGGACAAGCGTTCACTCCTCATATGGACAACCAGGTGAAACTGGACTACTCCACCAACCATGGCCTCACGTGGCATCTTGTTCAGGAGGTAAGGCTGGCAGAGAGAACCTTTGTCTTCTATACACTTTGTTTATGCAAAGATCAGCTGAAAGATACTGGTGGCACTGAGCGAGGAAGGATGTTTTTCTCATTCCCCTTTTTATAAAGAAATTCTCAGTTGCAATCAGTCAGTCAAAATAACTAATAGAAGTATTTAAACCATTCTTTGTGATATTTGGAAGAAAGATATCTGAGAGACTGAAACACAAAATTATGACGGAATAGAACAAAGCTGTGTAAAGAACTAGGGCACAGTTAGAGTGATGGCTGAGATCTTTCCTGTGCTATTGCTTCATTTTTCAAAGCAAAATGCATCTACTATTTCCTGGAATTTAAATGGATAGAAATTCTTTCTGCCCTCATGCCCAGCCATTTTGTAAATGGAAAGCACATTCCTTTGGGGGATTGTAATGTAGAGCCTTTCATCTCCCATCACTGGTTCAAACACAGTCCAGGGCCATAATGACCGGCTGTTTCCCCGTCTCTGCTAGAAGTGTAAATAGCAGTGTTGGCTGCTATTTCCCTGTGTGGCTCAGCCCTATCCCAGCACAAACACAATAGTGCATTTGGCCATAATTTATGCTTTTGTCTTCCCTCTTAGATGGCAAGGTGGACTTTCCCTGTCCTCAGGGGGAACTAACTTCAGGGGGAACTAACTCCATCAGCTGCCTCCAAGCAGGTTCAGAGGGTGTCAGGGAGCTGGTCCTGGTGCCTTTTCACTGCCTGCTCTGTAGGTTCAGAGAGGGATTTGAACACCTAATCCCACATCTTCTATGACCCATGAAAGCATCATCCTCTGACCTTTTTCTGTGGTGTGTTTCACCATGTTTACTTTGGTGGGCAAAGTAAAGAAATGTCCATAATCAGATTTTTAAACTTTGCAAATCCAAGTAATGCTTTCTTATGTTGTAAATACTGTATTTCAAATGATGTTTGTGTTGTTTATACCTAGCAGGCATCATCATGGTGTCCAAGAATAATTCCTAGTGGTGGGTGTTTGGGGTTTGTCCTTGCCATCAACGAAAGATCAGTTGCCTTCAGATTTTAGTGGTCTTTTCCTCTCTCAATGGAGCTGAGTTCAGAGAGAAGAACTTGCAGCCAAATAATTTTTCTCACACCACTCATGTTGCTGTGATAAAAGAGTAATAGAGGAGGCTATTTGTAGTATATTTCAAGGACATAATCTGGCAAATGCACAAAACACTAATTAATTAAAATGTTTGAAAGTTGTGTTTCCTTCTCACGTACTGATCAGATCCTGTTTGTAAGCTCTTTTAAGGAAGATGAATCAATGAAAAATGTTTGAAAATTGCTGGAAAGGAAAACAAGCCTTCAGAAAAACTACTGAAAAAAAACCCCAAAACAGAATAAGCTATTAGATCTTCATTTAATACTCTGAGATATTTGAGCAATACATTTATCTGTAAAATAATATATTCTGCCCTTCTTTCAAATATAAATGGTCTAAATTACTGTCGAGAATTGCTGCTTTATTATTAGTTTCATAGCAGTCAAAGCAGGCTACTTGCATAGGTGAGAATCTGTCCCAAAGTTTCCCTTTGACATCCCAGATGGGGATGAGCTCAACAAGGAACAGCAAAAGGCTCTCTGAGATGTGAGGACAGTCATCAGGAGCAATGGCAGAATGGGCTGTCTGAGTGGGTAGCTAGAAAATGAACACACAGGTTGGTAATAACATTCAAGCACTTTATTAGTACCTCGTCAAAACCAGCATCAAAGTTTTGGGTGCTGTTACAGGAATGTATAAATAAATGTAATGTTGCCAAAAAACAGAGTAATGTGGGAAGGCAGGTCCAGAAAAGTGTAAAAATTGGGATAATGGACTGCCTTTACGTTTAGTATAAACAAGTGGTAATAATCAGATATTCTGAAAAGAAAAAAATTGGGGAACAGACCTCTCTAGGAATCTGAGTAAAATACAGGAAGAATCACAGAAGTAGGAAGAGGGATTACAAAGTAATACAAGTTACAGAACATGGTAAGGGCCTCCAGAGGCAACTTCAGTGAGCATGGTTGGGTGGTCTTGTGTGACTGCCTTTTCCCACCAAGAGGGAAAGGAAGGAATCAATATCTCCAGGCAAGAACTCACAATTAGGTCTCTGATATGGCTGGTATAATGGTCTGGAGGTCACTTTCTTTAACTTATTCCATAGTGGACTCCTTAGTCAGCGCTAGATGCTGGGGTGAGAGTAGTAAAAACAATCAGCTAGACATCCTCGTGGAGGAAAATAAAAAATTCCTAATCACTGATGCTAAACATACTTCTATAAATGAGTGTTATGGTTATCTCTTATCCTAAATTGTACTACTGTTAAATTTTTGAGAAATTTTTTGGACCATGCTGGGATTTTTCCTCTTCTAAGTTTTTTGCTGCAACATATGAACCCAGGTAAGCTCCTGACTTCGTGCATGTTTAACTCTCACTGCTGTTCTCTGTTCTGCCTCAACATTAAATCTGGTTTTGAAATATTTTACTTCAAGGAATGTCTTCCAAGTATGCCGAGCTGTCAGGAGTTTACATCAGCAAGTATTTATCACTCCAGCGAATTTACTCAATGGAGGAGAATCACTGTCCTTTTACCACAGAAGACTTGGTGAGCTTTTCTTTCTTCTCCTTTTTTTTTCTTTCTTTTTTTTTTTTTCCTAATTTGTTGGGTGCAGATAGTTCGTCTGCTTTTATATTGCTACGATAAAGACCAAGTCCTCTGTAGATCATACTCAAGCCTGTGGGTGAGGTACCAGGTCTGACCCAGTTGCAGGTATTTAGCATAAAATGCCTTCCTTACATAATTAGGGACTGAAATGTTGGTGAAGTCACCAGCAACTATTGTTTAGGATTTTTTTTAATACATATGGTGACTCTTCTAATGAAGTTCAGACCTTTTCAAAAGTAGTGGTGCTTGTCTGTAAATGGCCCACTGGAGGAAGACTTTATTTGGATTGTTAATTTTTATTTTGCACATTCCTTATTGTTTACATCTTCAGACCAAAACCTTGTATAAACAATAACTAATGATTCATTTCTGGGAATTTTTCTACCTCTTGTTTCTTTTTATAGTGTGTCTTTCAAAAATAACATTCTCTTCTACAAAAAACAGCAACAAAAATTCTCAAAATCCCCACCCTATTTGTCTTATTGTAATCAAGCTGGTTTTCCTGCCCTAACATTTTTTTTTTATTTAACTGGCTGATTTCTTCCTTTATTTATTTTAAAAGCTTTATTATAATATACAAATTAAAAGTTGACATAAATCTCAATAATCTTCAGGGCTTCCTTCATTTGAGAATTAAAAGTGAAAACAATTAGAGTTACACCTTCTTATGTTTGACCAGAATGCATCACAGCCGTTGCAATGAGAGCTTGCTCAGATTAAGTTATAATTTTTTTTCCCTGTCCTTTTCCATTTTTTTGTACTCTCTATGGCCTCAATACAATCCATTTCTATCAACCGCACAGCAATGATACCTTCTTCCAAAACACTTGCCATTTTTGCTATACTGCCAATATTCAGAATTTCCTATTTCCAAGCCAAACATCAGTGACAAATATTGAATCTTCAAAGTATATCAAGTCAGATAATGTGAAATGGTGTAAGTAAGTCTATGAATAACTACTTTGTAGTTAGATTATGATGGACTAAATCTTACATGCTATTGTGTGCCACCATCTGTAAAATCTGTGGTTCATATAGGCACTTAGGAGTTTAAAAAACTGTCTACTGTTTTGCAGGATATACTCCAATGTAGGCTGTTATTTTTATATTTATTTGTAAGATATATACCATACTCAAAGTTATTATTATACACTGTATAGTTGATGTTAATACCAATGTTGTGTGCCTTTTTTTCTTTAGTATCTAATAATTTTCCTCAGCACATGAGGTGACAGAAGCAAATAATTCCATTTTAATTTAGGAGACTGTGGGGAGAAATTATGATGAAATAATAGCCGGGTTTCTGTTTTATGCTGCACACAAATCATAAATATTTCACATTCTATCTTGTATCTGAAGGGATTCCCGTCTGTTAGCAGAGTTTTGTTTGTAATTAAGGAACAAATTACCACTGAACATTACTTTGCTCTTCATAAAACACTTTTTTAGTACAACTGTGTTGTGCTGCAGAGTAATTGGAGTAAAGAAGTATGGCTGCATATTTGCCACCAAAAGCAATCCAACACACCAGACGCATCTCAGCCGCTTTCCCTCTTTTTTCCCTCCTTTCCACTGGCATCAGAGGAGACCGAGGGCTCAGTCAATCCTTTGGGTTGAGATTGGAAGGAGATATTTTTTTTTGCCTTTTTAAAGCACACTTAGTAACACACTTACTTTACAAACCTGGGGGTTTCTGGTGAACATTTGATGTGCAGAGCTCCTCCACCACCCCAACCATGTGGGAGGCATCGCTCCAGGGTCCTGGTAGCAAATACACTCTGTCGGGCTCTCCTTTGGGGTGCTCTCCCTCCCTCTCCTCTCCCTTCCCCACCCACTCTCCACTGCAAAAAGCACCCATGGGTGAAAAGTTAGTAATGGCCAGGAAGAGCAGTGTGGAGGGCAAGAAGCAGGTCTTCTGCTTTCCCAACCCCACAGCAAGGGAAAGGGGGCTCCAGGGACCTTCCTTCTGGCCCAGCCCCATGCTGCCAAGGGCTGCCAAATACACATCCTGCCCCGTGTTTACTCTTCAAGAAAACAAACAAGCTAAATGAGGACTCAGGACTGGGACTTGAGGTCTCATGGGACTTGAGGCCTCATTAGCCTTGCTCTGGCCCTCAGTAGTCTCATCACGCCCTCACACCCCTGCACAGCCACCCCTAGGGTGGCTGGAGCTTCCAGCCCTGCACGCACAGCTCTTTGCTGAGGGTTTGCACGTTGGGTAGCACCAGGCTGCAGCGCTGTGCTCGTGCAGGCGGAAAATTGCTCCTAACAGCACCCTAATGTCTCTTGTAAAACTTTCTGGGTATGCTGGTGTTCCTGCACATCTGTAGGTGTTCTCCATCTGGCAAGTGCAAGTATACATGGTCCTTGTGTTTGCCTGAGATTTGGGGTGCTAGGAAATCTGCTGCAACAGTGAGACTTGTATTGGAGAAATGAAATGTATGCACCTGCTTGCTGGAATTGTATTGTACTTGCACTGAACATTTCTAACACTGATGAAAATTAATTTCAGTTTTATGGGAGGCATTTACATATGAACAGGCCTTAATGAGATACAAGCAGCTGTCAGTTGCTGACTTCATAAACAAATCAACACCTAATGACTGAATGAGAGTTTCAGCATAATTGGGTAAATGTAATTATGGTAACTGAGAAGGTAGCAAATATAATTTTATCAGCTACAAATTTGCATTAGATCGTTAGGTTTTTTAATATCAGGAGGGAAGCCATTTTATTTTAAATCATATATCTGAAAAATTTTATAACAGAAAGAATATCATTTCACTTGCAATACTTTTGGGACTCACTATGATTTCCTTGTGCTTGCATAAAATGTCATGCAACAACGGTGACTTTTATTTGACATCAACCTGATTCAGCTATAATGTCATCAGGAAGCCAGATAGTCTTCCAGTAGCATCAAAAAAAAAAAAAAAAAAAAAAGAAAAAAAAAACTCGGCAGAAATATGAGGAACTGTGGAGGTGTATTTTGCTTATAATAAAACCCTTTTATAACTCCTCAATCCGACACTTCCCATTGGAATAGGTGTCCGTCCAGTAAGCCAGTGTTTTATCACTGAGAATGCAGCTGACACTCAGCTTCTTATTCTCTTTTCTTAATTAACATGGCTTTTTAAAATTGTTGATTACCATTTTTAACAGCATAATCCTCTTAAGCTGTTGTTACCTTGAGGGACAGAGCTGCCTTGGAAAGCTTTCAGAACCAGTCAGTGGGGCTGGCATTCCAGCAACTGTGAGTTCAGCCTGATGTGCCTTTCCCCTCACCTAGAGAGGAGCTGGAATCCCTGTGGATTTTTGCTGTCCGCAGCTGCATGGTGGTGGTGGCCCTGCTTTCCCCTGGTCCCCCATGGCCTCCTCACCAGGTGCAAAGGCAAGGGCAGACCTTCAGGGGCCACAGGATTTCCACAGCGGCGAAGCTGTTCCTGGGGAAGAACGCTCTTTTTGTCTGCAGCTCAAAACACTCCAGCCTGCTAGGATGTGACTCCCTGGGGACAGTCCCTAGCTGTCTTGCTGATGTCCACACCTCTATTTCAGCCACACATTCATCTCCAGACAGTAACGCGACTCCTCCCTTCCTCCCCTTAAATGAATGAAATAAATCTGCCATCGCTGAATCCATCACAGGGGTCTTCTAAGTAATAAGTGGTACCAAGCTCACCCTCAGCTTGATGTTCAGCCAACATGGTCTGGTGGGAGGTGTCCTTGCCCATTGCAGGGGGGTTGGAACTCGATGATCTTTAAGGTCCCTTCCAACTCTAAACATTGTTTTTCTCTGATTCTAACATCTGATACTCAAGGAGGAAGATGGACCTGTCTGTTCAGTGTGTGGCTCTGTCCTCTGCACCTTGCAGGGTGCTAGTCTCCCATGGCCAGGCAGTCCCCTGCAGCAGGAGGGAGATGAAGACCTTGTCTAGGGAAACGTTTTTTTCAGGTGAAACCCAGGCAAGCCACAGCACGGGCGTGTTGGCTTTGGTGTCAGCTCTGTGCTTTGTGATATGGGTCCAGCTCTGGGAGCAGCTCCACAGTGGTGCTGCCCAGGGGTCTTCTCGGTGGGTTTTCAGTTGTGGTCCTCCCTTGGGCACAGAGTTGTACTTTGTTATGACCCATGGGTGGGGTCTTCCCAGTGTTTGTGTAGGGCAGGTATGAGCCTGGTGCCCAAAAACCAGCCGTGATGCACCCACACAGTCACCCTGTGGGGATGTTTGCACCCAGCAGCAGGCAGCGAGCAGCTGAGGAAGGGCCATCAACTCCACACTAAGCAAGACCAGGAACTGTGCTCAGGAGTCACCACCACTTGATAGGCACCACAAGACTTCCAGGGGACACCCCGGTTACACTGTAAATCCATCCCACTGCCCAGTTGCTGTAAATACCCCCAGTCGCACACCCCACCTCTACCCATGCACCTTCACTAACGAACGCTGGAGGAACCCAGCCACAATGCTCTCCCTCCTGTCACCTGGACAAACGACATGACACAATTTTATTATGCTGAGAGGTCATGGAGGGTTTTTTGCTTGCTCTAAAAGCCTTCTTTGCTCTCAGTAGAGTTATTTTTCTCAGTGCATGTGAGAGTTAACACCAGTCATTACTGCCCTTTCTGAAGCATGCAGTCCTTCAGGGCTCTCTGTGGTGCCATTCATGCTCTGTAGCGAATGTGAGCAACACCAGCGAGGTGATGTGCTGGCTTCAGAGCACTCCAAAAATAAACAGTAATAATTGCGGTGAATATTGACTGCCCATTGTGCCTATGCAAGCTTAGGAAGTCCTTCATGTGCAGATTACTGGTATTGTGCACTTTTAATGGATAATTCATAGCTCTTGTAATATAACCCATCAATACATTATATCCTTAGGGAGTATTTAATCGGCAGATCTGCCCCTGCAGATTAGCTCTGCGTGCTGTAAAAATGCTTACAGTATTTGCAACATCAAGCAGATACTTAAAACAGACAACAAGGGTAATTTCAATTAAAAATCAAGCCCTTGGGCAGCTTCAGTTGTCTTTAAAGAAATTCAAAATTGGTATTGTAAAAATTTCTCCGATCATGTACTAATCTTTGTATTGCTTCTGGTATGTGACTGGATGGCTAACAGCTCGGCCGTACTGTCCGTTTTGGCTGCATGGGCCTCCTGTTTTTTTCACTTCCATACATGCAAGCACGTTGCTCAGCCACCTTTACAATATTAATTTTAATAGATCTTGGGGAAGGGCTTTTTATCTTAAATTAGAGTAACAGCATTATATCCCATGCCATCATAACATGTCTGTATAGCTCAAAAACAAACTAGGAAAGAAAGTCTTACTTTTAGGAACCTCCTGCTTCTCATCCTCAGCTCAGCCAGTCAGCCCTCAACCTATCCCAATTTAAAGTCTGATTTTTAATTCTCCGCAGTCAGCCTTGCTTTCCCTGTTCATCCCTGTAAAGAATTGCAAATTAAAACATTGTTATTTGTTTTAAGGTCCAGTGCCACACGTTTCCGCTGGAGTCAGTGCTACTACACAGCCCAAGACGAATGGGCTTTAGACAACATCTACATCGGACAGCAGTGTCCCAACATGTGCAGCGGACACGGCTGGTGCGACCACGGCGTTTGCAGGTATAAAGCATTTGCCAGATCCTCTTAACAACGGTCTCCTGACACTTCAGGCGTCCTGTTTGTATGTGGGGATTTGGGGCTGTTGTTTTTTATTTTAGATTAAAGGTTAAAGAATAAAAGGACTAGGGAGGAGAGTAAGACTATTCAAGTAACATTAACAGCCAACAGCTGCACACTTCTCTGCCCAAGAACCCGTACCCTTGGCAGATCCAGGCCCTGGAAGAGCACAGGGCTGCCTTACTTCAGGTGTCCCGGTGGCCCCTCCTGCCCTTTGCACAAGGACCCCAGGGACCAGCTGAGTGCAGGAGCTGTTTCACTGGGTCAGAAGGATGCCAGGGACCAGCTCAGCCCTGCTTGGCAGCTGCTGTCAAACCTGGTGGAATACCAAGGGCACAGACTACTGCCTGCCAGCTTCAGCCTTTCTGGACACCCTGGGAGTTCTTTTTAGAATAGGATAGAGCTTTTTTCCATTATCCAGTTATTCTAGTTTGTTTCCAGGTTACAAAATTCCAATCCCAGAATGATTTGTTATTTCACATCTAATTTTAAAAGGTCAGTGCACTGCCTAAAGTAGTTTTGAGTGTCAAGTAAAGTTCTTAAAAGCTTATTTTGTTTATGCTTCCTTCCAGGTGTGACACTGGGTTTCAGGGTACTGAGTGTCAGCCTGAAAATACTCTTCCTTCGACTGTCATGTCTGATTTTGAGAACCCAGACAGCCTGAAGACAGAGTGGCAGGAGATTATTGGGGGAGAGATCGTCAAGCCTGAAGAAGGCTGTGGGGTCATTTCCTCTGGCTCTTCACTCTACTTCAACAAGGTACTAACGAGGGATGGGAGACTGAGAAAGGAACGTAATGTGCATTTGAATGGAGCCTGATGTGGTTACTTGGCAAAGAAAAGGAAGGTAGCAGAAAGCTGCACACAGCATGAGAAGTGCATTAAGCAGCGCAGCTGTGCTCTGCAGGTAAACAACAAAGCAATCAAGAGGGATAGGGACCGACACGTGCATTACATATTCAAGAAATACGAGCTGGAATAGAAGGAAGTAAATTGCCAATGTGCTGGGAAGTACGTACATTCAGATTGTCTTAACTGTGTGTTTTCTGTTCTAAGACTCGGTTCTTTCTCAACTTGCAGCAGCTCCCGTTTGTTTGTTCTCTACCGTTCTGGGTGAGGGACAGAAAAAGATTGGATTTCCAGGGGACAAGCAGGTTAGTTTGAGGTGATAGGGCCAAATCTAGTGAAAAAAACCAACCCCTATAGACTCTTAGAAAGTGGTTAGTATGTAGGAGGATACTCTTTTGTATAACTTGGATGCTTTTGCAGACAAACATAATAGATCAGGAAAGAGATATAGGGAATTCTGCTAATTAATAGCGATTATAACTAGAATAAAAAGAGATCTTTATAACCAGATGTAAGATTATGGGTTGTAATCACAGATTTATTTTTTTATTATTGCTCCTCGGGTCTAGTACTGGGTTTTGTTTTGTTCTTAATTGAAAGGAAGACTATAAATGCAGCTATGTGCTTCTCTTTTAAAGGTTTGATCAAACTGCCACTGCTGTCATGAGAGCCAGATTAGTCCCAGAAGAATAACCCAATATGCAACGCTGTGTAATTGTGCGTTGTTTACCTCATTACAAAAATCTAACCCATCAAATAATCTTCAGCACTCCTACGTAGTCTCACATGCAGCTCCCCTGGAAATGCAGCCCTGTGCTGAAAATTTCATAATAGACCAATCAGTATAACTAGCTAATTGTGATAATTGGATTTTTTTATGTAATTGTCTTCTCTGTTAGATGTTTTTCCTTCTGGCTCAGTTCCTTATGCCAAGTTTCTCAAAAGTAGTTTGCTAAATTAGAATTAACCTGCTATGATCTTTCTTCTGATTTCTGCTAAGGAGGAGTGAAAAACTCATTTAGAAATTCTTGGCTTGTTCCAATTGATCTCTAAGGGTTAGGTTATCATTCATTTCTTGAGTAGTAGCAGTCTGCATGCCATCAACAGAAGGTGGTTTATTTAATTTCTGTTTAGATCTATTTCAAGGCATCTAGTGGCCATGCCAGTAGATAATAAAAAAATATTTTTATAGTTGCCCAACAGTTTTCTATTGTTCTGGGAGCTCATATTCACAGGCTTCATTTCTTTTCATTTGCTCAAATAACCACTTTTTATTTGAATGTCTAATGTTTACTGCCATAATCAATTACTGCTACCACAATTAACATTGTCTTTGTTCTGCCAACTCTCCATCTTTTGTTTCACAATTCATTTTAATCAATTGTAGGTGTGTTCACAATGCAGAGCTCTTTCAATTAACCCTGCAATTCCTCTGAGGTTTTATGTCACTTGTGCCCTCTCTCAATTAACCTGGCTCTGTGATTAACCCTTTGGCAGGCAGAGCTCCTGTGGGGTGTAGGTACAGAAAACCCATCTGGAATAGTTCCACAGCCCAAGTTTGATCCATTGTGGGTCAGTACATCGGGTACCCTCAGGCAGCTGGGACACCCCTGCCCATAGGGCAGCAAGGGTGCTTGCATCTTCATTATTCGTTATTAGTTTCATATGATGATGGTAATTTAAAATTCCTGGGTGTCTCCAATGAAGTTGTGAAAGTGAACTACCAAGGGATTATCAGCGTTACCTTGGCCAGTATCAGCCTCATGGGGCTGCACCAGGAAGCTCAGGGCTGCACCCAAGACTGACTCCATCACACTCCCACAGCAACATCCAGGAAGGCTTTACTCAGCGGGGGATAAACCAACAAATAAACCAAAACAGCAGGCATAATTGAAGACCACATCAATACGACACTGAGGTTTTTGAGGATCAAAGGATTCTTCGTGGGTTCTGCTTGCCATCAGTTTCAAAAATACAAGTATAAGTATTCAGCTTCCAGAAATTAGTCTTGCAGTGTGATGTGACCTGTTTGGTAGAGTGTACAAATGAGCTGTACACTCAGCTGTAACAGCAGTGGAGTAGAATGTTCTGAGAAGAAAAGCAATAGACGTTTAGCTGTGCCAGTTTACCCTGAACTGAGTAGAATGAGGAAAGAGGTGATGAGTGGAACAGGATTTAAATTCATGTATCATCTTATTAAAAAACATAGTTGATATTTTAAATCTCAGCTCATAAATCTTGTTACTTCTGTCCAGCTAGATCCTACCACTTGCTTATCTCAAATTTGACTGGAAATTTGTCATGAGGGTGATGAATAAACAAATAGAAAAAACAGGGATGTACAGGGAAAAACATAAATTTTACTTAAAACACAGACTTTTATAACTTAGCCCAGGTTCCCCTTTCTGATACCTTTTTGTGCTTGGAGATGGACAGGAACCCGTGATTTTTTAGGGAATTGGAAACACTAGGCGCCTTGCCAGTTCTGCTCCATTTTGGGTGGCGGTGCCAGGTTGCAGCTTTTAATGAATGCAGAAATCTGATCCTGTGTCCCCTCTCCAGCTGCACCCATTTGGCTTTGCCCTACCTGTAACAGCTTGTGGTGGCACAATGCTGTGCCGGGCCAGGGCTGTGCCAGGCATGAGGCATGTGGGCCACCTCTGCAGGGACGCTGATCTCGCCCCATGTCCTGCCTCCCCATAGGCAGCTTCATATCACATATCAGCATCTGGTAGGCTTGTTGCTGGGCAATCCCACAAACTCAGCCTCGGGCAGCAGGGCACAAGGGGAGGAGGGGAATGGGAAAATTCCAGTTACAATAAAAAACTTAAACCTTAAAGCTCACTATTTTTAGCTGAATATGGTCTGTCTTCCTTCGACAACATGCACATAGTGACCACATGTTGATGTCCAAGAGCTGCTTCCTTCTAGACCTCAAAAACATCCTTGGAAAAGCTGTTCGCTAAACTTTATGATGCTATTTTTTTCTCTCACCTATGCTTTGGTAAACCTGAAGCCAAATCCACAGGCTTTAGTTGAGAGATTCATCATATTTACAGCACTTACTAGGAAAAGAGCATAGTTTTATGGAGGAACAAATCCTGCTCAGGTGAGGCCTGAAGAGAAAATACCCTTCCCTTGTTCTTGTGTAGGAGATGGGCTTCAAGCAACAGGTATTACAGGGGCTATAATTTCAGATGATCAGGTAACTCTATACAGTGCAAGATCCAACTGAAAAAATGAGACTTCAGAAATGTCTTTTTACTGCTTTGTGCTTTATCTTTAAAAAGCTGAGCACTAAAACACTTGACCCCTGTTGGTTCAGGATACCCAGGGTCTGCTTATTTTCTTCTGAAGGTACTTGGCACCTTGAGGGAATGAGATGAAATAGTTGTCTTGAAATTGCATTGTGAAGTTGCATTGTGTGTTGAAATGTAATCAAAAATGCTTATGAGATCATACCAGAATGACTACGACATTAAGGATGGCCAAGAACAGTCACTGTCTGACAGACAAAAAAAATGTTGTATTAACATGAAATTGAATGTCCTCCATGTTGTGCAATTATCTGTGCAATATTTATCTGTGTTCGATTTCAAATATGTCTGTTTGTATGTCAAGTGTCATATTTAGTATTATTATTGCCCCTCTGTTCTTTGTATTGTAGGCTGGAAAAAGACAGTTGGTAAGCTGGGATTTGGACACAACGTGGGTGGATTTTGTCCAGTTCTACATCCAGATAGGAGGAGATAGTTCTTCATGCAATAAACCAGACAGCAGAGAGGAAGGTGTGCTGCTGCAGTACAGCAATAACGGTGGGATCAACTGGCAGCTACTAGCAGAAATGTATTTCTCTGACTTCAGCAAACCCAGGTATAATTGTCATCTAAATTAAATCCATACCGCATCAGCTCTTTTTTTAAAAAAACAAACTATTTCTCAATGTATGGAAACATGAATGGTAATTTCGAGTTATAATGATTGTAAACCATTGTTATATGGAAACTTTTCCAGGCTGCCACAGTAAACTGCTGTTACTAGGGAGGAAAAATCTAATGAAAGGGATCCTCAAAAAAAGCTTACGTAAAATATAAAGTTTCCAATCACTCTCCTTCCATGTAAAACATGACTGAGATGCTAGTGTCAGAAAAACATTAGCAAACCAATAAAGAACTTGCCCAAAAGAGGTGTAGTAATCTGCCATTTCATCTCACTCTGGTTTCAGATCTAATGAATATGTATTAATGTCACATACAACAAAACCTCATTTAAAGAAATATCTAAGGAGGAGAATAAATCATGTTCAGAACTTCAAATTTGCTGTAAGATAGCTTGTCTGTGAAAATTTCAATTGCATTTGTCTACATAGGTATTAACATGATTTCTATTGCCTGTAGTTCATGTCTTTCAATATGTAAATAATTTTATCTTCCCATCTTGTCATTAGACATGGACATGTCCATGGACATGGGCAGTATTTTCAGAAGGACTTCTGTAACTCAGAAAACTGTACTTTTCTAAAGGTGATCTAGGCACTTAGAAGTACAAGTGAATAGAATAGAATAGAATAGAATAGAATAGAATAGAATAGAATAGAATAGAATAGAATAGAATAGAATAGAATAGAATAGAATAGAATAGAATAGAATAGAATAGAATTAGAATAGAGCAGAACAGAACTGTTTCAGTTTGAAGTTACCTACAGTGATCATCGAGTCTGACTGCCCAGCCAATTCAAGGCTTACCAAAAGTTAAGTCATGCTGTTAAGGATTTTGGACAAATGCCTCTTAAACTCTAACAGGCTTGAAGCACCAACCACCTCTCTGGGAAGCCCATTGCCAAGTGTTTGAACACCCTCTCAGTAAAGAAATACTTCCTAATGTGCAGTCTAAACCTCCCCTGGTACAGTTTTGAACCATTCCCCTGCATCCTATAACTGGGGACTGGGGAGAAGAGTTCAACAGTTCACTCTGCACTTCACCTCCTCAGGAAGCTGTAGAGAGCAATGAGGTCATCCCTCAGCCTTCGTTTCTTCAAACCAGACAAGCCCAAAATCTCTAGTTGCTTCTCACAGGACATGCCTTCCAACACTTTCACCAGCTTTGTTGCCCTCCTCTGGACACATTCAAGGACCTTCACATCCTTGTGTGGCCCATGACTGCACATAGTTACACAAGGTGAGGCCACACCAATGTTGACTGCAACAGGATAATCATCTCTTTTGGCCAGCTGATGATGCTGTGTTTGATGCACTCCAGGATGCAGTTTGCCCTCTTGTCTACCAGAGCACGCAACTATCTTGTCTATCAGATCACTGACTACTGGTGAGCCTGTTGTTGACCAGCACCCCCAGATTCCTTTCTGCAGGGCTGCTCTCCAGCTGCTCCTCTCCCAATTTATACTTGTGTGTGGCATTACTGCATCCTAGGTGCAGAATCTGGCATTTAGACTTGTTAAATTTCATCCCATTAATCATAGTACAATCCTCCAGTCTGTCTAGATTCCTCTGCAAGACCTTTTGTTCCTCTAGAGAGTCAGCAGCACCTCCTAGTTTGGTATCAGTGAACTTACTAATGGTGCATTCAACTCCTGCATCCAGATTGTTGATAAATGTATTGAATGGAACTGGCCCTAGACTTGAGCCCTGAGGAACACCCACTGGTGACAGGTCTGAGCTCAGCCCTTCAGCCAGTTCTTCACCCAGAACACTGTGTACCTGCTTATCCCACAGCTGGACAATTTGTCCATAAGGATGCTGTGGGAGACAGTATCAAAGGCCTTGCTAAAATCCAGAAAAACTACAGCCACCACCTTCCCTTCATCCACTAGGTGGGTGGTTTAGCCTCTACTTTGTCAAAATTACAGGACGCATCCAACAAAGAAGCTATATACTGAAACCTTCATCACTGGACTATCCAATACATTACTTTTAGACAAAACATTTGCCCCTCTGAGTAACCAAGAATGGTGGTCTTAACTGAATATGGCTATGCTTATTTATTTTGCTGCTGATTCAATGCAGTCCAGGTGTTTTTTTCCAACATATAAATCTAGGAATGTTTGGGAAGAAGGTTCCCTGTAGCCCTGAAGAATTCCTCCACCTCTCTTTACCTAATCAGCAAGTGAAACAGGGTCCATAGTACAAAATACGTGTGATATAAAGAAAGAGTACCAAAAGGAGTATGTGTATAAATGCATAGATGTAAGTTGTCTTAAACAGGGTTGAACAAGTAACTTAATTATTGTCCTTTTTAACCTAAGTATGATTAGGTTTGGAACTTTTTATTTAACATCATTTTTGTAAGGTGTTTCCTAAGTTGAACATAAAGTGCACTACCTGAGAAGACCTAAAGTTCTTTTACGAAGATCCATATAGGAGGGCTGAAATATTTTTATCCACAGCAGGAAACTCTGCTACATAATCTATTGCACTGTAGTAAAGGATGCTTTTATCTACAAATAAGACCAACTAACAGAAGAGAATGAGAAATTAATTTTGCCAGCATATTTCACTATTACTTGCTGGCACCAGAAGAATGTTAAGACTTGCTGAACACGGATCAGCTGAACAGTTTAATTCAAAACTGAAGAGTTCAAATCAGTTCCTTATTGTGCTAGGCAATATACTAATAGAGAATAAAAAATAGTCATTTTCCTAAAGAGTTTACATTCTGCACAGACAAGAAGGACAAAGAGGGCTTCTTGATATGCAGTGTATAAATAGATATCCAGATAATGTTGAAGAATTCTGAGGACTTCTACGTGTGAGATAGGTACTGGCCTTCCTGCCTCCTTTTCCTGTTCAGTGGTATTTCTCCCATTTCTCTACAAACTGTGCTCCCTGAAGTTCTGCTGAATTTCTGTTCTTCAGGTTTGTCTATCTGGAGCTGCCGGCCGCAGCCAAGACGCCTTGCACCAGGTTTCGCTGGTGGCAGCCCGTGTTTTCAGGGGAAGGGTATGATCAGTGGGCCATCGATGACATCATCATTTTGTCAGAGAAGCAGAAGCACATCATTCCCGTTGTTAATCCCACTTTACCGCAGGTAATAACAAGAGCAGGCTGTGGACATCCCCACAAAACAGGAACTGTCCTCTCTCTTAGTAGACTTTTCTTTGAATTTAACTTTCTTTGAAAATATTGGGTGTATTTAAAGAAACAGCTGCAGTGTTTGCAGCTGTGTCCCTGTGTAGGAACAACCTGTATCACAAAACTATCAGGCTCCTAATATTTGTGATAGAGGATGTAATTATGTGTCTACTCAAAAAGTCAAGACAGGAATTTTCGGAATTTTTTTAAAAAATACAGAAAATACAAATTGCAAAATTAGAAAGTTGAAATTATTCTGAAGTCACACTGGGAGGTCATAGTACTTCTTATTGCTATCCTTTCCATTTCTAACAGAACTTCTATGAAAAACCAGCGTTTGATTACCCTATGAACCAGCTGAGCGTGTGGTTGATGTTGGCCAATGAAGGGATGACCAAAAATGAAAGTTTCTGCTCTGCCACACCCTCTGCCATGCTCTTTGGTAAATCAGATGGAGACCGGTTTGCAGTGACTCGAGATTTAACTCTGAAGCCTGGATATGTCCTTCAGTTCAAGGTATTCCTTAAACGTAAATCCCTGCAGAATATCAGGAAAACTGCCCTTAGTCAATACTTGCAAGTTGTCACTAGGGCTAGAGGTCAAAACAAGGTGATAAATTATACCACTGCATAAAAAGACGTGAAGAGCACAAGTATGAATTCATACAGCATAAAATATCATGCTGCTTTCTTAAAGGATAGCCAAAATCTTGGTGTAGGAGAACTTTTTTTTTTACTGGAGGAGTTTTAAAGCTTGTTGTTCAGCATGTTTCAGAAGCGGGTTGAAGTGACTGTCATACTCAAGTCAGTACTAGGAAATGCTACTGCACCGTCAAGGGAAATCGGATTTATGCTATCTGGGGCTTCGTGACTACAAAAGCTCCAATGTGGTTTGTGTACATTTTTTTGTATGTTAAACTATTTAAGGACTTACAAGATGCTCTGTGCTCCAGTGTGGGTTTTTTATATAATTTACTTTTATTGTGTCAGTGAATATAGCTCCAATTAGCATTCTCTTCTTTAAAGGGCTTACAAAAATTTCAGTAGTCTGACAATACATCAGAATATGGGCTCCAAACAAAGTGTATTTGCTTTGACAAGCTTTTGTTTCTGAACCCTAATCAAAATTTTATTGAGTTTATAATGAAATCCCATTGGTGAATTCTGGAGGTTGGTTGCAATGCAATTTTAATGAGCTCACCACAAATACATGGTCCTTACATAATTGGTGGATACAGACACTGAATAATTTACAAGTGGAATTATTAAAGAGATCAGATGTTTACAGGCAGCTTTTCAAATATAATTCCCACAGTTCTATAAATAGGAAAGTTAGTTAGAAATAATGGGATTTGTAAAATAATCTCATTTCATCTAAAAGTTATGCTAATGAAATGCTATACAAACTGAGGGATTGCAGTACAATTTCTGAGTGAGTATTGCTCATAGTTTTATACTTTAACCTGTCTAAACCCAAAAAGTATTTCAATATATAAATACCATTTAGCCTGGGAAAGATGTTCTGTGCCTCTTCACAACTGTCGTCTACTTCAGAGACAAAGTCTCCATTCTGTAGGTTTGATGATCAACAACATTTCAAGAATCATTTAGTCTAAAAAAAGCAATACTTAAAAATATTTCAGACACCTTCCATCACTGAAACACTTGGCAATGTAACATAAGTATTCAAAACAAAAGCAACATGTATCAGAGAACAGTGAGTTCTTCTTTATAAAGTCTGTTATTTAAGGCCTGAATTTATACTCTTTTTTGGAAAACTTTTTAACTGGCCTGCTCATGACTGTGTTAGTCCTATTTGCATGCTTTAATTTTAAACATATGGTTAAATGCTTTCCTGAGTTTGTGAAATTTCCTTTTTAAATAGCTGCTGGGAATAATTTTGCATCGATAAACTCAAAGACAGTAATTTGTCAAAATTATTTCATTTTACATGAATGACTTTGTTTTACATTTTACATTCTACAGCTCAAGTAGAATTTCTGCAGTGAAAAAATGAAAACTAGTATTTTTCTGGTAGCTTGAAAAATGAAACTGAAAACTTCAAATTAGCAGTTAATTTTTGTCTTGGTTGCACTCTCATTTCACATTTTAATGGGCATTTCTTTACTTCATCCAATTTTCCTCTGTTCTGGGGCCCCAGCCTGCAGTGCCAACTCAGACATCATTCCCGCGAGGCCAATGACTTGCAGCCCAGGGCACTGGGACTGGGACTGATCCTCTGGGCACATTGGGTGGACTGCAGATAGAATGGCTCTCAGAGGACACAGTCCTTCCCACTCTTCCTGGGCATAAAGGTGCCTGCACAGAGTTTGCTCTTCATGGCCTGTTGTGCACCAGAACCTTTGAAAAGTTCTTTGCACCTTTTGGTGTGCTGAACCCAGCAATCTAAATGAAGGAATAGAGGAAATTTTTACTGAGAAATGTCATACACATGTAGGAAACAAACTCCAGGCCTCAATGTTTGCTGGCAGGGTTCAAAGAAAATCTTCCAAGCGCTACACCTCCCAAACCAAAAAGTCAGGGGTGGTGTGCAGCCAGTAAATAGCAGTAAGAGCGCAGATTTCTTCAGCTTGTATCTGATGCTCTGCTTTTTTGCAGCTGAACATTGGTTGCACCAACCAGTACAGCAGCTCTGCCCCCGTCCTGCTCCAGTACTCGCACGATGCTGGGCTCTTCTGGTCGCTTGTGAAGGAGGGCTGCTACCCTGCATCTCCGGGCACAAAAGGATGCGAGGGAAGCTCCCGGGAGCTGAGTGAGCCAACTGTGTATCATACAGGAGACTTTGAGGACTGGACAAGAATTACTATTGTTATCCCCAGGTCACTTGCAGCCAGGTACTGTATGTTGTAAACCAGTAATACCAGTGATACTTGTGAATTAGCTGCCTGTTCTTTGATGCTACATTAGGAAAAAGTTACAAGCTGTTAATAAAAGTATTAAAAATCATCAGATCTGAGAAAAATATATTGTACTTTCCAAAACAGGAAAAGCTTTCCATTTTAAAAGTGTCATAATTGTCTATAAAATAAAATTCCAAAGTAACAAGGTACCCAGAACATTTTAATTTGGCGTCGGTCTCTTCATTGTGGTGCTGTCTGTCTTTGCACATATAGTTAGGTCAAAGGCATCAGCAAGAGTTCTGTCACTTGAATCCAATAAGCTATTTGAACAGGTTTAATTTTACAGCTACCATTGGGCAAAAATAGCCTAGAAGGGCATTTGAGCTGCTGTGTACTGTGCTGTGCCACGCCACTGAGGGTGGCCGGGACAGCTGAAGTCAAAGGAGGGAGGAATGGTAGGTGTGCTCGTCTGCAAGTGCCACCTCAGCATTGGCTTAATATGAATGAGAAAACATTAGACAGTGGAAGACACAAATAAGCCTTGAAATTGGAAGGCTTTTTTTTTCAACCTTACTCAGATTGGTCTGAAGTTTCTCACTCCTGTCTCTTGCTGTCTCATGGGAGCCCCTGGCTGTGACCCTGCTGCCTCTTGCTGCTCTCCCCCTGGCATCCCCCCGGGGTTTAGACCCATCCTCCTGCTGCTGGCTCCTCAAGCCCTGGCACGGATTTTGAGTATCTGGCATACCGTGTAGCAGGAGAGCTGGTGCCTTTGCTGCAAGGAGCTGAAATAGCAGTGTGTACCATAACAAGTTTGTCTTTTCTTCAGTAATTAGCCAATAAAAGCAGGTGCCAAATTACACAGATCCAACACCAGCTGATTTGATTTACCCAAAACAAGCAGTGCAGAATCAATAGCAGCAATCTGTTTGGCATTATGTTCAGTAATGTGATCAGGAAGAAGGAGCTCATACTAATACATTAAAAATGTAAGTACTGTTAGTACAATGAGGGTCTTGGCATGTTGAAAACTAAATTTGTTGTGGATCACTTCGGAAATCATCATTGCTGGACTATTCAGAGTCGCATTTCAGCAGCTGGTCCAGAGCACTAGCACAATGACCACCCACCCACCAAATCCCAGTGCAGAGCAGAAACAAAGCAATAGCTTTATTATATTTTATGCAAGTAGCAAGGAGGATCTTAGTTTGGATCCATTAGTCCATTGCATTGGCAGTGAAATTTTAAATCTGTTCCTTTCTCTGGAGCTCCTATAAAATGATTCAGCTAAAAGTTAAAATGATTCAGCTAAAAATTACTAACCAACATTTTTCTTCTTCAACAAATTTCCTCGCAGTGGGTCAGCTGGAGTAACTTAATGTAGGCTCACTGAAGTCCCTGGAGCAGTTTCAGTTATACAAGTTAAAGATTAGATCACCGTTTTTCAGGAATACCATGTTGACATCCAAGAATAGAATTTTAGTATTTCTGTCCACATGTCCTGTAGGACACATTATTTACCGTTGCTTTTAGAAGACGGATGATTTGTCTTGTATCCAATTACTTGCAAATGTTTTACTCAAAATTATACAATCCTGTAATAAACTCTGCATCACTGCCAATACTGAGTTCCTGTCAGGACAAAATGAAGTTCTGGGATTTTAATATGCCATTAGCTGTTCAAATTGACCTGAGTAGTGAAAGACATCTTCAGAGCGATGTCTAATCATTCACTCTTGTTGATAAAACCATGTTTCTGTTCTTTGTGTCACAGTGGTGGATAAAGGCCAGAGAAATAGAAGTCAGAATGCGTCCAAAAAATCCGGAAAAAATACCCCTAAGTAGAATTGCATGAAATGTAGGATGTCAGAAATGTTTTCCAGGCATCCATTTGCATGTTAGTTGCAAATGGCTAAATTAGGAAAAGCTTCTTTTAATCTTAATCAGGGAGCAGTAGGCATTGAAGTTGGTAATAGTAATACTGTGCCCTTCCTCGTTGTTTCTCTGCAGTAAGACTCGGTTCCGCTGGATCCAGGAGAGCAGCTCCCACAAGAGCGTCCCTCCTTTTGGCTTAGATGGTGTTTACATTTCCGAGCCTTGCCCCAACTACTGCAACGGTCACGGGGACTGTGTCTCGGGGGTCTGCTTCTGTGACCTGGGCTACACAGGTGAGACAACCCATCTTAGGTGGGATTACAGTAGGCATTGGCTGAGTTACAGCTGTATATCTAGCATCTTGTTTTTCCTCTCCAATATGCCAGAAAAATATATGGTGACATAAATTTCATGGGCTGCCGGCAAAAATCTTTTTGTTTTGTTAAATATAATTCAGCACAGGCAGAACAGAGCAGCTGAAGGCAGCGGACACCGGTGATGTTACTAGCAACTACAATCTTTTGAACATCACCATCTGTATGAATGGGAAGGGACTAGGAATAAAAGAGAAAACAAAATAAAACATTATAAACTAAAAAGTCTGCTTAAAAGCCTTTGGATCATCTTCAAAAGAATTGCTGCTGTTTTTGAGTCCCCTGGCTATCAGACGGCATGGGACCAGGAGGGAACATATGTTCTGACAGGCCCTTCTGTGGAAAATTCTGTGGTTCGGGGGCTTTTATATAAAATTCTTCTGTGGTTTCAGGGGCTTTTATACTGAAATAAAAACAAAACAAAACAAAACAAAACAAACCCAACCCCAAACCCAATGAAAAAAAACAAGCAATTGATACAACCGGTTGCACACTGTACTCTTTTCAACCCTTTGTACCATCAAAGCAATAAGCTAGCATCTTTTGTTTATTTTGTTTAAAATTAAAGGGTAATATTTTTCTGTTTACATAAAATGCCTTATCAACATAAAGGACAGCTATTTTTCACCTCATCAAATAAGCCATCTTAGACTTTAGAGGGAAAGGGCTTATTCTGACTATTAAAATTTTTTAAAGCCGGTTTAAAAAGGTACAATACTATCCTCAGGGCATTTTCTTAGAAAAGCCCAGTACTCTCTCTCAAGTGCGTGCAACAGAACTGTCTGACAATGTACTACTGTATCTTACCTTTTTTATTCTGTTCAGCATGGTTTCTCCAAAGTATATCCCATGGTTGTTGTTGTTTTTGTTTTTTTTCTTCAAGCATCGCATGGAACCTGTGTGTCTAATGTGCCTAATCACAGTGAGATGTTCGACAGGTTTGAGAGGAAGCTAAGCCCTCTCTGGTACAAGATAACAGGAGGTCAGGTTGGGACAGGCTGTGGCGTGCTCAGTGATGGAAGATCTCTGTACTTTAACGGACCTGGCAAAAGGGAGGCGAGGACTGTTCCCCTGGACACCACAAATATCAGGTCAATCCTCAGTGCTGCTTCTCACAATTGTCTGTGTGTTCATGTTGTCTCCTCTCATCTATTACAAGTGTAGATGTGCAAAGGTGAGAAATGTCTTTCTGGTAATTATAACATGTACAAGAAATCTTAAAGGCAGAGAAATTGCTTTTTTATTCATTCTGGTGTATTATTTCATTGTCTTGAAAGAGAGTACTTAGGTTAGAAAGAGGAGAATAGCAGCAT
>VZRU01004991.1:0-69939 GCA_013398155.1 Pedionomus torquatus | reverse complement strand
AAAAAAAAAAAAAAAAAAAAAAAAAAAAAAAAAAAAAAAAAACAAACAAACAAACCTAACCTGCTTCTGAGAAGGTGTTTTGCACTGTATTCTAGAGGGACAGGCAGAAGACATGGTCTTGAGTCTGCACAAAACCTAAGACTCTGTCACAGCTGGACAGAAAAACTTGTCCTGGACTGCTGAGCTGTAGGCACACTGATGGCGTAGCAGTGAGCCGTTGTTTACTTGCCAGATGTTGTGAATTAGTCCACTTGTCAGAAGTGGCAAAAAATGTAATGTGAATTGTTTCTGTGTAGCCAAGAGGCTAACAAGCTTTCACCTCTCTCCCTGCTACCACTGAATCCTGCTCCGCTGGTAGTAATTATCCTTTTTATATCAAATTGTCTAACTGATTAATGTAATTAGGATAAACAAAGGGCTGTTAATTCGAACCATTATTTAGCCTGGAGTTAGCTCCATTGTCCAGTCTCATGAGGGATCACACACTTGAAACCTTGCCCACCCTACAGTTTTATCAGTTAGCTTAATAAAAGATATTTCTCCTAACAAATGTTGCTCCAAGAGTAAGTAATGCTGAGATTTGCTGCATTATTTAATTTGTGGGCTCATTCAGCAAAAACTGGCCACACGTTACAGCTAATGCTCTCCAGCTCAGAGGATTAGGACAGTGGGTGCTGTGGCTTTTGGGGACATCCTTAGCTGCTCCACAGCACCGGCCAGTACAGCACCACCTGTTTTTCCTCTGTCCTCCGCTTGTCTGACAAATCCTCCTCTGACAAAGATGCAGAATATTTATATAATTATGTCAATTACTTAATAATTAAATTAATTAATTGTTTAACAAGTATGCTTTGGACAAGTACATGTTTGCACTAGAACTCGGGGAAGATCTGAGCACTTCTTTCCTGTTCCACCGTCTTCTTAAATCTCATGTTACTAATCCTGTGAAGCATAATATTTGAAGTAACCACATCCTCAAGAAGTCTATGTTCAAATGGTATTTCTGAGTTATTCCTTCCTGGAGAAATCTTTTTATGAAAGAAAAGGATTTTCTTTAGCTTTAAGATTACTCAGAAACCACTTTTAATGCCAGATATTCATACTTATAGCTTTCTATTTTTATAGAGTTTGAACCATTTAAAAAGCCAAAAGAAGTTTTAAAATAGTGAGCAATGTTCTTTCTTGACTTTTTTAATCTATCACTATTTCCATTTTGAAAATGTCTCAAAACTGCCCCAAGAACGTAAATGGCCAGAAGGACACCCAATAAGATCATTTAAGATCACTCTTCCAAGTATGTCCTCACTGTGTGAGCTGCTCTCCTGCTGCAACTGATCATCTTGTTAAAATAAACTAACACAGGTTTGTTTTTTTTGTTTTTGTTTTTGTTTTTTTTTTTTTTAATGAGCATCACAGTGAGCAGCTTAACTTCCTTAAAGAAGTTAAGTCTGATGCCACATCCCTGGGCTGTTTGCTAGGCAGAACAAAAGCACTGGTCATCTCAAAACACAAATGGAACTGACACTGAGTTTTTGGTTTCTTCAGCCACACGTGTGCTCAAGAGTAAGATCTATCTCATGCAGCTTGACCAGAACACAGACTCCTTAGAACACAGTACAGCAATTACCCCAGGCTGCACTTGTGCTCAAAGGAAAGACATAGCTACGTCAAAAGGGCAATGCAGCTCATCCTAAAAAAGGATAGCTAAGGCCAATGCTTTGAATTCTGGAAGCATGTGTTTTTGTCATTAATTATAAGGGAATCTGGGTTGATCATGTAAGACTTAGACATCCAGCCTTCAGACACCTTGTTTAGAATAGGTGCATCCCACTTTAATGTTTGAGACTGTCCGTAACATTAACTGGGTCTTTTTTCCTAGAAGCAAGGGCAGACGAAGTTTGTAAGAATGTGAAGGGTTAACTGAAAGACCCATACCCTAAAAAGAAAATAATGCTTCAACCTAGATTTTTTTTTCCCCACTATTTGAGCTAAAATTAATGTCACTTGAAAGAGGAGATTAGAATGAAGCACTTTTTCCCATTTTGGTATTACTTTTGCATTCAGTAATGCTTTGCATAGAATTCAGTTATCTTATTAGGGGTCATCTTAGCCCTTGCACAGCTATCTTTTATTTGTGTGTGGGTTTTTTTGCTGGGGGGTTTTGGTGACTGAGTAAACTACAGGAAAATATGCCTTGAAAGACATTCTATTAGATATGTGGATTGAGGGTTGTGAATAGGAAGGCTGAAACTCCTGCAGTAATTTTTTAAGCCTCTTATTTTTCAGGTTAATAGTGTTTTCCCAGACCTTTTAAGATCTTGTTTCGTTAAATCAGGCATGGAAGAGCAAAAAATTGAAACATATTGCAAGACATTAAAGTTTTATTATCATTCTGAATTCCTGCATATCTACCTGGGCATATTCCCTATCACCTTGCTTCAGTTACAGCTCTTTGAATGTAAAGTGTAAACTTTATGTAAGGAATATAAAGATTCTTTTGTTCTTTTTTGTAAGAAGAACAGTCTTTTCACCCTGACCCTTCTCTTCCAAAAGAGTAGGGTCCAGAGGGTCTTGGTGCTCCTGGTTTGTTCTTCTCCAAAGGGACTGAGATTTTCCAGCCCAAGGTGCATGGTGCTGCTCAGGGACACATCCCAGTGACACATCCCAGTGACTGCCAAGCTCAGGAGTCATGCTAAGAGCATTTAAAACAAGAGCTTGCTCCCTGAAGGCAGGAACCGTAAGGAAGCACTCAATGTTTAGCATGTGCTTTAAGTGCTGTCATAATCTTAGCTTCTTTTGTCCTATTGTCTCCTTATTCCTTTATATGATTGACTACACTTCTTTCACAGACAGAAGAACATCCCACAGCACTGAGAGCTGCAAGTGTCAAAATTCATTTCACCCAGACCAATTTTTTCTCTACACTTCAGAAACCCCCTGGAGCCTCTCCATCCCTTCCCTTTTGCATGGCCCAGTGTGCCAAAGGCACAGTTTCACCAGCAATATTTCCATCCTCCTGACTGACAATACAATACCTGGATGCATTTTGGTTACTGATGAGCTGCTGCCTCCTATTTTGATGACCTGTCCCTTATGACACTCTTCACTATCTGCTCAGTGAGAGCATTTACACACAGTGCCTACCTGGCAGCTAGATAAAAAACATAGAGGTTTGTTGGTTTTTTTTCCAAGCGGTGACATCTGGCTTGTTAGCTCACTTGGCTCCCATCTGCGTTCCAGACTCTGTTGCTAATGACTGTGCAACCATCCCAGAGATCTGTTCTGGGTCAAACACTTACAGATTAGATGGGCTGATTCACCGTTCTGCAGAAAGGTGGAATTTTTTTTGTCTTTTGTTTCTGCTTTTTACCAATCCTTATGTTGGGCAAGCATAAAAGAGAATTTCATCGTAGAACCATAAATCTTTTTTACCTCTGAGGTAAAAAAGACCTCTGAGTCTAGTGTTTTATTGCCTTAATACAGTCTCTAACAAGAGAGCAGCAGCAAACAATAGGACCTACCTGGCTAAATAGTGTAATACTGTCAGCCTGTCTGTTCTTGAGCTGCCTATAGTGTTACATTATGAATGAGACAGATGAGTATATTCTGGCTTGTCCTACTCCCTATAGATATACAGAATATCTCACATAGGAGATACCATTTTCAGTAACAGAACAGGAGTGCAATTGGTTTTAGAATCAGAAGAGGATTGTGACAATGTGTATGTAGTGGTGGGTGAGGGAAATTGGAGTCGTAGCTGTGTTGTACTGGCTCTGGTTGTAGTCCTGTGGCTTGTCTGTAATTTTACTATGTCACTACAAATTACACCGAATCCCCTGGAGTGAAAAGAGTTATCCTTTTGGGAAATTATCTGAGTGACAAATCAAGCCTTTTTTTCTTCACATAGAGACACAAATTCACCTCAAAAATTAGTACTTAAAATAAAAAAGTTATCTACAAACACTAGAATGAATGAGGTCTGGTTTCCTTTGGATTTGTATTCTCTTTTCCTCTAAAACCTCTGCTTCGCAATGACTCCCTGTGTCCCTATGAGCTTGATGAAGATACATTCAGCACAAGAGACAAGAGGCAAGCAGTTGTCTCCTGAAATCATCACCTCAGCGAGTATACTCCAAGTCACACACAGCAGGCAGACATTATCCTAACTCAAAAACTGGCTAGGTGACAGAGAGAATGGCATTGCCAACTTTCAGTGTGCAAAAGTTTGCTGTGGGGACAAGCCAGAAGCTGCTTCAAGTGTGCAATGCAGACAACCCCTGAAGAAGGTACGGATGAAGGGGCAATGGCATTCTCAGTCATCTTAATGCTCTTTACATTGATTATGACTAGATAAGATGGAGACAAATGTTGGAGATATGCAATGAAATTTGGTAAGTGAGCAGCAGGACATTAATTAAATTGTTTTTCTGTAGCACAATAGTACATATCTAGGAGGAAATTTAAACTGCTCCAATACCACATAGACACAATTAAAAATACCATTTCAGCAAGGCTACCAGGGCATCACTGTGCACTGGACAATATTTTAGATGATGGGATAATTACTAATTCAAGTATAGCTCGATAGGGATGTTCAAGGCTTAGCAAAATTTCTGTCAATAAAATCAGCAACAGGGTCTCAAAGGGATGTTGCGGCTTTAGAAGGCTTGCAGAAAATGGTTATGGGAAAAATCAAGGACATGAAAAACTTTCATGCAGGGAGACAGATGAAAAGGTTGCCATGGTTTACTGTGGGCAGGAGGAGAAGAAGGTAGGGAAGTGATAAAAGCACCGATTAGAGGGAGTGTTGCAATAAAGGCAGATTTGGAATATTTTTGTTCCCCACCTCATGATGTGAGAACAAGAGGATGTTTAATGAAATCAAAATGTATATGTTCAAAATCAAAGAGTCTGCTTCAGGAAATGTCCCATGAACTGTTTTCACTGAAAATTGCTTACATCAAGAATTTAAGGACCAAAAAGGGATTGGTCATTTAGTAAGGGTAATTTTATTAAAACTCTAATATTGTATTTTAAAGCCTAAAACATTTTCCAGTTATAAGAGGTCAAGGTAAGATCTGATGGAAGGAGCACATTTTCCTGCTTTGGAGATTTTGCATCTTTCTGCGAAAGAAGGAACTGCTAAAATCTGCTACTCAGTTCAACAATACATTTATTGGGCACGGGATGAATAATCGGGTCTTGGGTCCTCCACTGTTTGCTATGACAAAGCTTGATTTCATTGGGAACATTACCTGATCAATAAGCCTGGAATAACGACCTAACTGAAAATGCCACATTAGTTAAGAGAGGAGAGTTATCCTGACTGATCTTCTGCTAACAGAAGATAATTACGTTTATTTTACATTTATTTTCTACCCTGATTTTTTTAACAGGCTAGTTCAATTTTATGTACAAATTGGAAGCAAGGCTACTGGTAACTCCTGCAACAGACCAAGAGCCAGGAATGAAGGTAAATTCTATTTTCCTTATAATAAACTTTATAATAAAATTTTTGTATTTTAGGTCTTTAAAGTGTTTGCCTCTTACTGCCTTTCCAAAATCAAAAATATTGTTTTATTTTTAACATAAATCAGTTACCTCTTCAGTTTTCATAAACAGTGAATAAAACTATTTACCTGTGTTCTGCATTAGTATTTATCCTTATTTCCACCAAACCTAGTGGTGGAAATGTCAACAGGAGCAAATTATTAGAGTACTTGCTAGTGTTGGAAAATTTACATGTACAGAGGACTTTCTTTAGGTCTGAAATAAAAGCAAAATAAAATTCAATTTCAGGATAATCTGGGGTAGAGTCATGTGCCTGGAAACTTTTTCAGCTTCTCAGCTGCACCAGTGGGTCTAACAAAGGATTAGCTTCCAACCCAAGCTCATGCATGACTTACCTGAAATGCAAAATTATAAAGCTGTAGCTGAAAATATATTTACTCTGAAGAAATTAATCTCTCCTAGATATCTTCTATCTTCTTTTCCCCATGTGCTTAGAATTATTGGGACAGAGAGCTGATACTTGTGTTTGAGAAGGATCAGCAGAGGTATGGGAGCCGATTCCCCATGTAAAGTGGTCTAGTTGCATGAAGACAGATCTCTGGCATCTAACAGATGAGAAAACTTTGTTTTCCTCTCAGTATAAGTCATTTAACAACAGTGGCCTGTTTCCTTATGCATAGTATTTACATTTACATATTCAGAACTGCCATTTTTCAGCACAGATTACACTGAGGGATTTTCCTCTCATCTGCACCAGTACAAGACACAAGAAAATCCATTAGCCTTCAATGTAGTGCAGTATAAAAGAGTTCTAAGAGAAGAAATTCACATAGAAAGTGCTTCTTTCTTGGTTGTCCCCTGTGATCACCTCATAAGTGACTTCACAATTCTGCTATGTCCTCGTACTTGCCATACTAAGATATTTAGACTATTTAAAATTATCTAAATAGTAGAATAATCAGCTTTTAAGGGTGCTGTGAGCTTGCACAGGTAGCACAAGCATTGGGAACTACCCTCATTGGGAGCCCTGCTATCAGAATTCTAACTCATCCACACAAATTGCAAGGATGCTCAACATGAAATAAGTACTGACTGTATTAAGAAAGTCACATTATTCCTATGGTTTCTGTGGTACAATCATTAGTTTCACTGAGGTTGTGAAAGATTTAATATTCTGAGTTTGGTAAATATACACAAGATGAAGTGTGGCAGCTGATGAACACAGGTTACCTTTGCAGTAGGGCTTTATCAAGACAATGAGACCAGGAGATGCCAAAAGGGTAGGGGAGATGCCAGAAGTGTCATGCACCAGACAGGACAGCTCCCCAGTGCAGACTGAAGAGTTGCCCCTCTTTGCTCGGTACAGTCAGACTAACTGCCCTTCTTAATTTTCAATGCAGGGCTTGTCGTTCAATACACAAACGATAACGGCATCACCTGGCATTTGCTGCGAGAGCTGGACTACATGTCACACTTGGAACCTCAGGTTGTTTCCATAGACTTACCTCGGGAGGCCAAAACTGCAGCCACGGCTTTCCGCTGGTGGCAGCCACAACATGGTAAGCAACACCATCCTAAATATTCATTAAGCAGCTTTATACAACCTGTGTGTCACTGATTCTCATGTTCTGCAGAAAACTCACCTCACAAAAAATACAGTATGGTGAACAGTTTGAGTGCTGTAAGAGAATATTTAGGCTTTCCTCAGTCACACTGCAGACATCATTTTCCTTATAGCACCATGCAGAAAAGTAGGCTTAAGAGTAAAATTATTTAAGAGCTAAGTTCAAACCAAAGATGAGGAGAGGAGACAGGAAAAGAATATTACACAGAAAAGCCTGAATAATCTTAGAGGATTTATCTGAATATAGAGTGACCTAGGGTGCAAAATGACCTACACATTTTACTTCATTTTGGAAAGGGAGGTGTAATTTGCCCTTGAATTTGCCTACCTGGTGGCTTCAATCTCCCTATTTTAATATCTCCACACACCAAAACGGGACTTCTGTCCCCTGCTGTTTCTGTGTCCCACGACCCTGCTCCCCACCTTATGCTGCACCTCTAAAGCCTGCTAAGCCACTTCTCACATTCTCAGCTGAAAATAAATCTCTGATGCTGACTGATACCTGCAGCCACTGTGAGAGCTCCCACCTTGTGCAGGGGCACATTACCACAATTAAAAATGTCCTGATTAAGTGTCTCACCTTTGTATAAGGCAGCAGCTTCTGGATCCCTGCAGGAAATATAAAGTGATATTCAGAATATAGCAAAGTACATTTTAACGGTAATTCCCTGGGGAGAAAAGCACACAGCTTATATTCAGGTAATTATGGTTAATTGCTTCTGAGTTATCATTTATCATTTATCATTTTGATGGCTGTTTTCATTTGTATATTTTCTTACAATATATGTGCTGGAGTTAATTTCCCTCAATAGACAAGAGAGTAGATAAGGCATGGTGAGTGGTGCGATGTCAGACCTGTTGCTTCCTACCTGTGTCTTACTGGTGGCCACTTGCTCTGGGGGGACCTGGGTCACATCTGTCCCTGCTGAGAGTGGTCACTCTAGGAGTACCTGATGGCAGACTCATGGTCCCCAGTAAGAGGGAGGTTGAAATACCACCTTCCATACAAGCATTCATAGGTTGCAACCACTCCTCATTACAGGTCTCATCTCCTTCGTAGAATGCCCTTTGTCTGCCATAACTCAGTCTAAAGTGGTCCTATCAGCCATGACCCACAGTCTTCATAGAGGCAAGACAAAAGTCCTGGAACATTGCTGCAACCTCACTGTTTACTGTCAAGACTTTCCTCCTTCCTCTGGGGTCAATGATTTTACAATAAAGATAGTGTTTTCAGCATGCTGGTAGAGAAGTGAATTAAAACGAAGGGCTGGAGAAATGAGCTGTAGGTGATGGTGAATTGAGCTTGTAGGCTGGACAGCAAGAGAAAAGAGGTCTCCAGGAAGGAGAAGCTGAAGATGACTTATATGAATATCGTCTCTATCCAGAGGCTTCAGCATTTTCCTTTGTGTAATATCGTCTTTCATACAAGAGGTACTTTGGGAACTAGACAGAGATCTTTCTGATTTAGTGTGGGGAACATCAGGTAGGTTGTGACCCGTAAAATGAAAACCCCCCAGTCACGGGGCTCAGGGAGTGTCATTCAGACACAGGGAGAGCATATGATGATGAAGGCACTGAAGCTTGAGGAATGAAGAGGGCAATACCTGTGTTTAGCTGAAATAGAAACATACTCTAGAGTCTTGTTTAACAGTGACTGAGCACTGCTCACCAGGTGAACACAGGATGTGGGCATAAAAAGTAACTAACAGGGACTCTGCTAACCTCTCTGTTCTGCTTTTTATAGGGAAGCATTCAGCTCAGTGGGCTTTGGATGATGTCCTTATAGGGATGAATGACAGCTCTCAGACTGGCTTCCAGGATAAATTTGATGGTACTGTGGATTTACAAGCAAGCTGGTACAGAATACAGGGAGGTCAAGTAGACATCGACTGCCTGTCTATGGATACAGCTCTAATGTTCAGTGAAAACATTGGTACGTGTCACCAAACATTACTACATATGTATGCACCTATTTTATAAATTATGTATGGGTCAAGTTTTTACAAGATGGGAGGTATATGCAAATTAAAGTGTATAGTAATCTGCAGGGAAAAGAAGGCTGAAAAAGAGAAAGTAAAAATACGGATAAGAAATTTGAATGACAGTACTGAAAGTGTATGCTTAAGGACGTATAAGCGTATGCTTATTTCTTTTTTTCTGTGTTGTTCTCTTTTCCTAGGAAAACCTCGTTATGCCGAGACTTGGGACTTCCATGTATCAGCCTCCACTTTCTTGCAGTTTGAGCTGAGCATGGGTTGCAGCAAGCCATACAGCAATTCCCATAGCGTTCACCTGCAGTATTCTTTAAACAATGGGAGAGACTGGCACCTGGTGACAGAGGAGTGCGTCCCTCCAACCATCGGCTGTCAGCACTACACTGAGAGCTCTGTCTACACTTCAGAAAGATTCCAAAACTGGAAGAGAATTACAATCTACCTTCCACCTGCAACCAAGTGAGCACTGCACTTCTGGCTGTTTGATATAGATTTTGCTGATCTAATTTGAGCAAACATCCCCCAGCTTGGGAATTTTCTGCATGTCTTTTAAATTATTAAATGTGTGTTGTCACGCCATCGGAATTTTAAATTTCACTTCAAAATATTTCATCAGATATAATGTGAACTGCAGGAACTTAAGGAAGCGACAACTTGGGATAAGTGAATTCTTAAGTCTTGCCTATGATCTATGACAGCAAGTACAGGAATGCTAAACCAAGCCTTTCTAACCTTTACACAATAAGAAGCAAGAATTAATGCCCTGACCCATCTTTTCATATAAAAGTATTTTCTGTCATTGCATATAAATTGTCATCCAACATTTGGGCATTTTAGTCATGGCATTCAGCAAGTCAAAACGCATGTTACTGGACGTGCCACCTCCACCCTTTTAACCAGGAGGAGAGTTCTGCCTGTCTCCTCGTGATATCATACTGTTGTAAATGGAGGTGGAAGATAAGCTGGCACACGTCTCTCTGAATAAAACCATGCTCTAGAAATAACAGATGACAATAATGTTGCTTACTGTTATGCTGAGTAGTTCTGTAATTCTCAAAGCACCATACACGTTACTTCTCTAAATTTCACAATCTCAGAAAATAAGGTGGTGAAAATGGATGCTCAGTAAATGAACTGGGGACTGGGGTTCACATCTTGGTTTTTAATTTCATAGTTTGTTCCAGAGGACCATGCATCTTCTCCCAAAGAATATTCTTCACAAACATAGCTTCCTGATCCTGTCAGACTGAGGGAAATTCTCCATGGGTTGTTCCAGGATCAGATTTGTTCCTGCCTGGACAAATTCAAGATGCTCTAACCCGTAGCATCTTGACAGATTTTTTTTTTCCCCAAATACTTTCCTTATCTGAGGATAACAGGGCAGTCAGCAATTAGAGCAGTGTGTATGCATGTGCGTGTGTGAACATATATAGTCATGTGCTCTTGCCATATATATACAAACATGTAATCATTGTTTCTTAACACAACATGTAGTATAAATTCATTACTTCTTAGTTTGCTGAAATAATTGTATTGTTTTAACATGGAGCTGTTGAGTGCTGATGCAGCTAATAGTTTCTGCTCAACCACTGTGTTGACCAGCAGAGTCACAGCAATGTTGACTTCTGCAGTTTTCGCTTTCAGCACCTTCCTTTAGAGTCTCCTGGAATTTTGTCTAAAAACTAACCCGAGAAATTGAAACTTCCAGTTTCAGCTGGAGTATGAATCTTTTCCAAATACAGTGTCTTGCTTATTAATATGCTTTTATTCTCCTGAAGTCTATGGGATTGTCTTTAAATATTATTTAGCACTTTGTGGAGCAGACATTTTGATGCCTGAAATACATTCACTCTGTTTTTCCCAGCTCTCCCAGAACACGCTTCAGATGGATTCAATACAACTATGCTTCTGGTGTTGATTCTTGGGCTATTGATAACGTGGTCCTGGCTACAGGGTGCCCCTGGATGTGCTCAGGCCATGGCATCTGTGATGCAGGTCGTTGTATGTAAGTAGCAACCTATTTAACATGCATCATAGAAAGAACGTTGTGTTTTATCTAGGCCAGACGGGTAACAACTTTTTCTCCCGATTTGTTCCTAGGTGTGACAGAGGCTTTGGTGGTCCTTACTGTGTCCCTGTTGTTCCTCTACCGTCTGTCCTGAAAGATGATTTCAATGGTAACTTGCATCCAGACCTTTGGCCTGAGGTCTACGGTGCTGAGAGGGGAAACCTGAATGGTGACACCATCAAGTCTGGAACAGCTCTCATTTTTAAAGGGGTCAGAGATCACCTACATTGAAAAAATATTTACAATTTTGAAGTTAAAAGCAGAAACTAATTTTTTGTTTCCCCTCCTATGTTTATGTCAGTCTTGAGGCTAGAATTTGACATTTTTACTTTTACTGTATTTTTCTGCCCTAAATATGCATAATGTTTGTACAGGTGTTTTTTATGAACAAACGGGTTTCATCTGTTTGTTGGCTATTGCTTTCATTTGTGGTATCAATTCCTCCTTAACCATTGAAGGAAAAGAATGAAACGCTATGGCTGAGATTATTGAGGCCAAGTGAGAGGTTTCAAAATATGGAACACATTACAATCAATGATGTGTGTGTCTTAAAACCCCCTGATTAGCTTTTGAGCATTTTGAATAATACAAATTAGTCAGCACTATAGTCTATATAATCAATGTTTATTTAGTAAGCCAGTGTTTTACTTAATTCTATTGTTTTTAAGTTTTCTAGTTCTTTAAAGGTTGGGTTTTTTTTGTGAGTTACAGGTTAAAAGAGGCCAGAAAATATCACATTTTCTGAACTTCTCAGTTCTTCAACAAAATGCATAAATAGAAGGACTTTTGTTCACATAAGCACACAAATGTTAAGCTCACACCTAAGTGACCATTTGACACTGTGAACTCAGATGCCCTGAAAATGCTAAGTTTAGTAACTTTGGGTGTAGAAGTGACTTCTTTAGAAATAGTTCTTTGCCAAACTTTGACTCCGTTTCAGCCTCTTTAGATTGTCTAAATTACAAATCACAGAATATGAATTGTCTAAAACTTGTATTAGTTGTTCCTACAGGTTGTTTCCCAGGGGGAAGGGGCCTGACAAAGAGGGAAGCTCTGAGAGGTGGTTTGCCAGATCTCTGCAGAACAGTGACCAGCTCTGGCCCCAGGACTCACACAACACTGAGCTCATCTATAGAGATGGATGGGACCTCTGGGGGTCACTGTGAGGTGTCCTGTCTGCCCACTTCAATACAGCTCTAAGTCTAGCGGTTGCCGTAGGAGAGGTTACTTGTACAAAATATTTCTTTGAGGCATGGAAAAAAAAAACCCAAAAAACTAGAGAGGAGTCTTTCTGCCTAGAAGTTAGGGTGCTTGGCTACTATATGATTTGCCCAAAAAATGAGTATACTCACTTGAAATCAATGTGTAAGTGAGTCTGATCAGATCACATCCCAGTGATTCAGAGCATGAACTGAACGAGCTGTACCTGTGTCTGTACCTCATCATGTAACTGTGCCTCTGACAGTGACACACACCCACATCTAGCCCTTTCCACTACTATGGCTCCTTTTCTAAGGCTACCAATGTTCCCATTTTCTGCCTGGGAAATGGTGCAGGACAGAGAACACCAGCAATCAGGAACAGACAGCCAAAGAATAGTAAGCCACTGAGCATCTTTGATAGCGTAGGACCTAAAACTCACACTATATATTCTGTATTTGCAGGAAGGACTGAGAATGCTTGTTTCAAGAGATCTAGATTGCACTAATACCGTGTACATCCAGTTTTCATTTAAATTCCTTGCCAAAGGTAAGATCACGTAGCTTTATTCATACATTATAGCACCATAGAAAAGAATATAGATTTACATTTTCAACTTCAGTGTAAATGATCATCAGTTTATGGTAGATAATATGGGAACCTGCTTGAGATTCTTCATTATCCCTATCTTGCTACCAGCTTATGTGGCTGGCCGTGCAGTAAGAGGAAACTGTGTTGGTATCAAAACCAGCACAGCTAGTACAGTCTCTGAGCAGAAAAAAAACAAAATAACTGAAGATTTTGAGAGATTTTGCAGTGTGCTGGGGGAAAATGTCAGTTTTTAAAGTCCTAAAATGATGCATATAGTAGATTACTTAAGGGACGGTTAAGGAACTGCAGAGTATTTAATTTCCAAGTTTCAGTCCACTGCATTAAGAGCTCTTACCATTTGGCTTCCCAGTAGATATCATAGAGAGGACTAAAAGCCCATAATTCTATTTAATTGTGCATGAAGAATAGTCAGATTTTGCAAGCCAAGATGGTGTAACAAGCTTGAGACAGTGTCTCTAGTACGAGCAAGTGCAAGTCAATGATTTGGTCTTACCCTGCTCCAAGTCCTTGCCACCTCTGGCCTTGCAAAGTAATTCTATCACAATCAGGAGTGACACAGTGGAGAACCACTGACCTGACTGAGTGTTTGAGTCACTCCTGTGCAGTCTCAGGAGTTTTTCCCAGCATTGCTTCTAGAACCAGCACTTCAAGGCTGAGCTCTCAACATGCAAAAACCTCTCTCCCTTTGGTGGAAGATGTTCATAGCTTTTGCAGAAAGCTCAGCACTCCGGGCCTGGACCCTAACTGACTCACCACTTGCCACAGGACAGCACAAAAATGATTTTGAATCACCTATTTCTTCCTAAATTAGTATCTCAGCCAAATCTCTGTATGGGCAAGTAAAAATTGTAGCTTGTTCTTAATTATGTTCAATTCCCTTTAATAGGCATTTAATCATATTTATTTGGCTATTTATTACTATTGTTTAAGTATTTATGGAAAAACGAGAAAACAATAGCAGCCAAAACCATAAAATGCTTCAAAATGACAACATGCCTGATACTTCATGTTTAAAAGCAAAATCTTTGTGACTTCTTTTAAAAAATATACCTTTGAAATATTTCATCATATGATCCTTGCCAAAATATTGAAAAATATGATGAGTAAAAATATAATTCTGAAAGGCAGGAGCAGCCAAAGGCTCAAGGCTGGGTTTTGATTCTTGACCCACAAGAGGCAAAGCAGTGAAACTCCAGGAAAAATATTTTCTCATTAAATTTATATGGCTTGCTTGCCCTAGGCCTGGATGCAGGACTTAGTCACAAGTTCCCTAATGCTCAATGAAAATTAATATAGCTGGGCACATCTCAACTGTAAGCGTTAAGACCAGTGTGTTGTTTACTGTTAATTGCCACAGATAAACTGAAATCAGATCCTGACTACAAATCTCTCCTTTCTGCTTTGTTCCACGTGGTAGCTGAAGAGAGAGTGCACTGGTGCAGACTGGAGCAGGAACATGCACATGAGGCACTTTGGCTTCAGCAAATTTGGTTAATTTAAGGACAGAACATGGAAAAAACTTGCACAGTAACACACAGGCAGGGATGAAGAAACTGTCCCTTGGTCCTTTTCCCCTGCTAGTTCCTGCTCTCAGACAGAGTTTCAGGGGACATGCCCGCCACCATGCCACACTATGAAGAGAATAGAGGGTGTAAATTTGTCTGAGTGAGGACTCAGCCCAGAGATACCATCACTCAGACACTGATGTTCCTGGTCAGCAAGTCAGCCACAGGTCAAACTTACACTGGGAACTGAACTTGTGCCAGGTAACCAACACCAAGTGCAAGTGCTCTAATCAGCATACGTTAACATGTAGGGCTGTATAGAGCCTTTGGTGACTCTTTGAAACTTTAAGTAAAAAAGGGAGGAACTGGAAATCATAAAATGTAAATTTCACTTTCAGTTACACCACTAAGTTTTAGTCCCACAGAATATTGTTTTGTTTTTAAAACATACTGATAAAGATCTGCAGTGCTTTACATCAATTACATGATTTCTGGCCATGAATATGCTCACGTCGGTGTCTGCAGTCAAAGCCACGGACTACAAATTTGTGAGGATAAGGACTGTGTCTTTATCTGTGGGTGCTACAGATGGTGATGATAATGTCTGGTACCTGGGAACAACAAGCAAATAAATACTGAAATACTGGGAAATGTCTGTTCTAGAAGGAATTGGTTTGTTCCAATCTGAAAAATTGTAGCACTGAGATAGCTTCTTATCTAAGTAAATTAACTGTGACCATACATATAATGAACAGCAATGTAAATTTATCCCCTAATTCATTACCATTCTGCAGACAGGCAAGCAAGGGAAAGCACAGGAAGATGTATATGTACAATACACATGTAGCCTCTCAACAGCTTAAGTTGTTGTCAAAGCAAGCCCATACTCTGTAATAGATGTCAAAGTAACCTCATTGTATTTACACTTGAAGACATGTTTTTGAGCTAGTGCTTTTTAAAACCAGATTATAATGAACATAAATGCATGTTCTCTCTGCTTCAGGCACGCCTGAGAGGTCTCATTCCATCCTGCTGCAATATTCTGTCAACGGTGGCATCACTTGGTACCTGATAGATGAGTTTTACTTCACACAGACTACGGATGTCCTCTTTATTAACGTTCCTCTGCCCTATGCAGCACAGAGCAACGCAACAAGGTTCAGGCTCTGGCAACCTTACAACAACGGTAAGGAAGACACACGTAGGACTCCAGGTTCACCCTTGCACAGCTCAGCATTTGTAAAGGACTAGATTTTTTAACTCAACAAGAATAGAGACTCATAAGTCTTGTCTACGTATATTTCAAGTTCTTCAATTAAAATTATTATGTTTACTGTTCTCATAAAGCTGTGGTGAAAGGCTGTTAAAGTGAAAGGATCTTAACCTAATACCCCTTGACTGTGTGCAGAAGACCATCAGCTTTGGTCCTGGAGTGACTAGAAGATCAAGCAACACCAATAAAGTTAACTTCAGTCAGGTTCTCCTCGTTATTTTTAATGGACCTGATTCTAGTTTTCACTGAGGCCCCATTACAATGCTCCAATTATACAAAAAAGTCCCAAGTGTAAATGGGAATAGGCATACCTTGCTCAGAATTAACTAGGCATTAAAAACTCATTTAGGAAGAGTATATAGTGAGCAGTTAATCTTTTGATTAAATTGTATAGGACTGTAGAAAGCCACAAGAGGAACGCAGCTCATTCCTCCTGACTTTAGGAGATGTGCCAACTGAAGAAACTCTCCTCTGCTCTCAGTTGCTCTGAGCCCATCTCTTAGCAGGAGCTGACATTATGGGCTCTAAAGAATTCCAGCAATTGCTTAGACAAGGTGATACAGCAAAGATTTATTCCACACTAGGCAAAAGCCTAGTACCCCTCTAATAAAAAGGCAAATTCAAATCCAGTCCTATGCATCCCGTTCCAGTACGTTCTTCTGATGGGTCCTGCCTAAAAAGTTTAACTAAACTTGTCTTGAAGGCATTATCCTTAAGTAGGAATTTCATTTAAAAGAAGCCTCTTAACTTTTCTGATTAGCACAAAAGTGTTCAAATAGATTAGAAAAACAACTACACAAAAGATCTGGCAACCTAATCCCTCCTTGTCTGTTTGAAAGCACCGGTTTTGTGACACATTTGAATTCATAATGGAGAACTCACTCAGAGTTTCCTTCCATCTCAGAAAGTTCTGGTGGTCAAACACAAGCTTCTGAGTGCAAGGAAAAAGGTGCAGAATGAAATCATCCTTTCAGACTGTTTGGGCTCTACAGCAACTGCTCATTTAGGAGATTCTTAATTGAAGAAGACAATGATGCTAGACTTTCAAAGTAAATGTGATTTAAACAGAAGGTACTTGTTCAACACAGGCTTTTCATTCTTCAGTTTGCTGTGATTTCTATAAATTTTAGAGAAATAAAAATAATTCTGTAGGGCCAAGCTGCAGAGCAGTATGAAGGCTGTTCTCACAGAAAATGAAAATTTTCCATCTTCCATTTTCATGGAAAATGAAAAACGCTTTAAGTACCCTTTTCTCAATATAATCTGTAAATACTGGCTGCTGTTCTGGACTGTAATAATAGAAGTGTTAGCTCTTAATAGGAATGTTCCCCTTTTCTTTGTAGGCAAAAAAGAAGAAATCTGGATTATTGATGATTTCATTATTGATGGAAATAACCTAAAGAATCCTGTGATCCTTTTGGATACATTTGACTTTGGCCCCAAGGAGGACAACTGGTTTTTCTATCCTGGTGGAAACATTGGACTTTATTGCCCATATTCATCTAAAGGAGCTCCGTAAGCATCTCTCAGCAACAAATTAGAAAGAAGCAACTGTAATAAAGTGACTGTCTAAAATACCACTTTCCTTTTTTTATAGGGAAGAAGATTCAGCTATGGTATTTGTTTCAAATGAAGTTGGAGAACACTCCATTACAACAAGGGATCTGAGTGTAAATGAAAACACTATAATCCAGTTTGAGGTACTTATCCTCAGAAAGTATTTTGCCTTTTGCTTGGAGAGCTCTGCTCTTTCAGTTTCTACTCTTTGGTGTATTTGCCCAGCCGTTCTGTTCACCAAGTAGGGATGCTTGTCTAATTTTTCTAATAATTGCTTTGATATTACTTTCCATCATGTGAGTGTATCATGAAGCTTTTAATACACAGGTAAGTGAAATTTCTGCCTCAAAGTCATCTGATTTCTTGCCTAAATTGCTACTTGGTCCATGCCTATGTACTTGCACTGATAGCATTAAAGTCCATGTCCTATAAATTGGAGGGTCACCACTGGCAGACAAGATGATGAGCAAAATATGAGTATCCAGATTGCCACTTCACAGCCCGCTCAGAGTAAGTGTGCAGGTGGAGCAGTGGGCAGCATTGCCATAAGCTGACCAGTGGAGAGCTACAACTTCATCTGTGACAACAGAGAGAAATTTTTCCTACCTGCTGGCTTAGCTGCCCTGAGTGTACTTTCTCAGAGAGCCAAAGCTCAGCTTTCCTTTTGCTTCCACCTATACTTTCATAGAGGCTCTGGTGGAAGCTGTTCTGTGCCCATGATGGCTTGAATTCATTCCATCTTAGGCAGTTACCTAAAGCTCATTAATAATGAGTATATTTTTCGTGCTTCTCATATAATCAGTGGAAACAGGCAACCCAACAACAATACACAATTTAAACTAAAGTGTGTTTCTGGTTTACTCTAAAATCTAAATTGTGCATTGGCTAAGGCAGCTACTGACAGAAGTAAACATTTAGCCTAGCATGTACTAGTTTAGAGGAGGCATTGTATTAAGAGATTGTAAAAGAATCTTTCACATGAATTGCCATGCCACAATTACCAGGCTGCTTTTAACAAAGGTGTAGCATGCTGTAGCATTAAACAGGAAATGATACTGATTTATAAACCATTACTGAAACAATAGTAAGAATTTTCCAAGAAAACTAGGTTTAACTGTGTATTTGTGCACACTTCAGTTTGTCATGCAACTAATTCATCAATTATTGAATGCAAACCATTTTCTGCTTTAAAATATAGATTACAGCCTGTAGAACAAAAATGCTTGAGGTCACTTTAAGATATTTATAAGTCTTCAGAGCATTAACCTCATAAAATCTACATGCTTACTTCCATATGTGGTAAGAACACTGTTTTCAGCTCACGTTTTTGAGGACATTAGTATAAATGAAGAAGTTATGCATAATGCAGTAGAGTTTCTCGCTGTGTCTCAGGAGTCTAAACCTATATTGGGTCAAGCATCTCTCCAAGCTTCCAGATGAGTAGACAGCCCTTCTAGTCAAATGTAGGTTGATGAGACTCATGTGCGCTGAAGAGTGATGGAGGAAATTCGATGTAGAATACATTTCCAGCATTCATGCACAGTTCTAAGGATTACTGAGTTTTAGAAAGAAATAGGTTTTTATTGCAGAGCAGTATGTTAGAAAGACCCATGTGCACTGAAGAGTGATGAACGAAATTTGACATAGAATGCATTTTCAGCATTTGTAGAATCATGAAATAGTTTGGATTGGATCATGAAATAGTTTGGATTGGAAGGAACCTTTAAAGGTCATCTTGTCAAATGCCTGTACTATGAGCAAGAGCATTTTCAACTACATCAGGCTGCTCAGAGCCCCATCCAACCTGACCCTGAATGTTTCCAGGAATGAAACATCTACCACCTCTCTGGGCAACCTGTGCAAGTGTCTCACCATGGTCATTGAAAAAAAATGTCTTCCTTATATGTAGTCTAAATCTACCCTATTTAAAGCCCTTACCCCTTATTCTATTGCCCAATAGTGCACAATAAGGTCTTCTTCTTCTGAGAGTCCACAATAAGATCTTCCAGAGCCTTCTCTTCTCCTGGCTGAACAACCCCAACTCTGTCCGCCTGTCCCCATAGGAGAGGTGTTCCAGCCCTCTCATCATCTTCAGGGCTCCCTCTAACAGGTCCGTGTCCATCTTATGGTGAGAGGCTCCCCAGCAGGACACAGTATTCCAGGTGAGGTCTCACCAGAGCAGAGGAATAGGAAGACCTTACTGTGCACTTGGGCCTTGTTGAACTTCATGAGGTTCACAGAGCCCCACTTCTTGAGCTTGTCTAGGTCCCTCTGGATGGCATCCCATCCCACAAGGGTGTCAACCGTGCCACTCAGCTTGGTGTCATTCCCAAACTTGCTGAGGGTGGACTCGACCCTGCTATGTCACTGATGAAGATACTAAACATACAGTTCTGAATATTACTGGGTTTTAGAAACAGATTTTCATTACAGAGCAGCATGTTAGAAAGATACTTATATTCCTCTACAAAGACACGTAAGAAAACCAAAAATATTTCATAGTTTTATTACTGACTTTGTATTTTATCAGCAATGGGTTTTCATTTATTGCATGGTAAGTATAGTACATCTTATTTTATACATCACGTATAAGAATTAATTCTTTTTTTATATAAGCAATTTGGAACTAAAAGAATGTCTTAATACCAATGTGAAAGAAAAGCAGACTAATTTGCATTGGGGACATGCGGAAAATATGTCTTAAGAGGTCTCAGATTCTGTGGAAAATATTTTCATTTTTTTTCAGTAGTAGAACTGTTGCTCATGTAGATTTTCTGCCTTTTCCACTGTTCTCTACATCAGGAAACTCGTAAGAACACTTTGGGAAACCTGACACTGCCAAACCATGTTTTGGCATGACATTGAATTTAAACCAAATCCATCTATGATATTCTTTAATTGCTCTATGATATTCTTTAATTGCTGTCTCCTAGAGCTTTGCTGCTATGTGTGAGCAAAATGTAGGGGTGTGAAAGCTGAAGAATATACTGAAGTGTTACAGTACACACCCTGAAGGGTGTGGGTCCTGTGGCATAAGCTTTTTCTTTATTTATTTCTTCTTTATGTCTAAGTGTAACATAAAAGAGAATGATAATGCAGCCCAGCAATGAAAACAAAATCCAAAACAAAACAAAACAAAACAACAAAAATTTTCTGTTTGCACATTTTGTTTTAATATTTCTGATTTTAAAAGTGCACAGGGTTTTGGTGCTGTGATTACTTCAGTACATGCCAGAGGACTGCAAGAACTGATGCATTTGCTCCAGCAATATTAGCAGCTCTCCTTTGGGATTTTGTCTAATTAACTTTATGGTTTTCTTTTAGTAGAAGTACTTGGGGATTTCATATTATAGTCATTATATGATAAGCCAGACTGCAATATGCCCATGGAGAGGGAGGACAAGGTACAAGAGTTCAAGTTCACGTGCATGTCCTGAGTGCATTATCCCAGTTGTTAAACGAGTTCCCAAATCCCCATTTTCTTGGGCTAAATAAATACTACACCAAATGGGGGGATGCTATCTAAGATGAAGAGCAATTAGGTGTCCCACAGCCTGCCCTATATCATCTTCTGCGTTTCATGTCTTGACCTTCAGATCAATATCGGCTGCACCACTGACAGTTCCTCCACCGACCCGGTGAAGCTGGAGTTCTCACGGGATCTGGGGGCGACCTGGCACCTGCTGCTCCCCTTGTGCTACAGCAGCAGCAGCCGTCTCAGCTCCCTCTGCTCCACCGAGCATCACCCAAGTAGCACTTACTACGCGGGCACCACCCAGGGCTGGAGAAGGGAGGTCATTCACTTTGGAAGACTGCACCTCTGTGGGTAAGTGTCCGGCTCCTATTCTCACCCGGCTGCTTGTTGCATTGGTTTTGTTCCTGTTTTCCATCCAAAATGTTCTCCCAGCACAAGAGCAGTCCATAAGGGCTGCAGCACTAGGACAGACCAATTGACCAGTTTTTCAGCACTTTTTGTCCTGAATAGCAATTGGTGTTCTGGTGATTCCCCAAAATGTTATGGCGAAAGCTAATGTAGAATAATCGCAGATAATTTCCTATTATATATATCGATATATATATATCGAACTGGTGACATTAGAAGTGGGTTGCACAGTAAAATGAATGCAAAACTGGCTATCTTCAAAACTCCTTCATCGCTCTTTACTGAAGTGCATTAGCCGTTTAAATTCCTCATGAATATTTTTGCATGAAATTTGAGATGCATTAGAAAATGCAGGAAAATGTGAGCTAATATAAACTTAATTCTACTTCAGTGTAAGGAGTGGACTTACCTAAATACTCACGGTCTCTTGTAGCTGCAAAGTTCTCTGATTCTAAGAAATAATCTGCTGCAGTCACTCAGGAACTTAAAGTTTGAGAGACGAGACAGGTTGGATGATGACAGATATATAGCATAGAAAAATACATGCTAGCAGGTATAATTACGTAGCAAATTTACAAACATAAAAGAGTATTGGTTACTTTTTCAGAGAAAACCACCTTCTAGCATCAACTCTGCATAAAAGATCACATCATTAAGGATTAAACTGTATGAATGAAACGAACATTCATAAACTCATATGAATGAAAATGAGCTATGCAACTCTGAGACTTTATGAGCTATACAACTCTGAGTCTGAGTATTTCTGAAACTGCTGCGCACAAAGGGCCCCCCACTAAATAAGTGGCCCCATATGTGCCTCTGAAACTATGAAAAGACCTATATAAGAGATGTGAGCCACGTTTGGAAAGCCTCAATGTTTAATAATTTAAGAAAATGTTTAAATTTTAAACTTGAATTTTCTGGTTTATGACAGTTAACTTTTGAAGCATGGAATAGGTAACCATCTGTTGCAAAAGCTCATTTGCTGTTCTGTTTTTGCCCAAAAGAATTATTTGACCTTTTACCCAACTACTGATGCAAGCCCAAATGAAAATTTTTACTATGCAGACTCCTAGCTCATTTAAACCTTCCAGCTATCTTGAATTTTTCCTCTGTTCCTGAGTGTTTCCTGAGTGCCTGCCTTCCCTCCTATTCCTTCCCCAACACATTGGGCTAGAAGCCAATTTGGTCAGCCAAACCCAGTAGCATAGAGCAGTTTCCATGGAGCATTTGGTGCCATGGAATTCTTGGTCCAGAGGGTGGTGTGTTTTCTCCACCAGAATCCACTGGAATAACAAAAAAAAAACAAACTTCAAACCTGACTCCTTTTGTAATGCTAAAAACCCCAGCTTTTTCATCCCCCCAAAGTGTCAAGTGATTATATTTAAATGAAGATGAAGGCATTTTCAGTTCTTTCCACTACATAATTATTCAGGAAACTAGTATGTGGTCCCGGCATACAGCTGTAACTATGAACTAGTATTCCAGCCCAGGGCCTCTCGAGTCAGTGAAGAAACCCCTACAGCAAGACCCCGATTTCATTCTCTGCTTCAGACACGAGTCACGCTTCAGACATGAGTCACGTTTCACCCCTGCCTGAAAGAAGGAGCTGACTGTGCCTCAGGGGTGGAAGGAATCCTGCCCACGGGTTGGAGATCTCCTCTGAAGAGGTGCTTACAAGCCCCCACTTGTGTGCTTGACCTCAAGGCACACTAAAATCATGCTGGACTCTGGTTCTTGAGTGTCTTTCTTAAAACTTTTAGTAGTGTCCCCACTAGTCAGCTATCCTTCGTTGCCTGAATCCCCCCATAAAAAGTCCTTTTTAGCAAATCAAGACAAAGAATCCTGTCAGCTTCCTGTGTTATTGATTCCATTGTTGCATTTAGATATCTCTAACAAGACACATTAAACATGCAAGGCAATTAAGAGCTTTTCCTTTCTCGCTCTTCTGGTTTCCTTCCTCTTTTAAAACATTTTTCTCAATTGGGAATAAAATTAATCTCTCAAGTGTTTTTCCCCATCTCAACTTGTTTTCCCTCCGTTCCCAGTTGGTTCCTCTCTACATGCAGCATTGATGTGAGTAGCACTTAGGAGGTGAATTAAAAATGACAAGACAGCACCCAAAGGAGAATATAGTTTAAATGAGCAATTTGCAATATCAGTCTGGTTTAAGATTAAGCTGCCTGAAAAGAAGCCAAATAACTAGTGATGTAGCAGATGATGTTTTCTTTCCGTGTAACTGAGGGTGAGATCCTACCACGCCAGCTTCACAGAAGTTCTCCTTGGGGGCCGGGTGGCAGCATGAAATAGGATTTCACTCTCCAGGAGAGGGTGAAAGTGGCACACTCTGACCCAGACACTGTACACCAAAGTGGAAGGAAATTCATCAGGGCCATGGCCATTCATCCTCCCCATGAACAATGCAAAGAAGAGTGGTTAGATTTTAAATCCCATTTTCAAGTCCGTCATTCAGTTTTAGTATTATGACTAATGAATAATGTTGTTTTTATTTCTGTCAGCACTTGGTTTGAACATCAATATAAAGATGCATGAGGTACTGAAGGAATTAGATATAGCAGTCAGTTTCTAGAATTAAGCTATTTATCAAGCAAGTTCCAACAGAAAGAATACTATATATATGCATAGTATGATATACATGGAACACGAAAGAGATGTAACTATTATTTAAAGTAAATACACTTTATGACTTTGTCAGGTTGGCAAGGTTCAGGTGGTACCAAGGATTTTACCCTGCTGGATCCCAGCCAGTGACTTGGGCCATTGACAATGTGTACATCGGCCCTCAGTGCGAGGAGATGTGCAACGGCCACGGCAGCTGCATCAATGGCACAAAGTGCATCTGTGACCCCGGGTACTCCGGGCCAACCTGCAAAATAAGTACCAAGCACTCTGACTTCCTGAAGGATGATTTTGAAGGTATTTCTTCTCTTTTTTTTTGGCCTGAATCCTGCCTGTCTGTCTTAGTAGAACCCAGGGCTGGAGGGTTGAAACAGCAGTCTTCCTCACCTGTCCATGCTTCTGAATTTAATTTATGAAGTGGGACTCTTCCTATGAACCAAGCAGTTTAGATGTCACTATCAAGCATAGTTTGCGAGTGTCTGCTGGATATCAGTTGTCTGGTTTGGAGTGTCGGGATCTTTGGGAAGTTGTTAATGCTGGAATACAGCGTCTTCACCAAAGTAGAATTTCTTGAAACCACAGGTAGAAAATAATTTTAGAAGAGAACAACGGTTTGATGGTAGTTTGACTTTAGCACAGACAGAACTTGTGCAAGTGAGGCAAACAACAGAGGTCTTTAAGGTTGTGTTGTTTCAAGGGAGATCTAGATGGCCTTGAGACAGCAGCCATGGTTTCAGAACAGACCATGTGTTTCAGCAGTGAGGGCCACCACTTGGCAGGCATGGCAGACCCCAAGTGAGCGATGCTAGCACTCAAAGCCTCATGTATGCCTGGGGACATGCAGCATTCATGCACACAGCTCTAAAACCACTGAGTCTTCCTCCACCAGCAAGCATGGCAAGAAGAGCACCTATGACCCAAACTCATCCCTTCACAGGTGCTGCTGTTCGTTTTCAATTTTGCCAGGCCTCACTTGCATGCTACCGCACGGCACTCAAAGTTTCTTTATAGACCTGGGTACTTTATGTTATCTTTAAAAGAAATGACGAAAAGCCTAGAATCGTGTGAATAGCTGGAGACTAAGATCCCCAACTTCATACTCTTGGGCTTGTTTATTTTGTTTTGATTCATGGCAGTTTTCTAGAAAACACTGCATCGAAAACACTGAGTTTTTCTTCATTCTGCATGTGATGTTTAATTTAGCTGTCTTCCTCTGGAAATAGTACTCTTGCAGTAGGAACATTTTGGAGTAAATAATAAATATGTATTTACTGTGTATTCAGGTCAGCTGGAGTCAGATAGATTCCTGCTTGTGAGTGGTGGAAAGCCATCAAGGAAATGTGGAATCATGTCTGGAGGAAACAACCTTTTCTTTAATGAAGAAGGCTTACGTATGCTGATGACTCGAGACCTAGATTTGTCACAAGCCAGGTAACACAATTTCAAAGTTCTTTCAGGGTTTCACTGAAGAAATAATATACTAAGGCATAATACATTTGTCATACTTCTGTGGTGAGGGCAAATTGATATACTCTGTGGTTCTTACTTAGCAAATATTCCATTTTAACCACTGCTATAATTTTATATTAAGTTTAGCTTGAATTTTAATGGGATTAACCATTTAAATGTTTCTTTTTTCCTTGAATAAGAACTCCAGATTTGATGTCCCACCTTCAGTAGTTTGTGAAAGTTTTTATTTCTTAAAGCTTGAGATGAAAAATCATTTCCATGCCACATGCTCTGCTTGTCTTACAGTTGGTTGTATTATGAACCATTGCTGAAACCAGTTGCTGCTGCCAGTGTAATTCTTACATTTATTGTCTCATAATTCTTTCGGTTTTGAAGCATACTTTCTTCTTATTATGCATATTTGTTTCCAATAATTCACTAAGAAATTCCCAGCAAGCTGTCACCAGCTACACTGAGCACAGCAATTGAAAACCAAATATTTTTAATGTATTTAGAGATTCTGTTGTATCATTACAGCCTGCAGAGGAGAAATTTGATGAGTGAGACATGCTAAGCAAGCCACATTAAAAAAATTTATACCACACAAGTTAAACCACATGCTAATTGTGCGCATGCTAACAAATTGGCATTGTTTTCTAATATATTCAGTATATTAGCTTATATTCTTACATTATTACTTTGGAGAGATGGCATTTTCTCCATGACTTTTCTCCACTGATCTCTTGTAAATATCTTACTCCTCTCTAATGTTCTATGGGAAACACTTTAATAGTCACTTTATCTCTTTTTGATTTGTCTTCATTAGCATCAAAGCTTTAAATAATGGTTTAATTGCAGACCCTCATGGTCAATAAAGATGTCTAATTTCTAACCATTATATTTTTTAGATTAGCAATTAGCTAACCCTTGGTGAGGTTTAATATTAAAGATTCCAGTACTGAATTTGTAACATTCCTCACAACAAACTTTTTCAGAACTTGGTAAACACAAACATCAATTCTCTGTATTACTTTGACTTCCTATACTGCTCTGAAATTTAAATATTGTTTAACAAAAGATACATGAGATCTTGTGAGTTGCTCCATTAGACTAAATGACATGTTTTCCTTATTGTTTGTGTTCAAAGAGCCATCATTTATCTCTTCTCCGTGATAGTCTGTAGCTGGATTTGCATATATTGACCTCAAGGTGTTATATGGAGATAAATGACTTCTGTGTTACTAAAAGGAAAACAAAGCAGTACGTTTAATTTCTTGTATATGCTGATGAAAAATAACAGTTATCAACAAATAACTTTATGCTCTCTTCTGAATAGCAAAGCAGACTGCAGCAGCATTGCTGGGGGCTGCTCTTCAGCAACCTAAAGTGATTGCTGTGGTATTTTCTTAATTTCCAGACTGACTCTATCGGCCACCTGCAAAGCACAGTAGGACTGGGAAGAGGTTTCAGTTTATACCAGGAATGCTGAAAAATGGCATTTCTAATAGATCTTTTAAAGGATACTAGACTCAGTAGTCATGTTCAAACCTCCCCTTTTCTTCCGAGGAGACCCCCTGCAGTACACAGGCGAGCAGCGGTGTTGGTGCTGCAAACCACACTCGGCACCTGGAGAATGCAAGCAGCCTCTGCAATCCACTGTCTGCTCCCAGCAGTTCTTATATTGGAAAGAACTTAACACAGAGGGCAGTTTTATTGCCATCATGGTGACACCAATAGCTGAAACCGCACAGCATGAAATATCAGCAGGGACAACATATTTTAGGTATCACACCTGATGAAATCCTTTTCAATTTTGAATTACTAGAAGAATATCCATGCATTTTGGTGATACTAGATCTAAAAAAAAACACCTTTGCTTTTCCATTTCAAAACAGGCAGGACCTCTGCAAAGCCATCTGTGGGGAGAGAAGAGAGATATTTAAAATTACTGACTTTTTAATCTGTTAAATGTTATGTTACCTATATTTGAGAAGGTTATTACTATAGTACTAAAAATTCGGATAAAAGAATCGCAATCCACAGAGAGCAGGTTCAACAGAGACAAGGTCACCTGGGTTTATTTCTTTTGAATTATGTGGTGAATGCTGGAGTAAATCTGAGCAAGCACAAAGACTTGCCAGCGGTGAATCCAATTTATTACATTTGATACGTTGATCCATGAGGGTCCCCAGTGCTCCTTTACAGCACAAGCAATACGTTATGTCTGGGACATGGAGGTGGATATAATCTATAGTGAAAGAAGTCATATATAGTAGCAAGAGAAACCATGAGTCGCAGCGAGGACTAGAATTAATTGAGTTGCAGGTTTGGTGTTTTATTGAAGCTTTGTCTGTTCGGCACCTCTGCAGCTTCCACTCCCAGCGGATCTACCTGCAGATCAAACCAGAGCAAGACTTTTGATACAAAACTTCTTTTTGCACCATTTCGTTTAACCATGAGCCAGGCGGCACTAATGGAATAATAATTAAAACAGATACGACACTCTAAAGCTGTACAAAAGCTCTGCAAACATGAATTAATACTTGTAATATCCCTGCAAGTCCAATAGGTAAATATCATTACAGCAGCAGTTCCCTCCACTACAAGCGTATAGTGGAGCTATTTATTGAGCATCGGCTAACGGGAGGAATTTCACAGTTTGATACAAGTCTATTGTGCTGCTTTGGAGAAGCCAATTAAATAGGGGATGAAAGCGCTGGTGTCCCTGGGTGGCTCAGGCTGGCTTCGGGGGAGCTGGCGCATTTAAGCAGTGTGATTTAGACACATTTCCCAGGCTGACTAAATGGAGAAAATGATCCCTGAAAGTGAAACATGCTTTGTTCTCCTGTCCAGATTTTCTCTAGTTTGCACCAATTGAAAATGGGGATGCTTATTTTGAATTTAAGCATTTAAGCAAATTCATAGCAAATTATGGTCTACTTAGGGCACCCTTACTTTTCTGCCACTAAAATCTGTATTTGTGGGTTACAGGGATAAAAATTTCACCTAGGATTATGTTTCTGATACTTGCAACACTATCTGCTATGCAGACAAAAGCTCAAAACATAAATGACTGTCTTTGTTCAGCCTCTTCTACCTGGCAAAATACCACACAGGACAAATGAAAATTTGTCATCCCACCTGTCTGTTTACTTACATTCTGGAGGCTTTGGAAAGGAAATCATAAGATGTCCTAAAGCAGACTCTTACAGCAGAAAATCACAGGGCTAGTCAACAGTCAAACTCTAAGTCTCCTTACTTGGTCATGTAGGAGGTTGCAGAGAAGAAATCTTTCCAGTAATTGCTCCCCCTTTTAGATTTGTGCAGTTCTTCATGAGACTGGGGTGCGGCAAGGGGGTGCCAGACCCCAGGAGCCAACCTGTGCTGCTGCAGTATTCGCTCAACGGGGGCCTCACGTGGAGCCTTCTCCAGGAGTTCCTCTTCAGTAACTCCAGCAACGTGGGACGGTACATCGCCCTGGAAATTCCCTTGAAGGCGCGTTCCAGCTCCACTCGGCTTCGTTGGTGGCAACCATCTGAGAATGGGCATTTCTACAGCCCCTGGGTAATCGACCAGGTAAGGAATGCTCTGGGTTGATTTTCTTTAATACAACTTTAGACTGGTTTCAGTCTTAATGTCTCCCTTTTGTTGGCATATATAATTTCATTGCATCAAGCAAAAATGCTTTGTATAAAGATACTCCAGTATTATAATAATCTAGCAAAATAATAGAGCACAATTACCATTTGCTAATCTTGTGGCTTTAATGCACTGTTTACACACGGGATAAGGAATGCTCATTTGGAGCTAGGAAAGTCTTTTCTACACGGGTAGAGCCACAGGTTGACATTGCAGAAGGCCTTACCACACAATATGCAAGTCCAAGTTCAAACTTCAAAAACCTTCATTTAAAATCTATCCAAATATGTAACTGGCTTGGTAGAATGTGAAAGGAAAAACTATAGAAAAATGTCAATCTGTCTTCTAATTTGGGGGGAAAAAAAAACACTTTTGTTTCATATTTGGGATTTACTTCTGTAAAGATTATTATATTGCTTTGTATGACTTGGTATAGATCTCAAGAAACCCAACTGAAGTGATTGCACTCTAAGTAGTGATATTGGGCTGTCCCAGACCAATTTGCTTTAAATACTTAGAAATGTTTTTTTAAAGTAGTTAGTCCAGGGTCCCTATGAACACCCCAGAAACCAAACTCCCAACTATGTCTAATGATGTGGTTACAAAATTTTACTTCCTATCTCTCCATTTAAAAATGAAAAAAGACATTCCCCTTCCTCAAAACCTAAGCTCTTTACAAAGAAAATTTATCTATTTTGGACCAACAGAACATATATGCATAGATGGAAAATCCCTTTCTTCATGAAGCTATGTCATGTATATGGTTGTGAAGACTTCTGGGCAGTTTTTCTTTTCAGTAACAATTCTTTTCCTAATGTTTCAGATTCTTATTGGAGGAAACATCTCTGGCAATACAGTATTAGAAGATGATTTCACCACACTGGATAGTAGAAAGTGGCTGCTCCATCCTGGTGGAACAAAGATGCCAGTCTGTGGCTCTACTGGGGATGCTCTAGTGTTCATCGAGAAAGCCAGCACCCGCTACGTTGTCACCACTGACATTGTTGTCAATGAAGACTCTTTCTTGCAAATAGATTTTGCAGCATCCTGCTCTGTCACAGACTCCTGTTATGGTAATGATTTCTTGGTAAATCCTGCCTTTCCTCTTCCTCTCCTGTATAGGAAAGTTTCCATGTTTTCTGGTTCCATTATCCACCGTAACAAGAACTGAGAAACAGGAGAAAGCTGCATGTCTCTCTTAGGAATTGTAATATCAGCAGTTTTATTCTAGGTGTCTGAGGCCCAAGATACACAAAAGTATATTTCCTCCAGGCATTTAAGTTGCAGTTCAATTCATTTAAGAAAAAGACTAATCGCTGTCCATATGATGTATATTCAGTGCAGTGCATACTTTTATATGTGTATATATACAGATATACATATATATACACATATAAATAAAAACTTACAAGTACTGAATACACATCACATGGAAATTAAAAATTACTTCATTGTGTAAATTTTAAGATGCAGAAGAAATAGGTCTTTCTAGCTTTCAGCTGCTTGTTAGTACATATTAAATTACATTCTTTTATGATTTTGGGGTATAGAATTATTACTGAGGAGAAGAGTACAATGTGTTGCAGCATGTAGCATGTGTTAATTCGGGTTGCCAAATATTCCTCTAGAATTCTGCATAAAAATTGAAACAGGTTTTACATGAAGTCCCAGAAGTAGTTTATCTGGTTTTGCTATTCTGAATCCAGTGGAAGTAACCATGATATTTTACTCACATAGAGTCATAGAATCATAGAATGGTTAGATTTGGAAGGGACCTTAAAGATCATCAGGGGAGTTCCAACGCCCCTGCCATGGGCAGTGACACCTCCCACTAGACCAGGTTGCTCAAAGCCCCATCCAGCCTGGCCCTGAACACCTCCAGGGATGGGAACACTACTTATACTCAACACTACTTTTTTTCCTTTTGTTATTAAAGCTGCTGTAGCGTCCTAAGATTATCTCTGCTAAGTTTCAAGGTGTTTTGGCAGCTTAGCTGTACGCTGGCAAAGAAATGGTTTCTCCTTTTATGGTTTCTTTATCTTAACTTTGTACTAAGTGAGGCAGGACACTACATAATCACGCATCCAGTCATAATGAGCAAAGCATTTCATTTTGGTGATGGAGATTCGACACTAAAAACTCACCCTTGTGTGTATCCACTTGTCCTTGTATTTCTATAGCACCGTGTTCTGTGCTTTGACATCAAGTAGGAATGATTGGATGATTAAGGGTCATTCTCTGCACGTGAGGGTAGAAGAAATAAGTCTGTAGTAATCAAAAAAGATTGCAGATTTACACCCCCCACCCCCCATTACTGCAACCACCTTCCATGTTTTACACAGAATGCCTGGCAGCTGGAACATTTACTTCAAGTTACAGTTTTGTGCCTATCATTATTTACTTTTTAATCACTGCATAAAAGTTTGACTTGAAGTATTTAGTGAGTTTGACTAGCCTTTATTTTTCATAATAAAAGTTTATAAGCCATAAACACCAAAACAATGAAATTGCTGACTTTCACTGAGAAATGAATACATTAGTTTAATGTGGCTAGACTGTGTTTGAATGAAAACAGGCTCACTGACTAACAAACTCAATTTAAAATTGTTTATGCTTGATAATTAAATGAGCTGTCTGAAGGAGGTGGAAGTGTGACTAAACCATCTTGTGACAGAGCCAGAAGTTTGAATTTGAGTGCTGCTCTGCCTTATACAATGATTACATCCAGCTGAATCTCATCTTTCAGCCTGAAAAATAATACCAGTTGCTGGTCATGATGCTGCCACATCACTTGCTCGCGTGTTGCAGCTACAGAAATTGTCTTGACTCAATCCTGGCGACTTGACAGATGACTTTGTCTTTGCACCTGGGGTCCTTTGAGTTAGGTGGTGCATGTGCAGGTGTACTGCACTCTTCTCCTGAGTTATATACATGTAACATGTCCTCCAGCACAGCCACTTTCTTTGTGCTTCTGACATGAGGGTTTGGAAAGTTTTGAGTGGTTATTTTGTCAGTGTGAACTTGTGACTGGGGGTTATCAGTTCATTGTGGACCTATGGATCTAAGTCTCTAAATGTAGTAACTAATTGCCTTTCCACCCTTAGCTATTGAACTGGAATATTCAGTGGACCTTGGGCTGACCTGGCACCCAATTTTGAGAGATTGTCTTCCCACTAACGTGGAATGCAACAAGTACCATCTCCAGAGGATTCTCATTTCAGACACTTTCAATAAGTGGACCCGTGTTACTTTGCCTCTGCCTCCCTATACCAGGTATTTCCCTTTGGTTTTCTGCAGAATAAAACTAAATGCATAACTGTGTATTGAGGCATGATACATTATAGCATTAAAATAATTGTACCTTGCCCATTTTGTTTGGTCCACAGATATAGCAACACATAAGTAAACCCCATCCTGCTTTGCATAAGAACTGAAAAGCTATTAAATGCATTTACTTTTCTTAGTTTAAAGATAGGAAATTCTTGTCCAACTTGTACTGCAGAGAGACAGGAGCAGGGGAACTTCTTAAAGAATCTCATTTTACCATCAGCCTAGCTAAATTTTGGTTGTCTTGGTGGCAAACTGGACTGGCTGAATCTCCACCTGCAGCCTGTGTTTGGTGGTTTTGGCTATGAGCTGGTGCTTTAAAAGTAATACTCTTCAGGCTTCTTGGGTTTTGGTGTCTTCCTTGTATCCTCTGTGTCTCTCTCAGCTTTGATGCTCTCCTCATTGTTTTTACATGATTCCTTATCACGTCCTCTTCCTTTTCTTACGTTTGTCTTTGAGGGAAGAAAAATTGTGGGATTTATTGGAAGGCTGCCGCGAAAGGAGCTGTTTGGGACTGACAGTGCTATTGGGAGTGTCCCTGTGATGCCACCAAAACTGTTGGATTTTTGTTGGGGTTTTTTTCACACAGATCTATCTACACATAACTGGGTAGTTCAGCCTTCTAGTTTGTGTCCTTCTTGATGTGCTGTTTTGCAGTGATACCCGTGACTGTCCCCCCTCACAGTCATACCTGATAAAGCTGGTATAGAGCTGGCCCACAGTAAACACAGGTAGCGTGGGCATCAGGCTCTCAGCACAACTTGACTCTACAGCTTTGCTCTTGTTGCTGAGCCCAATCTCCTCACGTAGGCAAAGGCTGCGCTAAGTGCAGGTACAGGAGTAGCCACAGGGCAGGCAGAGCCTATGCATGTTTGAGAAGGTTGTTATGAAAGATGCCAACTAATGCACATGAGTTTGAAAACACAGACCTTTAGTTTTTTGGCAATTGTACTGAGAGTGCCTATACAGTTGCCAGAACTTTTGAAACTAGTAGTGGAAAAGTCCATGTTCTGTTACTAATCATTTTGGGCATCTAAGACTCTTCCCTGTCTTCACTGCAGTGCTTCACATCAAGTAACAGTACTTTTTTAGGACTTGTTCCCAGCATTGATCTCCTCTGCTTATTCTTTTGTATGGCTTCACTATATACTGTCTGCAAAATCCATTACCCCAGCAGTTCTTGTATAAAGTCTGTAAATTTGTGTTCAGGAGGGACTCTCTGGGGCTGAATAGGATAAATCAAGACTTGGGTTGATGTTCCAAACCAATTGAATTTGGACCTGAATGGAACCTACCACCTGAGATAAACTCAGTTTTATAAATAGCTGTGGTTTGAAGAAAAGTTTTTTGAGCTGTATATGTCAAAAGAAGCCTTTGCCCCTACAGAAGCGAAAATTGCTCTTCTGTCCAATCCAATAAGTACATTTTTTGGCTCAAGTAAAACAATTTCCCAAAGATATGACAATCAGGATTGTATGAGAGAGGTTATTATAACCTTAGCTTACAAGCAAGGGAGAAGTTTAGCTTCAGAGTAAGTGCAGCTAATAGGCCCTTTGGTCTAGATGTGGTATAATTTTTGTGCTGCTTTATTATTTCAAGCTGTGTGATAGCAAGTGTGTGTCTCCAACTGTTAGTGCCTGTATGCTTTAGGGACAAGCAGGCTACATAGTCAGTAGCTTGGCCTGGGGCACAGCACCCATATTTACATGTTTTAGTGCTCATGTACCCCAGAGTGCTATCTGAGCTCTGGCCTGTAGACAGCAATGAACACTTAGCTATATCTTAGACTCAGAGTTGATTTTAAAATGCAAAGCAAATACAAAGCTTCTCCCAGGATCATCACCTCCACAGATTGTTTGTGAAGCACCAAACCTAAAGCTGGCAGTGTATAGGTGCTTGTCTTTATTCCTAAAGGGCTTTCTCACAATTTATGCATTTCTTTTAAAAATGCTATTTGATGAGCCGCTAGACAGCGTGGCAGTAGATTTCTCTTTGGATAAACTTGTTATTCATTCACTTCATGTAACATATTCATAAAGAAATAATTCATAGGATAACACTGAACTTACTACAAAAGGTCTATTTTTACACTGAGTAAATTTTGAGGATTTTGCTGTTTATTTGTTTTGGAATTTATAATAATTGTGATTTCTCTTTGAGTTTCAAAAGAAAATGGACTACACAAAGTTCAATGCTGCCATCTAGTGCTGTACAGCAAAACATGGATGAGATTGCTTTTAACACCATATTCTTGAAAAGTTACAAAAATTCAGCTATTAGCAGCTATTCAAATATAGGTGTCTGGTGCTGCATTAGCTGAATAGCTCTTTGGTGTTCCCTGACTGTTTTCATCATCTGTCTTGGGAGCTGAGACAATTCACATATAGTTACATTAAAGCAAGGTGTATGAATAGGGAGCTAAACCCTCCCCTAATCAACAAAATGAAAATGATTTACTGAAAGAAGACACGATCAGACCATAGACCATTTCTTGACACTTCCAGCCAAGTCCCGGATGGAGGGGAGGGAGGAAACTGCAGAACCACGGTCACGCCGCAAGCCCAGCATGGGCACTCTCACCTGTCCCCTGTGGATTTATAAATGGCAGTATCTGGCCTAGGAGCCAACCCACTCCCTGGAGCTGCCCTTGCCTAAGTGTAGTTGGAAGAATTCATAGAGAAAAAGTTGGGTTAGTTTGCTGACTTGGACTGAAGCAATAAAACTTGGGCTCTGAGTGGATTTGGGTGATTCTGGCTTGATCCAGTTGCCAGCTATCCCTCAAGTTTGGATTTGTGCTGGGACATGGTTATGACTGGTCTGAGCTTCTCTTTGGGTATACCACCTTCTTCTACCCTCTTCTCCACTGCACCAACCACAGCCCCCTTGATTTGCTCTCACCAGTGAGCCTTTCCCCACCTCCAGCACTCTCAGCATGCTACCGAGCACCCGTTCTTTGTCCTGCTCTTGAAATGTGTGCATCCCATTCTCTGCTTTTCAGGGACCTTGTCAGGAATGAGCCCTGGGTTGTGTCGATATCGAACAAAACTTCTAGGAGCAGTCTAGACTCAAGATTGACATTTCCTTTTCGTCAAGATAAAGATGAGCTTAGATAGAAATACTACCTCTCTGTTTTATTTTCCCTCCCAAAGGTCTCAAGCAACTCGTTTCCGCTGGCACCAGCCGGCTCCTTTCGATAAGCAGCAAACGTGGGCAATCGATAACGTCTACATTGGGGACGGCTGCATAGACATGTGCAGCGGCCACGGGAAGTGCACACAAGACAACTGTGTGTAAGTGCCGTTTGTTCCCTGTCCTGCCCAGCGCTCTAGCGTTCCATTCCTCCGCTGTGATTTTAATGAACTTGCAGGGAAAGACTTTGATACAGACTTCGTCTGTGTAACAGCCAACACAGAGCCCTGCAAAGCTAACAAACACCAACCAGATCTCCCCAGATTTGTCTGTCTGGCAACAGAGAAATACCTTCCAGATGGATGTATTGCTTTTTTCCAGCCACAAATGGCAACAGAAATGGGGGAATGGTTGTATAATTGCGCTCCGACTGTGTTGGTTAGAAATATATTCGGCTGCAGAACAGACAGATCATTGTGCTGTCCTCTATCCTGACAGCACTGAAGGCACGATCTCCCTGATGAAATCTGCATAGTAGCAGAAGACATTTCCATGCTGTTACCCAATTCTTGACACATTGTAAGGTTTTTCAGAGGAATAAAAAAGAAGGGGGGCTGCATAAAGGGAAAATGAGAAAGTACCCATCCACTAAAATTTTAACAGAAACGTACTTAAAATGTAACATTACTGGGGCATTCTTAGGCTTGACACTTTCTCTTAGTTTTTTCTACCCAAGCACGCTGTATTTTAGTGATTTTACTTTGTGCTGGAGAGTATTCTCTATTAGCGGCTTGAATGATACATTATTCTAGCCTTCTAAAGTCGTTTCTGTTTCATATTAACAACTACAAAAAGTGGCAGATGTTTGAAACCCCCATATACCAGTTGTGCGCTAGTAAGCGATGCGGGCAGCCTCTGCACGCAGTAAGATGGCACCTTCATGTGGAATAACATGGCACCGATTAAACGTCCGCGCAGAGCCTTTGCCAGCTGAAATTTGCATTTGTTTTCCTCCGCAGCTGCGATGAGCACTGGGGGGGGCTCTACTGCGACGAGCCAGAGACCCCCCTCCCTACACAGCTGAAAGATAACTTCAATCGCTCGCCATCGAACCAGAACTGGCTGACGGTGAACGGGGGCAAACTGAGCACGGTCTGCGGGGCTGTAGCCTCTGGGATGGCTCTTCACTTCAGTGGGGTGCGTGTCCAGCACAGGGGCTGACTCACTTCATCTGGCAGCATAAAAGGGACTGATTGGAAGAGTTAAATAAATAGCAATGTGTTAAAAAATATATTACATACAACATATATAGAAAATACTTATATCCTTTGCCTAGCTGAAGGACAAAGTCAGGCAGGTCTTATGGAGCAGGGCGAGCCAGAAACACTCCAGGAAAGCAGATGCATGTTCCTGCAGCCAGGAAAATGAGGTGGTATGTGTGCCTCCTGAACAGAGCCATGGAGGGGCCTTTGGAGTTGGAGCTGATAGATCAAAGCACAATGCAAGTATGTAGACATTCAGTTCCACTCACTCATAATAGCCTCCTCATAGCACTTAGAACTCACAGAGACTGGAGCTGGGCACAGCTTCTAATCAGGTCACAGAAGTAAATTAATAACTAGGTATTTGCATGTGCATAACTTGCACTTGGTCCTTGAGAATAGGTCCATGTGTAGCCTTGTCCTTCAGATATTTCATTGCTGGGCTTCTTTCGGAGTAAGCTCAGAGTAAAATTTCCTGTGTTTTAGCTACATACTTAGATATTCAACCCAGGCTGCTGCTGAATTACACTTTGCTCACAGATAGCCTCGGGCTTGTGAAATGACAAAATAGTATTTTAGAAACAAGTAAAACTTAAGCTGTAGATCTCTTCAATGCAAATTTACAACTACGTTCAAACTGATGCAAGTTTTCTAAAATAAGCTAACAGAAGCATTACATTTTCAATTCCCTCCAGTAGCACTAAGTAGGCATCACTAACAGACTAAGCAAGGTGTGTAAAGTGTATAAGGGATTACAGGAAAACACATAAAATTGCTGTGTTGTTTGTGGTTTGCATAAATTGAACAACTAGCACATAATCTATACTGGAGGCATGGATTTTTGTAATTCTTGCATTCAGAAGAAAGGTGAATACAATTCTTGGTACTGAATGTCGTAAAGCTGCAGGTACAAACAGCAATGAGTATGAACACACAAACAGGAATTGTTTAGATGGAACATAATTGAAATTATGTCCTTAAGGAATATTATTTATTCTTCTGTTGTAGCTTTACCTTTGTTATAAATAGTATAATTGTGTATAATTTTCAAGGGTTTATAACATGAAATTATATTAATAGTGACTACATCGTCTAACATATTTTATGTTCATAACTTTTGCCAGCCAACACCAGTCAACATATTTTTTTCATTGCTTTTAAGGGCTGCAGCCGTATGTTAGTTACAGTGGACTTGAACCTCACCAGTGCAGAATTCATCCAGTTTTATTTCATGTATGGATGTCTGATAACTCCTAATAACCGCAACCAAGGAGTGCTGCTGGAGTACTCTGTGAATGGTGGAATCACCTGGAACCTCTTAATGGAAATTTTCTATGATCAATTCAGCAAGCCTGGGTTTGTAGATACCATCTTCAGCCTATATAATTTCCTATATTCAAGCCAGGTGGTCTTGAATATTTCACAAGAACCTGTGTGATATATTACTGCTGTGGTTTGGATAGCAGAGCTTTAAGAGTTCAGCCTGTCCAGTCCTGCAAGTTTTTATGAATGATGTTAGCACGTGTGTTTGAGCATCAGCGTTTGTGCAGCTGCTAGGCCAGAAATACAAGGGGAGTAAGGAGTCTCTGGCAGTCTGGTAGATTTGTAAATGTTCACAGGAAGATAAATTAGTAGCTACTGTAATGATGTCCATCCCATTCTTTAAGATAGTTTAGTTTGCAATCTAGTTTCTTACTGACAAGAGCAGAAGGTGTTTGCTTGAACTAGACAGAAAATGGTGTGGAAGGAGAAACTGAATTTCTGCAGATTCATCTAAAGGATGGATACACTTGAGCCCTTTTTTGAGACATCTGTGAAATTCAAACCAGGCATAGATATGGGTGGACCTTTTTCTCAGTGGTTAATTTAGGAATTACAATAAAATGGGTCTGGGATGGTCCCATTATTTGTTATTTCATCTGAATACCCCAAGAAATCGCCATCACTTTAATTGGACAAGAGATGTAAGTAACCTTATTTTCATTTCAACATTGCCCTTCTTAACATTTCCCTTAATTTGGACCTTGTGGTCATACCCATACCCTGCTAGTCTAAACTATTTGATCTCATAAGCACAGCTGGAAAACATGAGGTTGCTCAAACCGTGGCCTCCCCACATCACCCTTTAGTCTCTGTCCCAGGTTTGACATTGGGATTCTCAGGAAGGTTTTTGTTTCAGCAGTCTCTCATAGGGGAAGATATGCTAGATCACTTGGTATTTCCCAATTTCCACATTCTCCAGGAAACAACAGGAGTGGGCCCAGTGAAAAGAGCATTGTGAAGTGTCACCTTCCTGTGGCTTTCCTATAGCTAATTTTCACTTTGTACTTCAGCTTTGTGAACATCCTTCTTCCTTACGATGCCAAGACCATTGGGACGCGCTTCCGCTGGTGGCAGCCTAAACATGATGGCCTGGATCAGAACGACTGGGCTATCGACAATGTGTTGATTTCTGGCTCGGCTGACCAGAGAACGGTGATGCTCGATACCTTCAGCAGTGCTCCCCTGCCACAGCATGAGCGCTCCCCTGCCGACGCAGGACCCACCGGGAGGATCGCCTTTGACATGTTCATGGAAGATAAAACTACAGGTAAAGGTTTTAGGTGGATTTGAAGAGCAAGAAATCAGTGCAGTGATTTCCAAATCATCCATAGCCTCCAAATCTTGCCTCACTGTGGCAGATGTCACAGGCAAACTCATCACTACAGGGGTCTTTTCTTTTGTTTTTAGTTCACAAAATGCAAAATGGAATGATGTAATGTAACATTTTTGGGGGGAGGTTTACTGCATGAATTTACTTAGACGATTAATTTCTTTTCAAAGACTTTCATCAAAGGATGAAAAAATGCCAGGTTATTCTAAGAAGCTTTCTTAACCTGACTGTGTGTTTCCCATTTCTTAACTTTTTGAAACATTCTTTACTGCAGTGAAGTTACATTTTGCTAGATTTTGTAGAGGAAGTATTTCTAGATGTTTACAAGGCTCAACAGCTAACAGCACTGAGGTACCATTTGTCCAGACATGTAGGCAACACCCACTAAAAAGTTCTCCCATAACATCCAGTGCAACAGACATTTATGTCTTCAGTAAGTTTCAGATCCTTACTTACTTCTTGAGTGTTGAAAAATAGTGCTATAATGCTTCTGTAAGAGAGTAGTAAAAGGTGCTTTGAGCATTGAATGTGATAAACGTAATAAATACGTGCATAGGAAAGACAGGGTACTGATATTCTCAGGAGCGATACTAAATCATTCTCAAATAGGTTGAAAAATAAAGCTATGAGTCACCTTAAGTGGTTAATACTCCTCCCTCTTTCATTTATGTTGCCATTGTATATTACTGACATTCCCATTTATTTTCAAGTGAATGAACATTGGTTATTCCATGATGATTGCTCAATTGAGAGGTTTTGTGATTCTCCTGATGGTGTCATGATCTGCGGGAGCCATGATGGCAGAGAGGTCTATGCAGTCACTCACGACTTGACTCCTACAGAAGGCTGGATTATGCAGTTCAAGGTAAAATCTCTGTCTGCAACATAATTATTCAAAAACACATTTTGCTCCAAGTCCAAGTAGATTTTTCAGGAGGTAGGATGATGAAAAGGCCTACGTATGAGCCATTCCCTAAGGGAAAAGTGTTATTATTAGTCCATCCTCATTTTTCTCACCTACTCCATGTTGGTCAGCATTAATCCAGCAAGCTGTTCTCAGAGGTGACACACACTTCTCTTCCAGCATGGCAGTTGCACAGACCCAACATAGTAAGGACATCACACATATATAAGGTGCCTATTTTATTACAGACGCTTGGTGAGGGAAAGGCAGCTTGAAAGTGTCCACACCACTCCTGTGTTGTCATGGATTCATATCAAACCCCAAACCACCCTTCACATACAACCCTTTTCCTAAATTGAAGGAATAACCCAGAAATATATGGAAGTCTTTGTAAGAGCCCTTTGCACATCTCTCCCATAATGAAGGTCTGCCTGACAATCAACCTGGGTGGCTTCCTCTGAAATATTCAAATATTAGGTTGTGTGGGAGAGGAGATTTAACTTTATTAGTTACAGGGGTACCGGGGTATAAGGCACAAGTGTCAAAACCTGGAAATCCACATATGTGAGCTAAGTAGAAGACAATGAAATTCTGCATATGGTGCCTGTCTCAGTCTTGGGAATATTCATGAGATCTGCAGATAACCATACCATATACACTCTGTTACTGCCACCATTCAAAGTAAAATTCTGCAGCCAGAAGTCCGTTTTTGGGTTCAAACGTTCTTTTAAACTCTAACTACCACCACAATGAATTCTTAATCTAATTATGGCTTCTACTTTATTAGGTTTCTGTTGGATGTAAAACTTCAGAAAAACTTGCACAAAATCAGGTCCACGTGCAGTATTCCACTGACTTTGGCGTTAGCTGGAGCTACTTAGTACCTCAGTGTTTACCAGCTGATCCAAAATGTTCTGGGAGTGTTTCACAGCCATCTGTCTTCTTTCCCACAAAAGGATGGAAAAGAGTAACTTACGCACTGCCTGAAAACCTTGTGGGCAAGTAAGTATGAATTCACTACTCATTTTGTCTTGGATTCACTACCTTCTGAAAAACACGACAGGGGGTCCATCTTCCTATTTGTTTTCTTCCATGTAAAGTGCAGGCTAGCAGCATTCACATTCATTACGTATGCTGCATAATTTTATTTCCTATCAATCAAGATTGACCAAGACTCTTGGTCTGAACAACCAACAAAGTTGTCCTTCTCTGCAGTCTGCTCCAGTACAGCATGTTCTGCTCAGTTCAGACAGCTGCAGTCAATTAGAGAGTAGATTTATGACCTTACTGAGTGGAAAAGTTATCCTTATTGTCTGCAGTCGTATGTCTGCTCATATGCAAACCATTTGTCTTGTTCTGCAAAGTTAAAGTCTCTACTATTCTTTGAGTAATCTGCTCTGGAAGTATTACCAACACTGAAATTCTCTTGGAAGAAGCCAGAAGAGCTTCTTGCGGCTCCAGCAGCGTCTGGAATCTCTCCATATGTTGTAGGTAGTACATGTGTGAAGAATAAGATACAGATATGTATAAAATTTATTTCAACAGATGCTGCCAGATATTACTTGTTGAAGCTCAGAGGATACTGCAGTCATAAATATATTGTGTTTAACCCACCTTTTTTCAATTGAGCAAAGTTGTTTAATACCTATGTCTTTTTTTCTTCATTCCTTTGTATCTAGTCCTGTGAGGTTTCGATTCTACCAGAAATACTCAGATATGCAGTGGGCTATCGATAATTTCTATCTGGGCCCTGGCTGTCTGGAAAACTGTAGAGGTCATGGAGATTGCCTGAATGAGCAATGCATCTGTGATCCTGGGTATTCGGGACCAAACTGCTACCTGACCCAGACACTAAAGGTAATTTTACTGTATTTTAAGAAAAGTGAATTTTGCCATGTGTTTGGGGGAGAAAGAAGGAGATTAAACTGGAAATTTAACTTTGATTTCTGTCAGCCTGAAGATGCTCAAATTTCTTTTCAGGCCTTTTTTTTTTTTTTTTTTTTGACAAAATCATTACTGTGGTATCAAAGAACTGGTTTGTTCGTTCGCAAATAGCACTGCTTGATAAAGCTGTGATAAAGTTCACTGTTTGTCTTTAGGTATCATTAGACAATAACAACCCTTGCACATATGATTATATTCAATTAAGACCTGTAAAAAGATTTTCTTTATCATGAAAGAGCTTACTGAAGTAGGGAACAGAAGAAAATGACATAAAATTACATAAAGTTAATTCATCTAGCTGTTATTAATCGTACCCTATAACAAGCAAGTGAAATCTAGTTAGATATTGCTAATGTAAAAGTTATAATATTTTTAAAACTTAACATATTTAGAAAAGAATACTTAAGGAATCCTGAATTAATTTAAAATGCAGTGTTCACCATCTCATTTTTTCTACATCAGATAAGAATGGAACAGGTACATGCTCTACAGAAACGACAGGTTAAGGAGCATTCTGTCTAAGCAGGATATACCTATTTAACTTTTCAGTTATCATGTCATTTGAGTTATTATAACCTTCTGTTTTTCATCTGAGATACTAATTACATGAGCAAATATTGTTATCTGTTTGCAATTTTTAATTAGTAATGTATTCTTCACATGAAGGACATTTGCGATAAAATTCTAGCAATTTTAGGGGAGTTTTACTACTGTCTCCTTAAGGCCAGGATTTCACTCACGGCAATGCTTTTACTGCACATCTGGAGGTAAGTGGAAATCAGAGATATATTGTAGACAGTTTTCATTGCAAAACTTTGTGCAGACAGTTGCATAAATGCATGCTCACTACAATAACCCTAAAATTTCATTGCAGTTCTGGTTTTGCTGGGGAGAAAAAATATAGAATAGCATTTTATCCCATACATACTAGATACATACTGGAGCAGTGTTACATAGTCCTAAATAACCACAGTTATGAATTAGACCCATTCATTTGGACATGCAAATTTCAGTGTGCTGAATTACCTCTCAAGTATGTTAAAATCTAGCCCTAACATATTTTCACCTTAGCCAAATCAGTTCAAGTGGCTAAATGTTCAGCCAAAACGAACTATGTTAAGTCATCCTGAAAAAAAAATGTTTAGCGTTCATTAGAAAGGCTTAAGATCATAATTTCCTGAGCTTCATGTTAAACACCTTACTTTCAGACTTTCCTCAAAGAGCGCTTTGACAACGAAGAAATTAAACCAGATTTATGGATGTCCTTAGAGGGTGGAAATACCTGTACTGAGTGTGGGATTCTCGCAGAAGACACAACTCTCTATTTTGGAGGTGCAACTGTGAGGCAGGCTGTCACTCAAGATCTGGACCTGCGGGGAGCTAAGTAGGTCATGTTTCCATGTCATTTTAACAGGGAACTCTGTTAAATGCTGACAAAGCAGCAGATGACAGCTTGTAGCTCAGGGAATTCCTGCGCCACCACAAACATGGTGTTATCTCAGGTAGACACTAATTAGACTATGATTCTCAAGGCAGTGATGCTTTCAGATGAGCCACAGAGAGCAAGGCTCATCTAGCACAGTGGAAGGGGTCTGCCACACACGGTGAAGCTGCAGCTCCCCTTCCCCATGAATATCCTGGAGTCAGCAATGCCTGTCCTGAAAAGAGCTGAGACACCACAGTCTCCTGGGCACTGCTGTTTCTACCCCGGAGGCACCAGCTGTATGTATCACTCACTGAGTTCAGAACATAACCTCTTCTAGCTGTACTCTACTGGGTGCCCATCGAAGACCCACTCCACTCCAAGCTGTAGAAAAGGATGACTTAACTGGAGAGCAATGGGATTATGTCAGTTTAGACAAGCTAAGAAGGCAACTTCAACATAATTTCCCTTGGCTGTATGACTTTAATGAAGCCACACAGTCTTGCTTCTCCAATTCAGCAATAATTCACGGACTCACACAACTTCTCAGGAAGGAAGGAGCCTAGAGAGTCTCTAGTCCAACCTCATGCTCAAAGCCAAGTCAATGCTGAATTCAGACTGGGTTACTCAAGGCTTTCACCCATCAGGTCTTGAAAAACTCCAGGGCAGAGATTTCACAGTCTCTCTGGACAGCTTCTTCCAGTGTTGAGTTACCCTTACAGTGATTTTTTTTCCCCATCATATCTAGTCAGAACCTCACTTGTTTTGACGTATGACCAGTTTCCTGGTCCCAGACATCTTTTGCAGGCTGAACCAGCCCTGGTCTCTGAGCCTCTCCTCACAGGGCATGTTCCAGCCCAACCATTTCAGTGGCCTCCACTGACCTTGCCTCAGTTTATCTATTTCTTTTATGTCCTTCATTGCTGCCGAGGGTACCCTGTTATCTCATGTTTAGCCTCCCTTCCACCACAACTCCTGGGAACTGTTAGCAAAGCAGTTCCCACCCAGTCAGTCCTCAGTTGGTAGCATTGCAAGGGCTTAGTCCCTCCTAGAGGCAGGACTTTGCTGAATTTCATAACTTTCCCTTGGGAATTACTAGACAGTGCTATTGGAAACCTCTGTTCTATTTGCACATTGATGCTACTTGCTTAAAAATGCTGGCATTTCAAACATTCTCAGCCCATCTCCTAACAGAAAGCAAATGTCTCCATTTGTGCAGATATTGAACAGATGTAAACTTACACATTTTCTCTTAGATTTCTACAGTACTGGGGAAGAATTGGGAGTGAAAACAACATGACAACATGCCACAGACCAACTTGCAGAAAGGAGGGAGTACTGCTGGACTATTCCATTGATGGAGGCAAGTCCATCTTGTAGTTTCACCTAAGCTACAGCCTTGTCCCATATACAAGCACCGTGAATATCTGAGAAGCTGTCACAGAGATGCAAAATAAGATTTACTTTAATTGTAAAGTTATTTTTGTTCTTGTAAAGTTTTTCTCTATCTAAAATTTCCATCTGTTGCTCAAGACTTTTCCGTAACACTCTTGCCTGATTCCAGTATGAGTGGCTTCCAGCCAATTTGATTCCTTTATGCAAGATTACTCCTACAATGAGGAAGAGTTAAAAGTTGAGATTTGTCTATCAGAAGACCATAGCTATTATTTTTATTTTCTGTTATCTGCCTTTAATCTTTTAAAAGATTAAACCCATGCACTTGGGCTCTTTTACTAAACCTGTACATTTTTATTATAGGGATATCCTGGACTTTGCTTCATGAGATGGATTACCAAAAATATATCTCAGTCAGGCATGACTACATCCTCCTCCCTGAACACGCTCTGACCAACACAACCCGCTTGCGCTGGTGGCAGCCTTTTACCATCAGCAACGGGATTGTGGTTTCAGGCCCTGACCGGGCGCAGTGGGCTCTGGATAACATCCTGATCGGGGGAGCAGAGATCAACCCCAGCCAGCTGGTAGATACGTTTGATGACGGTAAGACAGGCTGTGACAGCTGATCTGTTGTCTGCCCTTATCTTATCTAAGATAAACCCTGTGTGCTTGCAAGCACACCTTTTCTTTCACTCTCCAATTTTTTCATTTGTGGACTCATGCTGTTTATACATTATTCTTTATGCTATTAATATGAGTGTGTAAATATATACACACGTATATTCAGATACGCATGTATGTGTGTGTATATATATATATATGTATATGTACATCCTGTAAGAAAGACAAAAAAAAATTATTTTAGTTCAACACAATGAATTTACATTCCTGTATAGGAAAGTTTTATTTAATCATATTTTTAAAAAATATTGTTATTTAAACATTTTAATGACCTCTCTGGGGCTGATGTTTCTATTATGTCCGTTAGTAGCTTACTTATTGTATGTCATGACAGATATATTTAGTGTTTATACCAGGAAAACACTGTATCTAGTGATTCTGTTGGTTCATTACTGAAGCCTTGATGTTTACTGGGACAATGTAGTAATTGTCTTTAACTCCTGTTAATAGAAGGCACCTCTCATGAAGAAAACTGGAGTTTTTACCCTAATGCAGTCAGGACTGCAGGGTTCTGTGGAAATCCATCATTCCATCTCTACTGGCCAAATAAGAAAAAGGACAAAACACACAACATCCTGTCCTCCAGGGAGCTCATTATACAGCCAGGATACATGATGCAGTTTAAAGTAAGAAATGTTCTCTCTCTCCAAAGTACAGCATGCAATGAAAAATCATGTAATGTGTCTCCAGAAATTCTTCTTCCACTTAGGATGCCCAATTGGATGAATAATTAATGATTTTCTACTAGAATTTAAAGCAAATTCTGAAGTGTAGGTAATGGGATCCAGAAATGTTGCATGAATGTTAAACGTCAAATTATTCTGACTGACTATGTTTTGGGGGTTACTGAGAGGGATTAGAAGTCTAATCCCTTTCTCTTGAAATTACTGGATCATCAGATACAGCAGGAATTATTTTCTAAGGTGAGAATACACAGTATGCAGAATATGCCATTTTCCCCTAACTGGTGAATAAGCAGAAAAGACAAAGAGGCAGGCTGGAGAGGAGTGGCATTTGAAAAACACAAAAGTGCTCAAGTAGAAATACCCCTTCTACTTACTGGTGTCATGGCACGTTACCAAAACAATCAGCGAAAACTTTTCTAAATATTTTACTTTGTTTTAAGGTAGAATTCTGCACAGAGACAAAGGCAACATGCAGCTGTGGTCCAGAAACATTCTAGGACCTTCACCAAGCATCATGTCTTAAGCCAGGAACTAATAAGAAAGCAGGGTTATCAAAATACTCATCCATTTTCTTGTTATGCTTTTTTTTCTTGCTCTTCTGTTTGACAAGACAGTTCCAGAATTTTCCATCTTCCACTAATCAATATTTTCACCAATTATATAAAAGAGGAGTCTGACATGCCTTTTACTACTGAATGCCAAGACTTTCCAAGCTGTTTATGTTATCCAGCCTATCATCTTCTTCCCCTGTTGTAAGGCCAAAGTTATGATAATCCATCAGCATTTAATATTTCATATTACTAAACTCTCATTGCAAAGTTTTTCTCTCCTGACTCTCTCCTCCTTCTTCTTCACCTGTCACAGTGAAGATTTTATTTCCAAACTAAGAACTTGGCTCTAGTGCATGGCTACCATTTGGTTTAGAAACTCTTAAAATTTAGCTTTTTGTTACCTATTCAGTACTGTACATTGGGTACTGTAATATTTCCAGTCTGACATGACACAAAAACGTTTATTGTTTTAAATATTCAGAAGATTCTGTCCTAAAGTTGAATTTACTTGAAGTTTATATCCACATCTATCATGACAAATGGTAAATTTCTCAGATAATTAGGTACTTCATAGTTAGGTACTTCACCTGAAATGCCAAGGAGTTACCACATCTTTGTGTTTCAGAAATAATGTTTGGATATTTAATTTGAGTTTTAGGATGCTGTTTGAAAATAACTGCAGCAATGACGTAAAATTAATTAAGTAAAAGCAGTACCTTTTGTTTTCCATCCACTTTTGATGGATTTTGTATACGACCTAGGTTGTGAATCTCTTTTATAAACCCTATAAAGAAAAAGGAGGAGAGCAAATCTTCATTATATATCACATTAATATCTACCTGACTTGTTATAGCAGCCAGTTTTATTTGTGTTATAGATTGTGGTTGGCTGTGAGGCAACTTCTTGTGGGGACCTCCACTCTGTGATGCTGGAGTATACGAAGGATGCCAGGTAAATGACAGTAGCATACACAGACCTAAAAAAATCTATCTATATATAAAATGGCATGATACTAAAACCTGGAGGTCTTTTATTTATTAAAGCAATGATTTTGCTATTCATCTTGTAACAGGATCTGAACAAAGCTCATGTGCAAGCACAGGGATTTGTCTACATGACTCCCATAAATTCTCTTTATAATTTATCCCAGATGTTGACAGATTCATGGCATTGAGCTTGTAGTTACAGTCATGAACATGGCTCCTGTTAAAATGTGCTTGTAGAAAACCACATTCGGAGGAAACCATTGTCTTAGTTTGATACAGGACTATATATTTAGGACTAAGCTGTAATGAGGTTGCTTAATTTCAATTTGTTCTTTAAGTAGCAAACAATTAATAACACTGTCTCCTGTGCTGCAGTACAGTAGTGCATTATAATTTGTAAAACTGAAGGTATATTCTGTGCTGCAATGACTGTGCATGAACATGGACAAATTCTGTAGGACTTCTTTCTGAACACAGTAAGAGAGAGACTAAGGAGCAGGCTCCTTCTGTCATGCCAGGCCAGAGGAGCTCTGGGTTGGACTCTGCTGTGTGTATCACAGCCAAAGTTTCACAGCACTCAGACCTTGTACTGGAGAGTCCTCCCTGGCTGCACCAGGCCTCTTACCTCTTGTCCATCTGCGGCTACTGAGCATGGGAACTACTGCTGACAATCTCTTGGGTTTGTTTAGTAAGTCAGGCAATGCCATGACCCTTAGAAATTACCTGTTTCCCTTTCATTATTCTTTCACTTGTTCTAAAACATTTTTTTTAATTTGTTTCCTACAGGACAGACTCATGGCAGCTCGTCCAGACACACTGTCTTCCTTCTTCATCTAATAGCATTGGCTGCTCCCCGTTTCAGTTCCATGAAGCTACCATCTATAACTCTGTCAACAGCTCCATGTGGAGAAGAATAACTATCCAGCTGCCTGATCATGTCTCATCCAGGTAGGTTTCTGAAAGGTCACCTCACTGTGGGCCTATAAAATATCAGCTGTCTTGCTGACACCGTGCATGTGGACAACTGGTGAATTAAAAATGCTTTATTGCTGGATTTAGATATGATACATAGTGTTTCTCAGGAAGCCTTTTGTTAACCAGAGTGGCTACTGCCAATGATGTAGCAGCCACCCATTCAGGGTGGGTCTTTCCAGTTATTGAAGTCATAACTGCTTCATACCACATTTTTCATGACATCTACTGCTGGCAAATTTGAATGTTGCTGTAGAGATGTGTTTAATTCCTAGATGTCGAATATGGTGTTTGGATTTTGATATTTGCAGTGCAACCCAGTTCAGGTGGATTCAGAAGGGAGAAGAGCTAGAGAAGCAAAGCTGGGCAATTGACCATGTGTACATCGGGGAAGCATGCCCCAAGCTCTGCAGTGGCCATGGATATTGCACAACTGGAGCCATTTGCATTTGTGATGAAGGATACCAAGGTTTCATTTCTTTAATTTCTTTATTATACATCTGCTGCAGCCTAATTAATTAATGTATCTTAATATTAAACAAAAAGATAAAGACAGAGTGATGTAATGTGTCTAAATTCATCACTGGAATGGATATAAATAAAGAATTTGACAGAGCAGCAAATAACAGCTCCTCCCTCCCTTTACTTTTTCTGGATTGAGTCAGTAGTCTGTCCTGCCTGGCACCATATGAAAAGCCCATTCAGCCTTCATTGAAAGCAGAATGTGGCTACCTACTTGTTCAGAAATGGTTTCCACCTCTGTACTCCTTCTGAGGGTGTGCTTGTCCCAGGGGATGTATACATGGGATCCAGATGTTGGTGACTGGCCCCTCTAAGGGACTGACTTCTGTGTCCCTTCAGGACAGAGTGCTCTGCTCTAATCCAGCAATGCAGCTAGGCACACGCCTAATGGTACCTGACTGCCCTCATTAAATTATAAGTGCTTTGTGGGAGTGGAGCCAGTACTTAATGTCTTCTGGGACAGAGTCTTACAACTTTATAAGATCAGATCCCTTCCCTCTTTGAGACGCATTTTCCTTCAACTGGCAATTTGAGGTTTGTTATCCTGGCATCAATGCAAAATAGGAGAAACCCTATTACAGTTCATGAATTTATACTGCTGTAAAAAATAAGACTCACAGACTCCATTTTCTAAAAATGAATGTGGTACAGCCATGGGCACATTATTAATGGAGCTGATGAAACATATCCAGCCTGTAATCACCCTGTATATTGGGCCCCAACCTTGAATGGAATTACAGTGAACTGTAACTCAATTTTCTCAATTCTTTTGATTGTTGTGTTTTATAACTTCACTGTGTCATTTTTAGGTGATGACTGCTCTGTTTTTAGCCATGATCTCCCCAGTTATATTAAAGATAATTTTGAATCTGAAAGAGTCACTGAAATAAACTGGGAAACCATTCAGGGGGGTGTCATAGGGAATGGATGTGGACAGCTGGCACCCTATGCCCATGGAGATTCGCTCTATTTTAATGGATGTCAAATACGACAAGCTGTGACTAAGCCTCTGGATCTCACTCGAGCAAGGTAACAATTTGAGCCTAAATACTCTTCTAGCAGGAGCCCATGAGAAAGGAAACTCTTTATATGTACATGCAGTCATGGGGCCAGCACTGATGAGGATGGACTGACCTGGCTCTGCCACGCAGTCAGATGCGGCTGGCAGATAAACATTAGGGTTGGCAAAATGCTTTGTGGCTTCCATTTGGGAGATGGAGAGTAGGGAGGAAGCGATGTCAGATGAAAAGGTCAGATGTTTTCGTCATGCCCAATGGAGCACTGTCTAGTAAGCCAGCACTGACAATGAAGCCATTGGCAAAGATCGGACACCAGACTGCCTGGACCAGTGCCTGATCTGATAAGACAAATCCCATGTTTGTATCTGCCTTCCCTGATGGCCATGACTAAAGATGCTATTAGTAATTACGGACTCATTTTCCTGTTTCAGTTGTCAAATAGAATTATATTCACCTGGCAATGAAGAGAAGTAGCTTTTTCATCTACTGAGATGCTTTGGCCATGGAAAAACAAATGCAACCAGCCTGTGCTGGCTCTTAACAGAGTGACAGTTTTCTGGACTGGTTTGTATTTAGTTGTCTAAAGCAAGATTAGAAACAAGATGAATTGGCAAATGGGACAGATATAAATTAGGCTTTTTCTTTCTCATTTGAACACCCAGGTAGAATATGAGAAATCTTTTAGGAACTTTATTATATTCAACCTTTATTTGCCCTTTTTTAGTTTTTCATACGCTCATTTGCATGTTTATACTGTTTATGTATCTTGGGTTTGTGCAGATACACTGTAAAATTGGATCTGTTGTTTCCAGCTACATGGCAATGTGTTAGACAGTAAACGACTACTTTGAGAGGGGAGCTGTGATTTAGAGATGTAAGAATAGTTTCTTTCGCGTGTTAAACGTAATGATTCTTGAGGATGCTCAAACTTTTAATACAGTAACTGCAGTAAACCTGGAAACACTATTGTTCTTATTGGAATACTTTTTGCATATTGAAAATACCTTTTCTCTCTCTGTTTTACAGCAAAATTATGTTTGTTTTACAAATTGGAAGCATTTCACAAACAGACAGTTGCAATACCAATCTGAGTGATCCTAACACTGTAGACAAGGCAGTGCTCCTCCAATACAGTGTAAATAATGGAATTACATGGCAAGTAATTGCACAGCATCAGCCAAAGGACTTTATACAAGCCCAAAGAGTGTCTTATAATGTTCCACTGTGAGTACCCAGTCACGTTTCATTACCTCTAAGTGCACAAGATGTAGTTCTGCTAAGAAGGAATCTATCTTTGCAACATTGTGCAAGAAAGAAAGGTTGATAAGAGGATAAACAAAGAAGAAAACTTAAGGGGAAAGGAAATTCCAGCCTGGTGTTTGTCAATGCATCTGAAAGAAAAGCAGAATACTTGTTTTAAAGATATGAGGGGAAAAAAAAATCCTCATTATCGGTGTGCACTTTTCACCATTAAATGTTTTGCATGTACAATGTGTTGATGTTCAGGGAGGCAGAAATAACACTTTGACTTTGCTCTCAGTTCCTGTTGGGGGTTAGATCGGGATGTGCAAACTTCTTACGGTCTGGAGCTCTCACAGGCTTTTGCATTTGTGACAACAGGGAGGCACGAATGAAAGGAGTCTTACTGCGCTGGTGGCAGCCCCGTCACAATGGAACAGGTCATGATCAGTGGGCTTTGGACCACGTAGAAGTCGTCCTGTGAGTATCAGCTTCACCTCATCCCACCCCATCTCAGAAAGCACTGAAATTCCTCCAGCACGGCACACGTGTTAAGCTCAGTAAGAACCACTGTGGCCCAGGGAAACCTTTGAGGACCAGTCGTTGGTAGTGCTCTGCCCTGACTGCAACCGTCAGCGGTTAAGACAGCCACAAAATAAGTGGCACAGCAGGGGTATGTGTTGTGCATCGTGGAAAAATGCAGGAGGGAAAGTGGGGTTTTATCATCCAGAGTATTGGTGTGGTCCAGTAATGCAGCGATGACTGTAAAAAATATTGCACTGGGACAGTCTCATGGATATTCCTGAAAGGATACTCCTATTCAGCACTGTGCTGCCCCGTTAAGGCTGATTTATATGTTTTTGAAGATACGAGAGTTTGCTGTATTGCTCTTTGCACAAAGTAATGTTGTTGTGCCTCTGAAAATTTTGCGTCAGCAACTAATGCCTTATTCATTTCCTTTTTTTAGTAAGAAGGATACTGTTCAGAAACAGGGTTCACTATATCAGATTCCTATGGTCCGAGCTCTATATTCATCCTTTTGTCAAGATTTTACCAAGTAAAGTGTCTGCACCCTCCTGATTCCCCCATTCTTGAGATGGGTTTCGCTGGCAGCTAATCCGTTTTTCCTGTGTTACATCACGAAGAGATGACCTGCTTTTTCTCTAACAATTTAGTTCCAGTAGAAGTGAAATGCTAGTGGCTTCACGGGCGGGAACTCATCGCTGACAGTGGTTGGCAGAGAGAGGCGTGCCTGCTCCATAGATAGGTTCAAACATTATTTTTATTGAACAATTTAAAAAACAGCAATGAAGAAATTAGGCTTGAATAACCTCCAGGCTGTGTAAATATAATCATAAGGTTTCTGAATTAGCAGAGACACTGCAAGTAATGTTTTGTAAGAGCAGAAAAAATGAATTATCTGATTGCTAGTTAGCCCTGTTCTTTCCATCGAGAAGCACCAGCTTGCATGGCACTCATATCAACGCCAAACCAAACAGATCCCAACACTGAGTACTGTTTATGCTCTGCTGCTTTTACACACCTTGCTGGGCTCTGCTTCCATAACACTAAGCTTAAAGCTGAACGGAACAGAGGGATGGATGCGATTCCTGGCTTAGTTAATCAACAGCTGTACAATTCTGCGTCAGGAAAGATATGAAAGAGTACAAACCTGCAGGATATTCACAGTGCTTAGGAAACCATGGAAAAGGGAACTGGTAGTTCTGAAATATTCCTATGTCTTTCTAACATTTAATTAAAAAAAAAATCAAGTGCAGAAAAAAAAAAAAAATTAGAGCATAATATTATCTGTCAATCCAAGCATTGAATTAGGGAGTATAAGTAGGAATAGGACAAATCTTTAAAAAGTGATTTTTAGGCTGAATTCTGGAGAACTTCCTTGACAATGAGATCTGCCAGGTTGTAAACTAGACAGAAGATGAGTAGTGACAAGTCAGTCGAATGAGATAGATTAGAATGGAGACAGCAATAGAAATGGTATACCAAGTAATCCCACTTTGCTTACAGAAGCAACCAGATGGGTAGACAGTGCTTTCTTCCTTTTCTTCTTTGTCTCTTGTTAAAGAGCTTTAAGGTTCTTCTGAATATTGGCTAAAATGCGAGGCTAGAGACGAAGAATTTCCATCCTGTTCAAATGACAGCTGGTACAAACCACAAAGGAAGACAGACCAAAACAGACAGATTTCTGATTTACCAAGTACTGTGAAATGCAGTGTCATGGCAGCATATTTCCCAAGGGCTGGATGTGGAGTTCCAAGTAAATGCTGGAGACATTTGGTGAAGACACCTCCACAGAGTGTTTCCAGGCGTACAGAAAGGATAACTGTCAGCACTGCCCCTGCATTCACCAGGGCTACCAGGATTCATACCATGAATACTAGGGATAGGACTTGGCTTTAATTCTAAATATTCCTTCATTTTCCAATGAAGAGCACAGAAACCCTGCCTGCCCCTGGGGAGAGCAAGCCACCTCGCCCAGGCAGCTCTCCCGCAAGAGGTAAAGAGGCAGTGTCCCTCAGATGCCCAGTCCCTCCAGCAAGATTGCCAGAGGAGAGCTTTTTGAGCAACAGCCACCCCAGGGTTCTCTGGCATGGCTGCAGCAAGGCATGGTCTGAACTAAAACTATTCACCAGATGCTGTCATTACCTCTTGCCATTAATTCTATAGGGAGTCACAGGAGAGTCAATAGGCCTCTGCTTATTCTTCCCAAAGCTGAAATACTCTAGAAAACATTTGTGCCTCCTGAACTGGAAGCAATTTCTGCCCGTACTCTGATCTTCTCTCAGAAAGCCATGAACATCCCTGGCTGCAGGACCTGTTGATGGTCCGTGGCTAATGCAGTCTGTGGTCAGTCCTCTTAAAGCCTTGCCCTCTATCACCCACCTGAATGAGACTCTCCAGACACCTCTATGGGCACCACCAAAACTATCCTCAGTGGCCCTAGTTTAAACCCTAGATTTTCATGCTTGTTTGTGATCTGTGTACCAACGCTGCCACAGCAAGTCTCTAGCCCATGTAGAGTTGCAGCAAGAAGCCACCCTATACGAGGTGTGGTTTGGGATGCAGAGAAATTTCTGGCTTTCTACACATCTCATTTCCTCCCAGTGGAATGACAAATCTAATTTTCCCAAGTGTCCTAGGTGCTAACTGTTGGTTTGGCTGCCTGCACACCCAGGTGCTACGCCAGTCTTTCCTCAGCCCATGGGCAAGAGAGCCATGCTCTCCTTGAGCAGACTATGGGCTGGAGAAAGAGGGCACACAAGCAGGGAGAGCTGCTCTGTAGGGAGATAGCACAACCAAGGACTTTCTTGATTTTAATTCCCATCCAACATGGGGATGTCCCTGCTCCTCCTTACAGTGCTCACCCCAGGGACAAATCTGTGAATATCTGGTTTCATGGCTCAACTCTTCTCAGCAATCCAAAGATTTGAAATTAATTTTGTCACAGGCCCAGCTGCCAAGTCATAGTGCAGATACCGCTTACAGCTGATGCACAGCAGGGTCCTGACACTCTGTTCATAACAGTCTAATTGATTCCTGAGTCAAGGGCCATCATCTTCTGACCAGCAAGAATGTTTCCAGGATAAAATTTGTTTCCTTTCTGCTCCCAAGATAGTTTGTTGGGGAAAAAAATATTGTTCTGCAGATTATATGTGTGTGCAAAATACCCAATGGTGATAAGGAAGACTGAATGCAGGGGCTTTTGTGTGTTACCTAGGATCAATCCACCTCTGAATGAATTATTTGAATCACTCATTAAAAAGCAGTATAGTTAAGGCTCTGATGCAGCTGCAATGGGTGCCCAAATTGAGCACCTCTTTTGAACAGGTGAAATGCAATACCTGCTTTGAATATGTTACACAGTAAATAGGTCTTGCCAACTAACCAAATACCAACTTATTTTAATAACGGTTGACGTCTATCCTGTGGTGGGGAGAGAATATTAGTTACCAAGTTGTCCAGTTCCTTTGAAATCTAGTACCTGTTATTCCTCAGTACTGCAGCATTTTTCCTCTCTATTCGTAAAGGAAGCTTTGTGCACAACTCTCATATGTTCCATGTGGCTCTTCTTAGGATGGAAAGGCATTTTACCGTAGATTTAAGACAGACTGCTTTTCAGTGCCCCAGTACTTCTGCCCTAAGAAGAGCCCGTGTTCCAACCCAGCATTTCATTTGCACATTGTTTTTCTCGAAGCACAGCTCTCAGCCTGTCTGCTGCACAGACACCACGCACTTTTTTGCATGTGCACTTGGAACTGCCATTTCTCTCTGTATGGGGCGAGCCCTTATTGACCTCAATTCTGGTCAAAGGTATTGAGGACTAAAAGGAATGAGAAGCTGAACCCTAAGGGTCTTATGTTGCTTTCTTTGCACCCCAAAACTTTTGATGAGATCCAAGGGAATTTGAGTTGTGCAAGGAATGGCAAGAAACATCCCCACCTACTATTTTATGGTTAACTGCTGGATACAGAACAAATCCCTCCATAGCCATCACTCCATGCTCTTCATTGTCAGGATATTCTCACATTTTTGGCACAAATGATTTAGTGAGAATTTATGTTGCATTTGGTGCAAAGAATGTTTATCCCTATTTTGCAAGATTAAAATACAAATATTGTAGCTGTAACAAAGAGTGCTCATGTGGAAAAGCATTTTCATCTCCTTAATTTTTTCAGTAAAAAGCAATAATTTGGAAAATATTCAAGTATTAACATATTTATACTAAAGACCAGAAATAGTTCAAACCTTAGGTAATTATCTGAATATTCACAACATTTATGCCAAATTTAATATGATGTAGTCTGTGCTTTTATGACATTTTTATTGTTTCTAAAAAGTGCATGCTGAATTTTATAGAAAATAAAAAATATGAACATTGATTTGAAATATCAGGAAATAATTTGTTCAATTTTTATTTTCAAAAGAGACGAAAAGTCCTATATTGCCTCTAAACCTCATCAGGGTTTTATGACTAATCACAGTGCTGCATGCATTGAAAGGCATTTTCTAACTTGTGTTGTATTTCATTGTTTGCTGTCATTGGTTTTACACTAGAATAAGGTAAGTACTTTCCCTGAATCGATATCAAATGAATGTTGCTGTTACATCTACAGTTTTTTCCCAAAGTTTTGTCAATAATAGGTCAGTGAAAAATTATTTATAGTCTCTGAGATGTGCCACATAGCTCTTGAGGGCCCTGATCCTGCAGGGCACATCAAGGGAAGTTAAACTTAGCAGAAGGTGTTCAGCAGCTCACACCGTACCACAGTGGGAATTTTGCTGAGGCTGTGGCAAGAAGGGCTTCTCCTTCTCCTGCAGTGAAAGGAGACCTGCCAATGGATTGCACCCAGCTAGTTACATGGGCAAGGGAGAATTTGCATTTTTTTTCCATAATCGTAGAATGATAGTATTGTCTAGGTTGGAAGGAACCTTCCAGCCTTCATTGGGTTCAATCATTAACCTAACACTGCCAAAACCACCACTAAACCATGTCCCTAAGCACCTCATCTACCCATCTTTTAAATAACTCTGGGGATGGTGACTCAACCACTTCCCTGGGTAGCCTGTTCCAATAACCCTTTTTGGGGAGAGATTTTTCCTAATATCCATCCTAAACTTCCCCTGGCACAACTTGAGGCCATTTCCTCCTGCCCTATCACCTGTTATTTGGGAGAAGAGACCAATCCCCACCTCATTGCAACCTCCTTTCAAGCAGTGACTACAGAGCTGAAGGCACCATCAAGTAATGTATGCCAGTCAGTCTGTGTGGTGGTAGAGTCACATGTGTCTCTTGGACATACAGCAAGTATCTGCCAGGTAGTTCTTTTGGGTTTTGTAACTCTGCTGCTTTGTGCTGTCTCAGTAATAGATACCACAAACCAACATAGTTACTGAGTTCAAATCTTGACCTCACCAGAGTTGAAGAACATTTGTGATTGCCATGAGCCATCAGGACTTCAGTCAGAGAACATCACTTTTCTCATCATAGTACCTAACAAAGCATTTGTAATTCAGACACAAAATTTACCCCAAGCCTAGTCCCTTGAAAGAGTCATGCTTTCGCTGTTTTCTAAGACATTGTTCATGTTTTGGTTTGTTATCCGAATATATTTGTTTCTATTTGCTTTCAATTATGCCCTGTCAATTAATAATAAAAGCATTAAAAGAATGAATTAAGTTACTATATACCAGGGGGGGTGGGATTACAACTTTTTTTGTTCCATTTGGCTATGTTCTGTTTTCATAAATTTTAAATTACAGACTTGAAGTTCAAACTGTGCTTTACAAAACATGCAATAGCCAGAATGCTCTATTAAAGACTAAAGATGCAGTGCACCTCCTCATAAATTGCTTTATTGTAGGTATGTACTTAACATGCCCTAGACGGAATTTTGTTCTTCTATATCGGCTGCATATTGCTTCATCTAACTAATATAGCTCCAGTGAATCCACTGGAAAGTTACTTAAAGTTTCCTATGTAAACTGGAGCGCTATTATCTTCTAATGAGTTTTTAATATTAACCCACTCAAAACTGTCAAACAGATTATGCAGTAGTTGCTCCTATTAATTGCTTTTTTGCTGTTTGCCCTGTCAGCAATACCAAGATAACTATTTTGGATCTGCACTTTTCATCTGATGGTTCAGTGAACGCACAGAAAAGGTTGAAGACTCAGCATAAGCTGACTCATACACATTTGCAAAGTAGCCTCCAAGTTGCCACCAATATTCAAACAAAATTTCCCTCCATACTCTCTGTTACAGAAGGAGGGCATCTATTCCTAAGATAGCTTGATGCCCCCTAGTGCATTTTGGCTGCTCCAAACAACAACAAAAGTATGGTAAAGCCTTTTATCAGTCTGTAAAAATACATATTAGATTTGTTATTAATATTATTGAAAGCATTTTTAAATCCACCAAATGCAAGAAATGTGTAAATACTTCTGCAAATTTTATTATACAATTCTTACTGTGATCTTATAAAGCAGTATTGATCTCTCTTAAACAATGCTTGCCTCCTAACAGTAGATAACATAAATTCAGAAAAATAAATATAGACCTATTTTCCTCTTGTGGATCCCAGACTACACATACTATACAATATGATATGATACTGTAATGTATAGTGTTTACCTATTTATCGATAGTAACAGTTAAAATCATGCCATTTTCCACATCAGGCATGAAGATTTTGTGTGGCATCCAACCAGTAGTTGGAAAGCCCATCTCAGACTTTGGTGGAGAACAAGTCTGAATCATGCCAGTGCAAGTAAAAAAAATAAGCATTTAGTTCTTAGGAATTTAGAGTTCCCTTTTTTCTTTCCCCAAAGTGTACTGCTATGGTGTTTAGTGTACAACAGGGAATATATGTATTTGCTTGGTTCATAAAATCTAGATTATTTTATAAAATAACAAAACAGAATGAATGTACATTAAAAAAAAAAAAAAAAAGTGAATCTTTTTAAAGTTATTAGGTAATCCCTTCTTTGTCCTTTTTCTCGGTTCTTTATTTTCCTTATTTTTGTTGGGTTTTTTAATTTTTTTTCATTGTTTTAAACATCTTTATCATAACATTAAGGCCAAACACAAAATGACTAGGCATTTGAAGTAAAATAGAGGGCAGGTGCACCTAGCAGTGTCCAAAACAAGTCCTGAAATGCTATCCTTGCCTCTGGATAATAATACTTACTTTGCAGAGCATGCAATTATTTCTTTTGCCTAAGGGTCACATTCACTAAAAATAAGCTTATGCACTAGAAAGTAAAGTATGACTGAGTACAGCATGAGTATTTACATTTTACTTACAAAGAAAACTCACAAATGGAAACCTGCCTTAAACCCACAAATGGGAGATTTGTTGACTGTAATGTCTACTGCAGGCCTTTACTTCACAAATCACCTTTAAAATCCAAGGGACTTCTTGATTTGGAGGCTTCTGGTAACATTCAGTCCCTTGGAATGGAGATGTTTAGGAGGCCAAGCGTCCTTCCCCTACTTCAAGATGAAGCTAGAAAGCACAAAGTCCTAAGTAGGCAGGGAGGATTAGGAGAGGGAGTCAGAAATTAGACTAAGACTGCAGCTTCACTGTGACTTTTCAGCTCCTTTGCCCTGAAAATCAAAAGAAAATTTGGCCAGGCAGTCACCAGCAGTTCCTCCTGAGTGAAGCTCTGTTGTCCTTGGGGTCTGCATGGTTAACTATGCTCCAATCTCTGAAACTGCATCATCTGACTGTATCTATGGGAGTCTCTTGTATGCCACTTTTCTGTGCAGAGGAAGAGGCTCTCAGGTGGCTCTAAAAACTAGTCTCACTGCAATATGTGATACTGTTTTTATTTTTAAAAGTAGTTTTCTGATCAAAATGTCTTTCCCATACCCTGGGACTCTATAGTGCAGTATGCAAGAGAGACTGTCTCTTTTATAGCCACACCTCAGCTGCTCTATATGGCTGGTCAAGTGCTCTGCCAACTTGTAGGTCTAAGAGGAGACATCCTGTATCAGAACATCAAAATACACAAACCTTTTCATTCTCTTGTAATTCTGAATGCAGTCTGGCTGTAGGCTTGTGTAGACCTGTATTTGTGCATACGCACCAGGGGTATGGATATGTATGTAAAGAGACCGAGAAAAGGCACAGCCAGATGAAGCTCTCTAGCTGTTCTGCAGAGGCTCTATGGTGCTGCACATGCAATTGTCCCATGAGTAGACTCACAAGGAGGCAACACAGGTGTTACAGCTCCATTTCCAAAGCTGTTGAAAATTGGACAGTGAAGGTGGGATCTGGCCATTAGGCGTTAGATAGAGATTGGGTACCAAAATCCCAGACGGCTGTCTTGTCCACTGCTGCCCTTTCATGTTCTTTCTCCCCACAGTGGGAGAAGTAGAAACCTGTTAGGTGGGATGGGTCTTGTCTTCCATGTAGGTCTGCAGAACAAGTGTCCCTCCTTCAATTAGGCTGCAGTCAGGCTGCCTCTTGCCTGGTCTCCTCCCAGATGTGATGCTTACTTCCTAGATCTTCTTTTCATTTCAGATGAGTGGTATAAAGGAGAGAAATGTTAAGTTTGCATAGAAGCGTTGTACTTCACTTCCTATATAATGAAAGTGGAAGATAATGGAGTAAAGCTTTTCATCTGCTTTCAAGATAAAGCAGTTAATGATCTAAGACAGAAGGATAACTGGAGTATAAAACCACTGTGGAGAAATGCCCTGTACTGAGAGGGTATGACGTGCATGTAGCTTTAGTGAATCTGGCCCTAGGCAGAAAAAGTTTTCATTACCTGAAAGCTCTTAGCCATTCCCTAAGATAATGACCTGTAAATAAAAGCGGTGGGACAGATTCTCAATTGCCTTATTCCTTGCTGTTGTACAAGGGGTGCAGTACACACCACTTCACACAGGTTTGAAAGGTCATGCAAGGAAAAGGAAGAGTCTGTCCCACTAGCTCACTACTCCCAAAGAGTTTAAACTACATATGAAAAACTGACACTTCTCTTCCTTCCCCCTGCCCTTTGATTTTAACAGCACTCGCAAACAAAATTACATGATGAATTTTTCACGGCAACATGGGCTCAGGCATTTCTACAACAGAAGACGAAGGTCACTTAGACGATATCCATGAAGAAACGAGAAATTTATCTTTTTTCCTCCCAACATGTGATGTGTTGCTTTCCATTCTTTAAACCTAGCACTGCGTCTGGTATCAGGACTTTTCTGCAACTGGCTTGATGAATAACTGAAAGCCTTTCTCAAGACAGAGTGTACACCACTTTTTCGCACTGTGAACTAATGAGAAGTGACTTATTTTCTCATAGGTAAATGTTTTAATGTTGATGTGTCTGTGAAAATTGTGATCTGTTGTAATATCAGTTACAGTGGCAGTATTGGAAGTAAGCAACTAATTCTGTTTAACAGGAAAAAAGTTTAAGCACAAAGACTTTTCAGATTTTATGTTTAAAAAGTCTACATACTAAGTACAGAATTTAACATTCTTTGTCACATAGGTATTTAAGTGCACTGTATTTCAGCTCTGTGTCATTTTATATGATTAAGTTATCATTGTTTGTCTTCTTTGCATTCTCTTCTACAACATGACACATTGGCACTGTATTTACTTGTTTTGTTGTTGTAATATTTTTGCTGCTGATTTTTGGGCTATTTACCTTCTGACAAGATGTATTAAAAAATATCAAAGTACCTAATCAAGAAGATAATTGCAAAAGTAGTTGTAAAGGCGTTGATATCCTTCGGTCTTATTCTTTGATATGTCTGTTGGTTAGCATTGTTTTGTGGATAAAAAAGAATGCTTGACATTAAACTTTTTTTCTACTAAGGAGTTGTGGATGAAGCCCCAAACAGAAGTTCCCAATTCCCTGTCTAAATGTAGTCAGTTCTCTGCAACTGATTTACTTACAGTAACTGCCATTTGGTGTCTGTAGTAATGAAGTGATTTGTAAACAGTGAACGTTTCATGGTGTTCTCTTTGGTGTTTGTTTCTATTGCGGGTCATGTTTGTATCTTCTGATAAAGTTGTATCTACACCAGCAACGTTAAATGCCCCTATAGCCCTAAACTGTCTATTATCATAAATAAAATGCTTCACTTTATGGTGAACCAAGCTAAAGATCCATGCTTCAATAAAAATAATGTCAACAAATGTTCTGATGTTAAACTTTTCAAGCCCTGTGGGCTTTATATGAAATCATAAATCATGTTCTTTTACTAAGTACCTAGACTCTCATGATCGATGGTATTTTTTAACATTTGGTACATCACACTTAACAGCACTGTGCAAATAATACAAACTGAGAGATCTTCCCAGTCTCACCTGTGGGCATAACATGGTCATTGCAAAAGGGCCTGATACAAGGAATGAAACGGGACCACAGACCAACCCCCACTCTCACTTGTCTTTATCTGCAAGCCCAATATGCAGTGCATGAACCAGTGCTTCCAGGCTCTGAGGACTACAGGACTACAGCACATAAGGAGCCTCATTCAAAACAAAGTTGCTAATTCTTAGAATCGTAAAGGTTGTAAAAGACCATTAAGATCAAGTCCAACCATAAACATAACACTGCCAAGTCCACCTCTAAACCATGTCCCTCAGCACTACATCTACGCATCTTTTAAATACCTCCAGAGATGGTGACTCAGCCATTTCCCTGGACAACCTGTTCCAATGCTTGACAACCCTTTTGGTGAAGACATTTTTCCTAATATCCATTCTAAACCTCCCCTGGAGCAATTTGAGGCCATTTCTTGTCATCCTATTGCCAGTTACTTGGGAAAAGAGGACAACCCCTACCTTGCTACAGCCTCCTCCCAAGTAGTTGTAGAGAGTGATTAGGTCTCCCCTCAGCCTCCTTGTCTCCAGGCTAAACAACCCCAGTTCCCTCAGCCACTCATCACAGAGAAGTATCATATATACCTGCTATGCTTTTCCAGCATGCACATCGCTTTGGGTACTATACCCATCTGAAGCAGAACGGTGTTTGCTACACATCCATGCTCAGCCACCTAAAACATTTTTAAGAGATTTTTGATCAAAGGTACTCAAGCGGTGAAGAGATAAGCAGAACATTCAGTGGCCAACTAGAGAAAACTTTTGCTTGGTCAAAATTATGTGACATACCTTTGACAGAACTGGAATGTTACTGCAACAGCCCAGTCTCCTGCAGCTGCAGCCTGGATGTACTATTCTGGAGAAGTGTGTGTGTGCTTTCAGTTCTTGAAACAAGACAAAGGATCTATTCAGAAATAGAGCAGGAAGAAAAAAAATAATGTTATTAAAGAATATAATAGCTTAATGTTTGGGCACGAGATTTAAAAATATTGTAATAAAAGTTTTGCCCATTGAACAAACAAAAATGCAAGATAAAACCACTCCTATTTTTAAAGATAATTTTTTTTTGCCCTCATATGTCAATAGATGAGTGATACTTCAATCTAAAATGTGTGTTCAGCTAGCATGTTGCTAGGGAATTAATTTAGCACTTAATCTGACTTCTCTTTCCAGGTAAGAGACCAGCATAACCAGAGAAGTTGTAATTGTAAATATGATTGTATTTATTTCCTTTGAATAATGTATATAATCATGACTATTGAGGAATCCCTTGAGGTATTCCACTAGAACTCACTACAAACTCTGCATAGGCTTTTCTCAAGAAATTCATCCCCATTGGCAGATTCTCAAGTAGTGTTGTAATTTGGCCTTTTCAGATTCCAGGAAGTTCTTCCTTACATTTTTTCCATTCCTACAGCACACAAGGTAGTGTGCTCATGCAGCATACTTGATGTATGTACTGTTTTATTTTTCCTCCCATATGACTGAAAACAATGAATCATCTGACATGAAACAGTTGTTAAAATAGGAAGGGTGGCACATCACAACATAATCAATGGCAATAAAACAGTGCCAGTGCCATAAAACGTACTAAACTTATCTACTGATATAAAACTTTGACAGGCATAACTATGAAAACTGATGCTTTATAGACTTCCTCATGTCTTCTATCAGCTCATGTTCCAGTAGAATAAAAAGAATATAAGAGAAATTAAATAAAATAGAGGAAAATGATGGTCTGACCTGCTGGAGTTCCTGGAACAACCACAACCTCCAGTTCTCATAATTTTGTCTGAATGTTCTTGAGTTTGCTTCATCCACAGTTCATAACATTACTTTAGTGAGAGAAAATTAGTGTAGCACAAGTATTTTGAAGGAAGGCCTGAATTAGGCTTTGCATGAACTTGACAATTTAGACAAGTGGGTAAAAATGAAATAACACAGCAAATACACTGAAGGCCAAGACACTGTCAAAGAGTAAAGTACCAGCTCATGACGTGAGTAAGTATCTGGCTAAACTATAGGAAGAGAATAAACAACACAAAGCAGTTTAAAAATATGCCATTTTGCATTATATCAATAGATGTTTTTATGGTAAAACACAGTAAATATATATACAGCTATTGGTGCGAGTAAAGTGGACAGCAGTTGCCAGCTGCTGAGCCCTTCACTTAAATACAGATGTAAACAATTGGAGAGATTGCAGAGTACAACAGCAAAACCAAGACTCTTGAAACCCTGAGCTTCCAAGTAGAGACAGTTGATTTGTTTAGACTAGAAAGGAAAACATTTGGGAAGAGACATGACAAGAGCCATAAACATGGATCTATGTTTTATTTACTTGCTAACCCTTCAGGGCAAATGTCAGCGAGTGGAAATGCTGCCACAGCATCACACCATCAATTATCCATCAGTCAGGAATGGGGTTTGGTTATTGTCCAGGCAGGAAGCCAGCGCATAGCTCTCTCAGGCCCACTGATGGACACACAAAGGGACCTGCACAAGCAGCAAGGTACAGCAGGTTAACCACACTCAGTTCAGCTCTGTAGTAAGGCTTAACTAAACATGACTCAACACTAGAGTAACAGAACCAAGCTAGCTGTAGAGGGGAGTTACTTTAACCCTGAGCTGGCGAGGGAGCCTCAAAACCAAACGAGATCAGCAACAGGCCTTGCCTACCTTAAGCACAGATGGCCTCCAAGGGCTCTTCAAGGGCTGCTAGCAATATGGGGCAGCTGAGACCACGTACTGCTTGTAGTACATCTCCTGTGAAGGAGCAGATGGAGAACCTACCATCCACGGGTGCTGGATCTGCTTCTGGAAGAAACAACAGCGAGATATGAGGCTGTAAAAGTTACATGGGTGACACATGAATAAACTGTCTGGTGGTTTGTGTTCCTAATGTTTCATGACTGTTGTTTTTAATTCCCCATGTTCTTCTTGGTTCAGCTGAAGGGACTGACCTGGCAGCAAGCTTAATAACTTAGGTCTGTGCATGGCTAATTGCCACAGAGCTTGATGGGGAAGGTATGAGCCAGCATGCAATCAGGAGGACCCCAGTAAAAATGGTATTTCAGGCATGGGGTAGTACTGTACTAGAGGATGCTGATAAATACTGGGTTTATAGTTTGAATCTGTATTTTGAAAGAAAACAAGTTTGCTAAGCTTCTTGAGGATGTGGTCGTGCTTTTGAGCTGCGCTGCTCAGGGGAGATCTGTGAAAGAGTTAGTGGCAAAGAAGCTATTTCAGAGCACTTTGCTTCCCTGATTGTCTCTGGGCCAAAGGCAGGAGTCTTGGAGGTTCTAGGCATCCACAGGTTTCAGAGCCACTTCTGCATTAGGATGCTATTGCTGATACCACCAGAGTTGGCTGATAGCCCCAGGTTCCTGTTTCCCTGCACACTGACTGTGCAGATTCATGCCAGCCTTCTGCTGATACCACATTGTTGCAGGTGTGCTAGGAACAGCATGTACAAAGCCATTCAACTCATTCACAACTGCATATAATCCAGTGGACACGCAACTTCACTCATTTATAGTCACACCCTTCTTAAGGAACATTTTAAAGAATTTGCGTTCAGTCCCTTTTAAGGAATTTCTCATGGTAAAATGGCAGACATCCTCATCTGTGAGACTCTGCTAGAATAAATTGTGCTATTACGGACAGAAATAAAACTTGACATGACTAATGTATCTGTATAGGATGTGGGTAGTAAATAATTAACAGGAGCAATATGAGAACCAAGCCAACTGCCACTGAAACCAGTGGGAATATCCCTATAAATCTAAATGCATTTCACCTCAATATGGAAATGTTCACCTCAACTTTACTAACTCAGCTGGTTTAACCCATCCTAGGACTTGCATAAGACTCTGTGATCAAATATATACAGGATTTTTAACTGCCTTAAAATAATTGTCTTAAGAACTCTGAGTGTAGTTAAGGAGTGGCTGGGAGTGACGCAGTTGATAGAGCCCATCTGACCCAGTTTGCTCATTTGGGATGTCCCATATGGGGTCCACCCCAATGAGACAACCAGTCAGAAGTCTGCGCTCCCCCAGCCTCTCCTGTGCCAATACTCACTATCAGTGGTTGAATGAGGAAGTTGAGAACTAAACAGCCCAACGACTGGTGCTCTAACCAGCTAGTGAGAGTTGGATGTGGCCTTTGATGGTGCCTCACAGCTTCCCTTATGCTGCTGGACAGCAACAGCTCCTGCTGCTCCATACCCTGTGAGCCAGACAAGCCCTCAAAGCCCACACTGGGCCCGCTGTCATCACACAGCTCCAGTGTTGTGTGTGCCTTTAATTCCCTCAATTATCCTCCACAGGAGGCTTTTATAGTCTCTCCAATTGCCCATATTGTTTATTCTGTATTAACTTCCCCTCCCTTTTTTTTTGTTTTGACCAAAAGCACTCTTTTCATCTTGTTCCTACTGAGTTCAGCACTATATTAATCCCTGCCCTTCTCTCAGTGCTGAAGATCTGAAGCATCTTTTATGACTTTAGACAATGCTGGAAAGAAGCAATAAAAAAGAACTACTAACCTTCCCAGTGGGTCATGCTAAAATGCGCACAAGAAATTAAAAACAGCTTCAGTTCATGTAATTAAATACAACCACTGACACAATTAGTGGAACATAATCTGCAGTGTGGATTCAAAATGATTTATACCTTTGTAGAATTTTCTAGCAGGAAATCTGCTATTCCCATGTTTGTTTCAGGCTTTCTTCTCTCCCTCCTCTTCGAGCAGTGCGTATAAATACAGGTCTGTCTGTATTATGTTTCTGTAACATACCCTTCACCGGTAACAAAGCATTTCAGAATTTCAGTATATTGGTGGTGAAACACCACCTTCATAAGTTAATTTCACCTGCACTCTAATACAAGCTACAGAAGTTCAGAACAAAAAAAAAAAAAAAGTTTTTTAGATAAATATGAATCAAAAAAGATCTTTCCCAAAGTATCTCTATTTAGCCAGTTCTGTGTAAGAATGACATCCAGCACTCTTCCACATGGTCCGATGCATGTGGTGTACCTAACATACTACTCTGAAAGTGTTCATCAAAATGCTTTTTCTGATTGTAACAAATCTCTTATTTAAAATATAAGTTTTGAAATGTTTTGACCTTGAAATTTCTCAGTTTGGCAACACTGAAATTTAAAGTACTGTGTTTCAGCTTGAGTTAGTTTAAACTCTATTTAAGTTAATCTTAAATAACAAGGGCAAACATGTCAAGTAATCATTTTAGGATTTTGAAAATGATACATTCCTGTAGACAACTGTTTTACAATTTCTTCATGGTTTCATTGCATAAAAATTTCAAAATAGCTTCTTCTTACCAGTTCTATATACAAAACCAAATCTCTAAGAGTCTGAGAGGTGGGAAAAGATTTTCTCCTGGGCAAGACAGAGAGCTACGGTTATGATGGAAGATATTTATAAATCAAGGACTGAAAGATGAGATCTGTGAAAGTATTTAATCAATTCCTGCATATTCATTGTACCTTTGATATTTTGATACCTATGCATCCTCTGCATCTCTAAATAAAAATCTACATCCAGTCACTTGTGAGACTGAGCACTCTTGAGACCCAAGCTGACAATTGTGTTTCTCAGGCAGCAGAGTTGGCAAAAATATGCTCCTCATTTAAAAAAACAAATTGTAAGGAAGTCTCCTGACCTGTTCAATCAACATGACATCCCTCAGGAATTTGTAAATCTACACTCATTTACGTGACTGGCACATGTCCATACCTGACGCTTGTGTGAGAAACTGGTTCATAACTGGAAGAGGGGAGATTTAGATTAGATATTAGGTAGAAATTCTTTATTGTGAGGGCAGTGAACAAGTTGCCCAGAGAAGTTGTGGATGCCCCATCCCTGGAAGTGTTCAAGGCCAGGCTTGATGGGGCTTTGAGCAAGCTGGTCTAGTGGGAGGTGTCCCTGCCCATGGCAGGGGGGTTGGAACTCGATGATCTTTAAGTTCCCTTCCAACTCTAACCATTCTACAAGTTTTGCTTCAGTTACTTCGTCAGGATGTGTATACTGAAAGGGGCCTAGAGATAGTAGTCTCACAAATTAGCCTTTCCTAATAGATCCAGAGAAATGTCCTTGCTCTATTGAATACTCTTCCTGTCCTGCAGAATGTTATCATAGAATCATAGAATCATCCAGGCCAGAAAGGACCTCCAAAGGTCATCTAGTCCGACCTCCCCGCAGTCGCAGGGACACCCCCAATTAGACCAAGTTGCCCAGGGCCTTGTTGAGCCTCACCTTGAATATCTCCAGGGAAGGGGCCTCAACCACCTCCCTGGGCAACCTGTTCCAGTGTTCCACCACCCTTAGAGTAAAGAATTTTTTTCTAATATTCAACTTAAATCTACTCTTCTCCAACTTAAGTCCATTGCCCCTCGTCCTATCACAGCAGGCCTTTGTGAACAGACCCTCCCCAGCCTTCCTATAGGCCCCCTTTAGGTACTGAAAGGCTGCGATTAGGTCTCCCCGGAGCCTCATCTTCTCCAGGCTGAACAGCCCCAGTTCCCTCAGCCTGTTTTCGTAGCAGAGGTGCTCCAGCTCATTGAGTAAACGAGACATAGACAGGAAAGCAACCTTCAAAACAGGAACTTAAAGAATAGGGGAGTATCACGAAGGCTGAAGAAAACCAGGTTTGGACAATAAAGCTGTCAAGGGGGCTGGGAAGTCTATCAAGTGGGCTAGGTGCATGTTTAGGATAATAATTTCTTGGAGTAGGCATGTTTAAACCTTACAAGATAAAAAGGTGTAAATTTAAACTCTTAATAGGTTAGGCAGCTGGGAAGAACACGAGCTCTAACTTCTCAGCTGAGAGGGGAGACAGAAACATAAGTGGCCGGGATAGGGTGTAAGTGCCTAAAAACTGAAAGAGGTGGTGTGCCTCTGCTTTGCCATGCACCCAAGTCAGTGCTGTTTTGTAAATTTTTAAATTTTCAACTTTTAATACTTTGTTTATAACCTTTGCTTCCATGACTTTGTTCTCTCTTCGGCTGTACGTGTGAGCTGGCATTACTCACACCTGCTACATATACCACATTTCTTAAAGGATGGATCATTGATGTCTGCTTTTTCAAGTCAACTTTAGACAACCCTGAGGCTTCTTCCGTGGAATTTCAGGACAACCTGACGGGGGTTTATGTAAAGAAGGGCAGGGCCTACCTACAGGGCCACAACAAAGCCAACCACCAGGCCGCATCCTGTATACTGTGCCACTGTGAGCCCGCGCCCGCCCCACGGCCCCCGGACGTATGTCTATATTTCAAATAGCAACCAATTGCGTTTATGTTATAATTATATATCTCGTGTGCGCCTATCTACCCGAAGGGCAGGGCTGCAGATGAGGCCTCAGCCAACCCCCAACCCCCGGGACCCGCTGGGCCAGGTCGCAGATAAC
>VZRU01004990.1:56866-72378 GCA_013398155.1 Pedionomus torquatus | reverse complement strand
AAAAAAACACCAAGAAAACAGTCATTTACACCGCTCCCATCCTTGGCCCTTTCCTGCCTCACTATTCAAAACATTCAGCCATCCCATAGTCCTTTTCCAGTTCCTGGATGTTGTCCTAGTACTCGTTGCTTACAGTCGTGATCAAACATAATATTTCATCTCCGACCTAGATTAAGATTGATTTCCTGCTAATTCAATAATTCTACATAACACAGCGTGAAGCCAAATGACTCATTTGAAGACCGTCCTTGGAGAACTTGGCGCGCTCCCAGTAAATACTTTGCCAATGGGGAATTTGCTAAAGAGCAGGGAAGTTAATGAGTGAATTTGTCACGGTATTTGAGGTAATAAGACACATCGAAATGAGACTGGCACGATGTTAATATTCTGTTAACCAGAAATTTTCTATCTAGCAATTTATTACACTGACAGATATTACACCTGAGCAATTTTCATAATAAGTTAATTATGTGGGAACTGTATGAGAGAAGTTTGGTCCTTTCCTCCTCTAATGACTTGTTCTCCTCTGCCTCTCTTGTCTGTCCTGGTTTTCTCTGGGTTTTTCTGGATATCCATAAAATGAGCCCCTGGATTTTGATCTTTTATTTCCTATTCCACTGCTGAAGCTGGACTGTTTATTTTAAACCTAAATATTAATTTCATGATCTTGGTCTTGCCTTGGTCTACATTCCTTAGCCACCATCTAATCAAAAGCACATCCAGGGAGCCCTCAAGTTTGCAGTCACCTGTTGGGATGAGACACCACTATATAATCTGCCTGAATCATCAGCACAGGGACAGTCTCTCAACTGGCATGGCATCTCAGGTGACCTGTTCTCCTCTCCCTGGACCACACTCATTGAGAGAAACTGGCTTCAAAAAGTTAGATAGTAGCAGGCTCTTTACATATTGTATTATCGTAACATTTTTTCCCCTCAATCTTTCATTTTTACTATGGTTTAATGTGACATGGAATCAGTGAATTGGTTAGTTTTTTAGTCCCATTAGCTGTTAACACAGATTAAAGACCTTATGGAAATAGTCTATTACTGAACAGACATCCCTGTCCCCAAGGGCAGCAGAGCAAGTTTGATTAATCCCAGTGTGGTTTAGAAAGCGTGAATTGCCCAATTACATGTGATGCCTCAACCACAGAGCATTTCTGCAGTCATTGCTTAATTAAGGAGAGCACTTCCACATTCAGAGAGAGAGAGTATGAAAGATTTATTTGTGGGGGGTCCAATCCCACTTGGAGTTAATGCTGACTCAACTGAAGGATTTACAGTTTAGAACCTTTAACGAAACTTTTGAGTTTCTGTGTTTTCCTGCCTCCATAAACCATAATTCTCATTCCCATGCCCCACTTAGAGCTCCCACGGACAGTCAGTCTTAACAAATGACTTCCCAAAAGTCAAGAGCCGTTTTCTTCACTGTCTTGTGTTATTCACCTCCCTGCTGCTCAGGACTGTGTCAGGGGCTGGGAGAAGTAGTTGCCCAAATGTGAGGTTTCCACTGCAAGCAGCGTAGTCATGTTTCCTAAAGTGACTTTTTTTATAGAGCCAGAAACTGGGAACTTGTTTTTACTACCCCTCATCGTAAATCACTTCCTCTGTCATTCTCCTAATAAATATGTAATAGCTAAAAAGATGCACTTGATTGGAAACAACTTACGAAAAAACAAAAAACATTTTGGATAAAAATGGAGTTTCCTCTTCAACGCAGCCCCTCTGGCTGTATCACAGCCCATTAAAGCACTTAAATTGTGAAGGGTTTTGGTTTCTTTTTTTCAAGGAGTTTTGGGAACGGTTATTTTTAGATGCCCAAGCAAGAAGTTTTCTTCAGCACTGGCTGTTTTTCGTAGTGTGTAGGCTGTGGCAGTGGCTTTTAAAATGCTCCAGAGAATCAAAGTGTTGCCAAGATGAACTGAAACCAGGAATAGCAATTCCCTGTAAATAATGACAGGTAAGAAATGAACCCCACTCTTTGAATATTCCCACTGCAATAGAAGACAAGATTCTTCTGCCTCCCAGAAACGAGGGTCGTGAGCATCCATTTAGAACACTCAGTGATGCTGCGAATGCTTCGAGAGTGCTTAGTCAGTGTTGATCCTTTTGAAAAGCATGAAAAATTATGCTTAGGTTAATTCTTAACGATTATAATGACAAACAACAGAGAAACTGCAACTGGTAAGGTTTTTGGGTTGGTAGTCTACGTACTTACCATAGCAGAGTCTTGGAAGGCAAGTCAAAAGAATAGTGCAATAATATTTAAACTTCAGCTTCCATCGGCGTTTTTCTGCAGCCAGAACACCATCACACAAACAAGATGCTTGTTGAGGGCAATTGAGACGTTTCCTGCAAAGCATTATTAAATGTAAAAAAGTCATCACATGTTCATGGTGATGACCTTGCATTCATTCCTCCATGATTACTTGTACAAAAAGGGTAACAAGAAAGAAATTCAGTCAAAGCAATATCCTTTTCTTACACTGAGTTTTAGGTTAAAAATCCAAAGTTTTAGTTATTTAGAAGCAGTCAGAAATAAGTTGCCATAATCCCTGGCAGCCAGACACAAGCCAGCTCCAACCCAAAAGCTGTAGAGCTACAAACAACACACCTCAGATGAAAAGCAGAGTGTATTAACCCAAGCAAAATCAGTATGCAAGTATGCATATTCAAGTTTCTGAAACAGATTTTATCTGTTCAAACTGGTTCCAATTTTTTTCTGTTCACTTGAGGAGAATGACCATGAAAAATGGGGCTTTCCTGAAACTTAAATACTTTATGAAGCGCAGCAAGAGCAATATGTGCTACACGGTGTAGTGTGACACGTTACACAATTTTTTTTCCATTAACTTTTTTTTCGGACTCTAAATTCTCAATGGGAGAATATCTTGACATTACAGAGCATCTCATCAAACATCTGCATGTTTCTTCTTCCCGGCTGGTTTTCATCTTAACACTATTCACAAAAACTGAGTCCCATGATCATAATTAATTTGTAATAAGGCTGAGCCCTATAAAACCTGTGAAAATGTAAGGTAGGAAAGGAAGGATTTTTCATTAATCACAATTGTGGTTACTTATACATAGTCCTATCAACATATTCTGAAACTATAGTCCCTTCGCAGCATCAAGCTTAATTTTTAAGTTCATTTATACAGAACAAGGTATATGACCCTGCTTCTCCACAATTATATTATCTGCACACAATGCTGCTGATGTTTTGGAATTAATTATGTAATAAGGTAGAAAGCATGGCATTTGTGGTTTTTTTGGGGGGGTGGTGGTGGTGTTTCTGTCTCCATATTTATCTGTTTCTCTATGAAAAAGAAGAATTTCAGGAAATGAGAAGCCAACCTTCCACACACAGAGATGTATTTTGCTCCCAAATCCCAGCCAGTAATATCAGTCAGTTCTCCTCCTGCTGGATGGAAACATGGACCGTGGGAGGTGGGAGCCTTTCTTTTTCTTCCCCACCTCTCAGCCCTGAATAGATGCTGAAGGTTGAGACACACAGATTCTCTGCTGGTGCTACACGTGACCTGCTTGCAAGGAAGCTGTGTGTGAAATACTGCGGGTAACTTTGTGCAGATGTAAGTGTTGGGGGGGCTTGAGATTATCTAGAGGAATATACCTATTTCTGCAGAGTTTGCCATTTTACAATTGCCTCAGAATTTATGACAGATACTAAGACGCAGTCACAGCCTCTTAAATCCGGAGCCCAAATATCAATACCAAGCCCCATCAAGAAAAGAAAACGTAGAAGTCAAATCAGAAAGTCGGTATAGCGCATCTTTAGGCTTGTGTCCATCTATATCTGCTGCCAGCTGTTTTGGAAGCTCACACACAAAATCCAGAAGTGGATTAACATGTCACCAGCTATTAATTCCCAAATGTAACTTCTTTGAGCCCTGCCACATGCGGGTTTCCGTCTCTTCTACACTGCTATTAATAGATGACAGTCACAATTCTGGAAACCTCCTGTTTTCTGGACAGAAGTTTAATACCTTAATAAATATTCTTGATTTCTTGTATGCTGGGGTTAGGCAAATTTCAGGCATTTAGGGCAGAGATTAATATAGACTACTATTTCCAAGGACTGTTTGGGAGCATATCAAAATGTGTTTGAATTCTTTATATATTTAGAAACAGAAAAAAGTAATTTTTACCAAGTTAGAGTATTCAGTTAGAGAGCTGTGTGAGGAAGTGCTGCTCTTAATTTCTAGGCCTTCTCAGTCCTAGCAAGTTAAAAACCTCTCTCTTTTTCTACTTTCTAGCACATCAGTTAACCCTGGCCTCACATCCCTGAAAGCACTAGGCAGCAGTTTTTTCTGCTGAGGCTGAAACAATATTCAGATAAAAAACTACTTATTCATGTGAACAGAAAGATCTACAAAGAAGAAAATTGATTGAGGCATCAGAGTGGACAGGATTGTCTTGAGAGGAATGACCGTGCAACTCTGAACAAAGAATATGTATTTTGTGCTCAAGAACACCTGGATAGAGTATAGAAAAATCAAGTAAATATCTTCACACTGTGACGATGGGCAAGATCATCAAACCTCCTTATTAGGTAGAGTCTCTACTTTTGAAAGATGGGTCTGAACACCACCACTGAAACCAGAATTGATCTTCACAGAACAGAATTGGAGCTCCAAATGGGACCTGCACGATTCAGTTCAACAGATAAAAATTGCACTAGGTTATATGACAATTATAGACTGGTTGGGTCCTTTGTGAAGAGCACTGACTTGCCCATCTTCTTAGGGAACATATATGGCCTCTTGCATTCGGAGGGAAGGGCGTGTTAATTTTTTACAGCTCCATCTAAATATAGATGCGTGCTCAGCTGCATCAGGTTTAATATCCATCAAAGATGAACGAGTCAGCTTTGGAAATGACACGAGCCACCGTGCTAGTACATAGTGATGAAGCAAGAGGACATATCGCTTGTGAAGAAGAGAAGTGTATCAAAATGCCTATAAAAGTAGGAAACTTCTGGTTTTCAAAAAGAGAATTTCTGGTTTTCAAGAAATTTTGAGAAATTTCTGGTTTTCAAGAAGGAGCCAGTCTTGGTTTGGATTTTTGACATATGGAAGTCCCTCTCGTAAACTGTCCTTTTTTTTCCTTCTGTTTTACTCCCTGTACTACAAGTGCTCTTCTCCAGACCTGTCATACTGGAGAGAGTCTGGTATAGATGTTTACAACCATTAACTGTGTCCTTTGGATGACAAAGAACTTGCATGAACCCCTAATTGTATCGAATAACTATAAAACTTTGAAGAGAACCCCGAAGCACTCATGGAGCCAGGGAAATGGCAGCTTTCAGCAAAGTATCAGTAGGCTGAGTTTGTTTCTGGCCCACAGAGACATTCACCCCAAGGCACTGCCTCGGGCTTTTGGATTTCTCATGTCTACCTCCTCAGATTATCTCCGCTGCTTTTAACTTCCCACCAAATAAAACCATCTTAGCAATATTTCAGCGCCCTTGTGCAGTTCTGTGTGTCCCAAATTCATTAAATACCTTTCTAGAAAGAACATTTAGAGGGAAAAAAAAAAAACACCATACTATCCCACCTATAAACCCTATTGAGAGGGAAGGAAAAAAATAAGGTAGGCGATCAGCTATGTTTCTACAAATATATTTACAAAGAAAAATAAAGTTATATTCTGGGTAGAATAAAGGCATTGGACTATCCCTCCTGCTCATAGGGATAATCAATTAACTTACCACAGGCTTTTGTTGGCATAACAATCACGAGTGATGTGGTTTTCACACATTCCATAAGCAGAGGTGGTTTTTGCTGGGTAATTTTATGCTGTTTCAGAGGTAAAACATTTCACAGGCAGAAAAAATTCCTTCAGCAAACCTGGTGGTTTCAGGCAGGGGCTGTGCCAGTCCAGATGTAGGAGCAGAGGTCTGCAGCGTTGTACGCAGGGATCTGCAGATGAAGGACAGTTTATTTTAAAGCTACAGGCTTCTAGAAGCTGCCACCAACTCTGAATTCTGTGGCAATTTATTTCACTCATCTGGTGCTCGTGCTGCAGCACCTCCTCGCAGGCGTGATTGGCAACAATCACAAAATCAGGCTTCGTTTTCATCTTCAAGAGTGCAGAAGTGCAAGATTCGTGCAGGATTCACATGCTGCTCTAAACCCTTCTGTAAAATGGTCCTCATTTTTTTCATATATCAAATGCCTACTACGTAGTTGATACTTCATAGATGTTTTTAAGGTGAAAATTTTGTTCTCAGAAAATTAGTAAATGATATTCTCACGAGCTATTGTGATACAGGACTAAGGTACGGAAAATGAAGCATGCCCATAGGAGGGGGGTTGGAACTCAATGATCTATAAGGTCCCTTTCCAGCTCCAACCATTCTAGGTTTCTATGATAATCTCTAAGGAATTGATTTAAGGCAGATTTCCAGCACTAATTGGGATGACATGGATTTGATCTATGGACCACTCATGGATAAGGAATTGTCTGGGTGGCCCCACTCAAAGAGTTGCAGTAAAATGATCTATTGAGTGCTTCTAGTTGTGAAAAAAAAGCAAAGAAACGTGAGAATGAAGAAAGTGATCCAGTTTTAATTTAAAAAGAGAGAACTTCCTTAGTCTGCAACCAAACTCAAATGGCAGCTCTGGAAAAAGTCTGTGAAGTTTAATGTGAAATTAATCTCAAGATTCTCTGGAACTGACATGACAGAAGCAGAACACTACATGCCATTTATCTTACCTGGGACAGATACGGGCCAGCCAACACATCCTGCATGACAATCTGGTCTCTAAATTGGGATGACATGGATTTGATCTATGGACCACTCATGGATAAGGAATTGTCTGGGTGGCCCCACTCAAAGAGTTGCAGTCAATGGGCTTGATGTTGGGACTGAGCACAGCCTCAGCAAGGTTGTTGATGGCATCAAGCTGTGTGGTCGACACGCTGGAGAGAAGAGATGCCATCCAGAGGGACCTGGGCAAGCTCAAGAGGCGTGCCCATGCCAACATCATGAAGTTCAACCAGGCCAAGTGCAGACTCCTGCACCTGGATCAGGGCAATCCCAGGCACAAATCCCAGTTGGATGGAGGATGGATTGAGAGAAGCCCTGATCTCAAGGATCTGACAGATTTCTCTGATCTTGTCGGTAACTACTCAAGTGCTACAGTAATTTTTGAATCTCTGGGATACATAGCAGTCTGCACACTGAATATAATACAGGCAGGCACAGAAATACTTCTTTTTTTTTTTTTTCAGCAAACATCATAATTACTATTCCTGAGCTGCCCAGCTGCTGTGCATTTAAATTTTATTCTGCTCAGGCTGCCAAACATCCAGAAATCTCAGATAAAACAAAGTAAATACCAGAAGGATATACAGATGCCAAAAATCAATGAAGAATTTATTGCCTTAGGTGGATGAGCATTAAGGCCAGTATTTCAAGAAAAGACCTTACACCAAACAGCTGTGCAGCACCCACGCTCCATCAGATACAGCACGCTGGGGCTATAATAGTAAAGGAACATCTGGGATGCTGCGTGTCAAACAAAATATGCAAATACCAAAAATACCAACGGTTCTCTGAAGACAGTATTACAAATTCAATCAAAACCTTTTAAAAGTCCAACTAAAAAAATTATCCCAGGCATCTACCCCTCTAATGTTTCCCATCAATTGTGCAATTTTAATCCCTCTGGAACCCTTCAAGGAGAAGTAGGTTGTGTGCAATTATAAAATAGTTTTTCTCTTACAAGATTTTCCGAACAATTACAACGGTAATCGTCACGTGTAGCATTGGGAGCTCATAGACTGGAAACAGATTTTTCAGGAAACTCTACCCCACACTAACTTCTTTTTCCTATTTCCAAAATAAAGGTGGAGCACAAAAACTGTGTGAATATTTTGCACATCAGTCTTATTTTCCCTTTTCCTTCTCACAAGGGAGTTCTTATTGCAAATTGCTGATTGTCTTCTAAAGTATATAATGACCCTTTATGTACTACATTGTTGTCAAACAATGCTATGTAAGAGGAAGAGTGAATTTAAACAGCAATTTTCTACTGCAGAAATTATTCTATGAAATAGCAGAAAAACGCCATTCGTTTCACTAGGAAGCTGAAGCAGAATAAGCCACACAACAGAGCAAAGAAGCATCTCTAACATAATTTTCTAACCAAAATAAAAAAAAAAACAAGTATAGCAATAGTGATATTGATTTTATCCTGAAACTTTTATCTGAGTTTAAAAGTGATATGCCTGTTAACCCGGATTTTTATTGTTTACTTGCAACTTCAGAATAAATTCTCTAGAAATGTATTCTCCTGCTTTTCTAGAAATGGAGAGTTTTAGCATGGGATGGTTATATGTAAAGACCATGTAATCTTCAAAACCTCCATAAAATGGTTGATGGCTTTTCCAGTCAGATTAAATAAATTAAAAAAATAATAAAAACAAAACAAAACAAAAACCAGTAAGTTTTATGTTTTTCACTCAGTTTACAACTGCCTGATCTTTTTCTTTTTAGTTTAGGGGTACTGATCAAAATTTGATAACGAGCATCTAGCACTTGGACACGGTATTACAGCTTGCATGGGAAAACAATACATACAAATTGAAAAAGTCATGTTAAAATTCCCAATACAAAGTTGATTCATTGAGATTTAAGGAAAAATATATAGAATCAAAATACGTTCAGCATTGACATTCACAGCAGAATTACTGTATGGAAATAAAAAGGAATTTTAGGGTCTAAGGTTACTTCTCCAGTATCAAATCATGTATATATGAATATGAATGTCTAAGTCAGATGACACAGAAGTTTCATGTTGGAGGAAAAGGAATCTTTTAAAACAAAGAAGGTGTTGAATATGGTGCAGCAAAATATTAAAAATTTACATTGCTTGTTTTCCTGTAATTTTGATGTAAGCTTCATTTCCTATATATAATAGGAATTTCTCCTACATAGTAATATTTCCTATCTAGTAATAAACCTTCCTTGAACATCAGACACTTCTCTATCTAACACTAATTTAATGCTTGGCTTCATTCTACTACTTTGACATGTGCTACTACCACCTGCAAACATTGCCTTAAAAATAGTCTAAAATCTAAAAAATATATAATTTTGCCTGACAAGTGATCTGATTTAACATCAATGATGAACATTGATTTAACATCAATGATGGAGGGAGAAAATAATTAGAGAACAGACCAATGGGGACCAAAAGATAGATGGACTTGCAGTTAAACTTTAAGAGAGATGTTCCTCACATTGTTTCTCAACACAGCCCTTTTTTTTCTTCTTTAAAATTGTGTTTTAGTTTAATACAGTCCTTGAATATTACCCCTTTAGCCTGAGTTCTTAGGTCTCTCTCACTGTAGAACTTTTCTAATGTAATGATTTAAAATCCTTATTTTCCTTTTCCCCCAACCTGCTTGGCACAGAATTTCCCGTCATAAACAGTGCAATCCTTTGGGAAAAAATATAAAAATTGCTTGAACACAGTAGTAAAATAATGCAAAGTTACTTCACCTACAAGTTGAATCCCTTGTTCCTCATTCCACTTCAAACCTCCAGACGTGCTTACAGTCCTTAAGCTAAATTCTCAACAACATTAAAAATTCTTTTAAGGAAGAAGCGGAAAAGAAAGTGTAGAACTGAATTAGAATGACATAATTTGACCTTGCAAAAAAAAAAAAAAGGCATTTGCTGTATTAAAAAGAAAATGATGAGCTACTGCTGACAATATAAATAGTAGAAACAATGGTTCTCTAAGCTTCTGATAAGCTCATTTTTTTACTCACATGTCAGGGTAAATGATTGTTTAAAGAACCAAATCTAGCATCAAAGTAATAAGTTGTCCAACTGATGAATTAGGATCTTTCTTCTTTACCATCTCCAAATTTTCAAAATATCCCTAAGCTACAGGCAGACCCTTAGCCCTTTGGAAGTATTCAAAGGTCAATTCAGCTACATACTCTATCATGTAGATTTCTGTACTATCCAAGGGAGAAGACTCATTTTAATTCAAAAGTGAAGTACATGTAATGAGACATGGCCATGGGGCCTGTACACTGAACAAAGAGTTTACATGCATTCCATCAGAAACGGGTGCATTTGCCTCCTCAAGAAAAAAAAAAAAAAAAAAAAAAAAAAAAAAAAGAATCCACACCAGCANAGAAAGAAAAAAAGAAATCCACCACTGATTCCAAATTAAAATGGATAAGGATTCGTAATTTTATTTTCTTATTGCACATGCTGAAGTGTGCTGAATGCTTCTTTTTAACCAGAATATATATTTTTTGCTGAAGAACTTATATCTTTCTCATGAAGCCCAGTGTAAGGAGCAAGACAAAAAAGCAAGTGAGAAAGTCTGTGATACATACAGAAAAATAAAAATGTGCAAAATATTTCACTGATGGGAAGTAACAAAGCCCTGAAATTTAAGCCAGTAAATTGCGAAATTTTTTTTTATCAGTTTAAAGAAGTCAGAGGATAAAACTCTGAAATAAAGCTTCGTTTTGCTTTCAATGCGTTAAGCTAATAACCATCATTTTAGTTAAAAATTAGAAAGACATTGTTTAGCCAAAGATTTCCTAACTGCGTGGTTACTTGACACTTCAAACAGTGACTGCAATAACAGTCACAAGAAGATGTTCAAAGCAACCTTGTCAAACATGAAGACTCATGGCAGCCTTCAAATTCTGAAGATGGTAAAATAGCCTTAGGAAAGCTATTAAACTTCCTTTGGTCTTGAAAGGAGTAAAATAATAATAAATAATGATAATTAATAAAATTGTTAATAAAATAATAACAAATAATAAATAGTCTTACAATAAAAAATATGAAATTCCTGTAAGATTAAAAAGCACACCAAGTGTTGCTGAAAATACCTATTTCTACTGGATATTTGGGTTCTATACATAATAAAAAGGGGCTGCTTACTAATTTTTACCTTTTCTTCGTTTTATTTTGAAGCTCAGGTTGTGTTTCAGGGAATAAAACATTGCCTTGCAAGGATACCCATGCCAGTTCTGGTCTCATAAGCAGCAAGCATTTTAGAAGCCAGGTCCCCCCGGGCTAATTAGCAGCCCTGTTGCAGCAATTACACAGCATTTCAGTTAGGCTAGTTAACCTTGCTTCTGGGCATTAATGACTATTACATTAATGCAAATACATAGCTGCTGCACACCAGCCGCTCTGTCCAGACATTGCAATGCTCAGAACTGGAAGTTCAAGAGCACCACGTTTCAAACAGATTTAGTTTGATGTGGTAACAGCCTTTGCTGGGACCAGGAGGGTTTGGTTTTGTTTCATCACGTGAAGGAGAACACGTTCAGCAGCAATGACCGAGAGACTTAAACCCCCATGAATCCAACAAGGTGGAACAGCAGCTTTGAGACCAGAGGAAAAGTAAACTCTGGTTAAATAATCCCCGGACGGAGGGAAGAAACAAACCAGAATCTCTTGCATCCTGCTACATTAACCACTGAGTAATCAAATCAGATTGATATGGTCATCTTTTCTTCCTGTTCTCTTCAGCTCATGTCTCTCTCATTCAGGGCTGAGAAATTCTATCAGAAACTCAAATCCTAGAATGGTTTGGGATGGAAGGGACCTTAAAGCCCATCCAGTGCCATCCCCTGCCCTGGGCAGGGACACCTCCCACCCCACCAGGTTGCTCCAAGCCCCATCCAGCCTGGCCTTGAACCCCTCCAGGGGTGGGGCAGCCACAGCTTCTCTGGGCAACCTGGGCCAGGGTCTCACCACCCTCACACCAAAGAAGTTCTTCCCCACATCTCATCTCCATCTCCCCTCTTTCAGTGTCAAACCCTTCCCCCTCATCCTGTGGATGCCCTTCCTGATCCAGAGTCCCTCCCCAGCTTTCCTCGAGCTCCCTTTAGGGACTGGAAGGTCTCCCCAGAGCCTTCTCCAGGCTGAACCCCCCCCAACTCAGCTTGTCCTTACAGCAGATGGGCTCCAGCCCTCCCAACATCTCTGTGGCCTCCTCTGGACCCACTCCAACAGGTCCATGCCCTTCTGCTGTTGGTGGCCCCAGAGCTGGAGGCAGCACTGCAGGGGATCTTCCCAGAGCAGAGGGGCAGGATCCCCCCTCTTCGCCCTGCTGGCCACGTTGCTGGGGATGCAGCCCAGGCTGCGGGGGGGCTTCCTGGGCTGCAGTCTACAAAATGAGTGGCCGCTTCCACTGTCTATTCAGAAGTTCCTACAGAGTTCCACAGGTGGTGCGGGGGTGATAAAAATGCTTCATAAAGAATTGCAGTGTCCGGCAGGTACACAAATCCTTAGCGCAGCTATTAGTCTAGCTCACTTTCAGGAGAATGCTCCTGGCAGAAAAAATGAATCCTGTTAAAATGATTGATTTTTGCTTTCAACTCAAACAATAATCTCCTCCCTGGGTCCCCTAAGCTCTCCTTAAGTCTCAGAAGAAAACAATCTTGGGCCACTATTTGATTTGTCACAACTTAGGGAAAGAAAAGAAAAAAAATGTGTCTTGTATTAACTCATCTTTCTCAACATAAAGTGTTCCCTGTAGGTAAAGTCAAGAAGGCATGCATTGTTTTAAGGCAAAAAAATGCCATCATCTTCACAAAACCACTTAGCTTTTCATAACAAAGGCTTTTTGTGGAAGACAAATCTATCATTTACAAAGTGAGACGACAAAACTCGATAATAGCGAGGCAAATCAGACAACGTTAGTTCGCCTTTTCAGTAGAGTTCTCCTTAAATTAAAGAGATGTTGAAGCCTTGGGTATTTTTGCTGATAGGACTGGCAAGTTGTGCAGCTGGAATTCATACAGCTGAAAACAGCACTTTGCTGGGCAGAGCTACTGAAAAGACCCCTTTCTCCTGTATTTTGCATATTCTTGATATCATTCACTGCAGTATGTCCAGAACACATAAGGGCTTATTGTCGGAGCTTATATAAAATTGTCAGCATTTACTTACCACCGGCTGTAATTTCTTTTCCTGGTGTTTGCTGTAGTTCCAGTTTACATGGGGAGCAAAGGCTGAAGGCTGCTGGTCATTCCTGCCAGGAGGAGCACTGTAGCTGCATCCTCCACTTCCAAAGGAGCCTGATGCTCTTCTCCTTTCATTTGACATTGTGCAAAACTAAACTTCTGTTCGTATCGCTTTCCATTCAAGACACGCAAAGATGATAAAGAAAACTGATGTTGACACAATTTATTCCAAAACCAGCTGGAATCCATGCTTAATTATTGTCCTGACTGGGAAGGTTTGTTCTGGTTGTTTCACTGTGCTGGACCCATACGACAACTTCACGGAGTCAAGGATCACTTATTGGACATATCTTTATCTTCTACACCTGTAAAACACCATAAAGGCACCTCATCAGTAAAATATACAGAATCAGTCTGTGTTACAAAACTCTACATTCACAACATCCTACTGGGCAGAAAGTGGAATTTACCATATCCAGCCCATCAGAAAAACGGCAAAAAATACACACGTTCCATTTAAAAAAAAAGAGTTGAATGGCCACTAATTAAGAAGCAGTTTAAAAGGATTAATAAAGCAATTTACTACAATAAAATTACTCATATTTGTGCCTCAGCATAATCCTAATTTGAATAGTTTTATTTTATGCACTACTACAGTGGCATAAATAATGATTGGTTTAAAATTTGGGTTATTCCAGTCTAATACATACAGTTATTTCCACAAAGTATTGTTGGAACTTAGAACAGCATGCAAGCTATAGTTTCTAGACTTTACCTACTTCAACGGAGATCTCCAAAGAAACTTTTAAAACTATTTCAGAATTTGCTCTTAGCATAAACCCAAGGCAAACAAGGTATGTTTTTAAACTGAATTTTCCCCCTGCATAAATAATTTGCCAGATGGATTCAGTCTCATTGCCATTATTTCAATAAAGGGGGGAACTGATACAGGTTGGGCTGAAATTTTAAATAGGTGCGTAGACACCTTAAGGAAGATGAATAAGACGAAGATACCAAACAGCAATGGGATGTTTTGATTTAACTCAAGGACAATAAACACGATTTACACTGTTTTCAGCCAGCTTGTGTCACCCCTGTGACAATTTATATCAGCTACAATAACATTCATCACCATGAGAGTACATCTGCCCTATTTTATGTCAGTTTATTGGTGCTTTTTAGTGAAATAGTACATTTGCCTATATATTATACTTTATCATGAATAAATCAATATAGCGTAGTTTTAGAGGGATACTGTTTTAGACGTTGCTTCCTGCCAAAATCCAATAAGACAAAAAAAAAGCAACATACTGTGAAGTTAAGGCCCTGGCCACCATGAATATCAACAGCCCAGCATTCTAATAATCTGTGAAATCTTCTCTGCACTAGAGACTAATTTTGCATTAATGAGCACCTGTCTCTCTCATTTTACTACAAACAATAAGGGGAAAACAGAATAAAAAAAAAAAAAGCAGAAGCAGAGCATGTTCATTTTGAAAAATAGTACTTATTTACAGTTATGTTAGACACAGGAGAAGTATTAATTGCATCAACATTACAGAATAAGAAAATTTATCAATTAAAAAAGGTAAAAAAGTGGTCGTTTTCTCCATGACATTCAAGGAAATTACATAAACCGGTTGATTTGTGCCCGACAACGTCACCTGCAGAGCCAAAAAGGAAAGGAGGGAGTTAACAGCACATTTTACCATTTTCTCCGGGAGTTCAGTAACTTTCCAGGGAGAGCTGTAGTTGGGCTGTAACTCTGTATTAAACGTCAATAACTGCCTCACTTAAACACCAGCGAGAAACCTGCCAAGAACACTCTAAGAACATTCACATCTGATAACGGCACAAGGACAAGGGTTAAGAGGCGGGTCATTGACAGCAGCATTAGCTTTTAATGAAATATAGGAAATTAGGGCTCTTTCAGCTGCTTCTTCTCTCTTTCCTCCAGGACCAATATAAAAGAGGAACTGGGCCACGAAAGCGTGATGCTCTGAAGCATCCCTGCAAGTGAAAGTCTTGAATGAGCCTGCTTCTACAAATTTAGCAACAGTTTTTGAAGGTCTGAATCTACTCTCTTACAGCCACCAGGCAGAAAAGGTGCAGAGTTTGACCCTCTCTCTACAGATTCCCATTTTAGACCAGAAGAGAAACATCAAGTGATTTGCTTAATTAACGAGTGAACTGAGCAAAGGGTAATCCTAAGAAGTTTACACCATTGATCCACAGTGCAAGAAGGAGTTGCTGGAGAAATTGATGAGTTTTTATTAGGGAATCAATTTAAGGTTAGTGTATAACCAGACAATCCCCAGATGGTGAAGGGGGGGGGAAGACATTTATTGAAGAGATTACTCATTGCTCCTGAGCCACAGAGCACAGCATCGGTCCTCGGGTATGACACTTACCAGCCTAGTGCTCAGAAAAGCTGCTGAAATGTTCTGATGAGAGGTCATCGTAACTCTTTGTCCCTGGAAACCTCCAACAATCTTGTTATTATTCAATCTGTGGCCAACTTTTTTTTTT
>VZRU01004990.1:34818-46796 GCA_013398155.1 Pedionomus torquatus | reverse complement strand
GAAAAGCCTATCAATTGTAGGAGCAGGTTAACTAATTAGAGTGACCTTTAATTTGCTCCATCATGGAAATAACCATGGGTTTATTAATTAGAATTAATTCACAAACTGAGAATAGCTGATTTGTTTTGGAAGAGTGATTTCTTTCTTTCTGATATTATTCTGACAATGATTTTTAGTGTTTGCAAAAGGAAGAATGAAAGATAAAATGTGCAGAAAGAAGCGACTATTTATACACCTGCCACTTTAAGTCTGCGTTTCTCCATGTTTTGATTATTTAAAAGTAAGATAAAGCGAACGAGTGCAGAACCTTCATAGGTGGAAGCAACTGCTTTTAGCTAACGGCATTTCTATTGGCTTTATAGGAAGAGATGTGCACAAACTGAGGAGAAGCTGTCGGTAAGAAAATGCATTACCAAAAGAAAATAATTGTACAAAAATAGGCAAATAACAGGGATAAGAAGAAAAAGCAGATGCACGTTTTCTGAGCAAACCAGCCTTAAAATAGCTAAGAGTTAAAATGTACAGGGATTAAATAACAAATAAAGTGGGAATAGGGCAGAGGAGGCAAATTCTGTCTACCCCAGCCCCCTCCACAAGCTTCCCCTTTTCTGGGGAAGTGCTGAGGGAAGGTGATGCAATGAAATAGATTCATTGACCCAAATTGATGAGCATAATATAAAAATATATAAATATTTTATTTTTAAGCATTTTCTAAGCCTTGAAAACAACCCTAATATTTGCCTGGAAAATCTCCTATAGCAATAAACTCCGCAGGAATGCTACACGTTGCGTTCAAGATGCTACACGTTGCATTTTACAGCCGCGGGAAATTTGACAGGATTAAAATAATGGGCCACAATAGCTTTCTCCTGTATAAACAAATATACTGACATGGCACTTCTGGTCTATGTACATCCATTGAAAAACTCCAGCGTTCTTTGGATTATATAAATAAAACAATTGGCAAACAGTGTATTACTGCTATTATTTATATTACTTCTTCATAGGAGCAAGATGAGCAGCATACAATTTTAAATAACAGAGATATCAAAGCACTGTCATCCCCAAAAATAAGATATTCCCACATCAAACAGAACCAATTTACTGTAGTATGAGCTGAAACACCACACCAGTCAATTCTTTATAGAACCTTGGAAAATCGGGGGCTGCTAAACTATTTTAGCGTGGGCTTTGTGGTCAAAACTTCAATGGGTTCTAAATTGGCACATCTTTTTGTATTAAAAGAGAAGAGGCTGCACACGAGTTTGTTTCACTTCTCCAGCATCAAAACAGCAAGAAAATAAAATTTTAGGAATAATAGGGAAAGACACAGAAAAAAAAAAAAAGGTGGGGGGGGGTGGAAATGTGCAAAGGTATAAATCCATGATGCAATTGCACGTTGAGTGTACATTTTACAGGAGTAGAATTAAAGAATCATAGAATAATATAGGTTGGAAAAGACCTTTAAGATTAATCAAGTCCAACCACTGAGTTAACACTTCCGAACCCAGCACTACCCCATGTCCCTCAGCACCACGTCTGCCCAGCTGTTAAACACCTCCAGGGATGATGATTCCACCACTTCCCTGGGCAGCCTCTGCCAAGGTTTGACAACCCTCCCCCTGAAGAAATTCTTCCTGATATCCATCCTAAACCTCCCCTGGAACAACTTGAGGCCATCTCCTCTTGTGCCATCATCTGTTCATTGGCAGAAGAGACCGACCCCCCTTCACTACCTCCTCCTTTCAGGGAGCTGTAGAGAGCGAGAAGGTCTCCCCCTCAGCCTCCTCCAGGCTGAACCCCCCCAGCTCCCTCAGCCACTCCTCACCAGACTTGTACTCCAGACCCTTCACCAGCTCCATTGCTCTTCTCTGGACCCTCTCTAGCACCTCAAGGTCTTTCTTGTCCTGAGAAACCCAAAACTGGACGCAACACTTGAAATGGGGTGCCACCAGTGCTGAGTACAGGGGGTAGACCACTGCCCCAGTCCTGCTGGCCACACTGTTCCTGATCCAGGCCAGGATGCTGTTGGCCCTAGCACGCTGCTGGCTCATGTTCAGCCCACAGTCAACCAACACCCCCAGGTCCTTTTCTACCAGCCAGCTCCAACCACTCTGCCTCCAGCCTGGAGCACTCACTGCACGGGGTTAACAAAAGACAAGGAGAATAATCAAGGAATATAAAATGATTTTCATACAGACCGCACATGAGAAGATTCTTCTTGCAGCACACCGCACTTCAAGACGTCCGTCAGGAAACAACAGGCCACACATTTTCCATAAAGACTTGCAAAGACCAGCTTATCTCATCCCTCTTACTAAAACTAGGGCTTGCAAAAGCGTCTCTCAGGGCTCTTAATCATTCATGCCAGCTGGAAGGCTCTGCAGGGAACTCAGGTGAAATCCATCCACCAGGAGGATTGCTCTGCTCACCCTGTAAGGTATGAGCATCTGAGACCCTTCTTCCCAGCCCCAATCTCTGAACCATCTGTTAATCTTCCTTGGCTTGCTCTACAATTGCCCCGTCTACCAGGCAGCAGAGTGTTACAGACCGTTATAATCCAAGTTAGAGCATGGTGGGGGAGATCCCAAGCTGTTTTCAATTAGCTGTTGTCAGTTCTGAAGTCATTTAACCCAAATAAGCACTGCCAGAAGTAAGTAATTAGCACCTGGCTGTGGCTGCATGTAATACCAGATCTGAAGCTTGCAAAGGAAGAAGGTCCCAGGGAGCAGGATGCTCACCCATCCCCACCATCACCTCCTCTGGAGGAATTGCTCTGGCACTTATGTTTTTCTAAATTACTTCCCATAGCTTCGTATATAACTCCACGGAGTTTTAATGGCCCTGATTCAGCAGACAAAATACCTTGCCATTAGCACGTGGAACCCATCTGCGTGGTTGCTCACCACCTAATTAGCAATCTGTAAGTGGGAGGGAGGTCCCGGGTTTTCTGTCTTTATTTTATGACTAAGAGACACGTCTGGCAAAGTCCAAAATGCTTTGTAGGACTGGGCCCGCTCCAACAACTAAAAGCTTATTAAATGAAATAAAAAGGGTTTGCCACTGGCAGCTGTACCGCTCTGGCTGCTTCTCTAGAAAATCAGAGAACTGCCTTTAATTATGCATTCACGCCTCTTACCATTTGTTTTTACAGGGGAGAAGAGTTTCTTGCTGACCACAGTTAAACCAGCCGTAAATGTTTATTCACGAGTCATAAAAATAACAAGTTTTTAACTGAAATGCCACGCATTAAAAATTCATGATGCAAATACGGCCCGTTTCTGTCAGGAGTGCAGTCCCTCCTTCAGTCGCTCTCTTGCACTTTCCAGGGAACAGCCCATTCTGGTTCCCACCACCACAACTCGCTGGTTCAGCCGCCTGCACGGAAAGAAAACCAATTTTATTTTAACAGTGTTACTACCACCCCGAGAAACTGATACCTGGCACAGAAGGGTGCTAGGCAAAAATCGTAACTCTTCATTTCACTGCTCGAGTAGAAAACTGCCTCAAAATGCAGAGAACCACTTCTATGACCTTCTCAAAAAAAAGAAAAAACACAACCCAAACCCAAAAGTCAAGCTTATTTGGGATAGACCAGAACTTGACTCTCATCTAAAACAATGTTTCATTTAATTTTTGATTATTTTTTTTTAATGTCTCTATATTAAATGCAGATATTTTTTTTCTTCTCTTAAAAGATTCATAATGGAAACCTGGTATCTTGCATTTTTTTAAATGTGTAAACAGAACACTATTTCAATAAAATTCCTGCCCCTTAGGGAAATGTGTAAACAGAATGTTTTTATGTGTAAATAGAACACTTTTGCAATAAAATTTCTCCCCCTTAGGGAAGGAAGTGAGGGAGACCTCACCCAAACCAGCAGCCAATTCTTAGACTTTCCATTGACTATGCAACTGAGTTAATTTCCTATATCTGGAGCAAAGATTTGAGCATCCCCATTGACAGTTACTGGATTAACTTTAAATTAGTCTGATTAGTCATTTCCATGAAATTAGGAAATAGACTAATTTCTTAGGAAGATGAGACTGCTTTCTTTTCTTTTTTTGTTGTAGCACACGGATGGATACATCTGAGAAAATGAAGCCTGCTTATATCAGGTGCAACACACCTAAAGAAGAAGAGTAAATTAAATAAGCAGCACAGGGGGGGACTAAATAGGGAAAGCCATAAAAAATATCCTCGTTTTACAGACAGTAAACTGTATGCCACAGGTTGAGAGACTTGAGACCCAGCCTGTGTCTGATGTTAGTGAAATAAAATGAATGCAATTCCTTTTATTATTAACCCAGAAAGCCAACTGTAGCCTGGGCTGCATCAAAGGAATAGTGTGACCAGCAGGTCCCAGGAGGTGATTCTCCCCCTTTACTCAGTGTTTGTGAGACCCCACCTTGAGTCCTGTGTCCAGCTCTGGAGTCCTCAACAGAGAAAGGACGTGGACCTGGTGGAACAGGTCCAGCAGAGGGTCATAAAGATGATTAGAGGGCTGGAGCACCTCTGCTGTGAGGAGAGGCTGAGAGAGCTGGGGCTGTTCAGCCTGGAGAAGGCTCCAGGAAAACGTTCTAGCAGCCTTCCAGGACCTGAAAGGAGCCTACAGGAGAGCTGGAGAGGGACTCTTGGTCAGGGAGTGGAGTGATAGGACAAGGGGTAATGGTTTTAAATTGGAAGAGATTTAGATTGGATATTAGGAAGAAATTCTTTACTGTGAGGGTGGTGAGGCCCTGGCCCAGGTTGCCCCGAGAAGCTGTGGCTGCCCCATCCCTGGAGGGGTTCAAGGCCAGGTTGGATGGGGCTTGGAGCAACCTGGTGTGGTGGGAGGTGTCCCTGCCCAGGACAGGGGGGTTGGAACTGGATGATCCTGAAGGTCCCTTCCAACTCTAACCATTCTATGATTCAATAAAGGCACAGCCAGGTAAAATATATTATGCTATTCTTAAAGCAAAACTAGTGATCTAGAATTATGTGCCCAGCATTGTACTGTTATGCATATTTTCTACTTGCAACTGGGTTGTTTAAAGCCCTGTAGTGCACTGTTTCTCAATAGCTTTTTGAAGAGCAGTAATCATTTAATGTTTTTTCAGAATACTCTACATCAACAATATTGCTGTCTCTGAAGTCCCACGCGCCAGTTGTGCTTGCTAAGTGGAATTTTAAACTCAAAGGGACGGGACGTGAATGCTGAGAGCAACTCAATGAATCAGAAGAAAAGAGTCGCTTCTGCTCACGTAAACTCCTCCAAACCTTTGCTATATCTGAGCTGAAAAAGAAACATTTGCTGTAGTTCTGAAGATTTTTCATCTACTACTACTACTTCTAACTACTAACTTCTAACTACTTCTGTATGTCCTGCTGTTGAGAACAGCAGCCTGAGACTGCAGTTAGAGATGGAGAGAAAACCCTACTCTATTCAAGACCGGGCTTAAAATGTTGCATGTTTTCATATTTCTTATTGTGCATTAATTAACATGTCATGGAAAGGCCACGCAAAGACAGAAACGAAGGGCCGTAGTTCTACAACAAGAAATAGCAGAAATTGTTACAAATGTAAAGTATTACATTGAAACAGCAAGCAAATCATCCTCTACAAATTTTGAACTCACTGTTTTGAGTGGTTTAGAAAGCAGGCAAAACGCTTTCATCCCAATGCTGCAATTTATCTTTACTGATAATGTATCTTGATTGTATTTATGGGAATAGAGGCAACCTGAAAGAAGTAAATATCAAAAAATTATGATTCAGACGCAAAAGCAGACAGTATAAAACCTACTTCTCACCTTACCTTATTCTTTAAAGGAGATAAAGTGGACTTCAGAAAGAAACAGTCTGAAAAAAATTCTGGACAAGTACTTATTCTGCTGGAAAAGGTGGTAAACTTTAAAGATGTGGGGTTTACAATCTTTTTTTAAAGGAATTTTCTTTATAAATTCAACATTCTTTATATGTACATGTCTGATAATATAACAATATATTTAACTAAGAATATTATCATCTCATTTGTTTACATCACCTACAGCTTATTATGACTGGCTGTATAAAATGACTCAACATTTATAAGCAGGCAGTAAGTCCCAGCAATAACATTCCCATGCGTGATATTTGGAACAAAATAATGGCATAACAGCAGCCTACATGCCGTGTGAGCAAAAGTGAAGATCAGTAACACAGACAAATAGGCCTTTAATGTCCTTATATGCATTAAAGATGGCCCTAAAACAGCCTCTGTCCCAATGATTTATCTCCTTTCCATACCTCATGACTTTCCAGGATGATGTGCAGGCAGTTCCCTCAAAGAGGGGGAAAAAGAAAGGAATCATTCTATGACACTGATTAATGCACATATCCTCCTAATAAATACTTGTTGAAATATTTATCAAAGCAGTTCCTATTGAAACTGTGATTTATAAATGAATGATCTACAGAAGAACAGACTAACGGTGTCAGAGGGATGGTAAAGGACACTCAGCAGAAGTAAGAAAGAAAAAATCATTGACTAGAAGGTTGTCCAGCCCCGTGACAGGAATGAAAGGTGTGAGATACATGTAATTTATTATATCATTATTTTTCATCCCTATTTAAAAACTAAGGCAGAGACCATAAAAGTTGTACATTGTCCCATGGGACAAGACTTTGTGCTGGTGCCTCGATGGAGACATACACTTTAACACCTTATCAAAGGAAGCCCAGGAGTGAGATGACTTGAAGACCACAAACTCAAGTCTTTGATCACACCAAGGTTGTGATCTTGCTTCATAAGAATCACAGAATTGGCCAGGCCAGAAGGGACCTCCAAAGGTCATCTAGTCCCACCTCCCTGCAGTCACAGGGACACCCCCAACTAGACCAGGTTGCCCAGGGCCTCATCCAGCCTCACCTTGAATATCTCCAGGGAAGGGGCCTCAACCACCTCCCTGGGCAACCTGCTCCAGTGTTCCACCAGCCTCACAGTGAAGAACTTGTTTCTAATATCCAATCTAAATCTGCTTTTCAAGGAGCAACTTCTGCCAGAGTCTGGCAAATGCCAAGCTGTCTGATACCACAACAGTGATAACACCGATGCTTTTACTCTTTTAATTTCCGAGGGAATTCACTTGGAGTTGGTGAAATCTACCATGGGGTTCAGTGGCTGTAGAGGTCAGGACTGAGCAGCCCACCACTCCTGAGTGGCAGGTGAATCCTTTAAAACCATCACCTTTCCTGCCCTTCGGTTTAGCGTGGCTTGATGCTGAATATAACAGTAAATGCAGAGTTGTCGTCCCCTATTACGTCTTGTGATGCCACATTCTGTAATTTGACTTGAAACCCCTGAGGTGTTCAACTCACGGGCCCATTTTAGAGGTGACTAAGCTCTGGTCACATGGAAAGGGTTCTGTGCCCTAATTAACACACAGAGAAAAACAGCAGGTGTGCTAAATTATCGCTACACAAAGCATGCATCGGTGTAGTAGTCTGTCTTTTAAGAAAATGTATAAAATCCAATGGAAAAGCACAAGTTGAGGGCAAACATTAATGCATGCATCCAGTAGAAATGAGCAACTCCTCACCAGCCACATTTTTCTAAACCATTCTTATTTCACAGCTTTAATCTCGTGCTTAATGCACTCTCCAGTACCCCATAGGATCAAGGTAAAAGCAAGAAGATCATAGACTTCAGAGCTAATTATATTATCAGCCAATTTCAGAAGTGCTATACACAACATTTAATTATGCTTTTTAACTTCATAGAGCTTTAGAACGAGCAACACTTTAAATACGGACTTTAAACATATTTCTTTAGTGACCATCGGCAGCCTTTTAGAAAGCAGGGCTTTAAAGAACGAGCAAGAATTTACTTCAAATGCTTTAAATCATTTCCTAATGAAATTATTAGGGTTATATTGTGTTGCTTATGCTGTTGAAAGTAATTACTTGAGGGCGAGATAATACTATTGCACATACATGTGAACATGTAAATTTACTTGTATATGTATGTCATAATTTCATGTGGTCCACATAAACCACTTATTTAATCGGATTTTTTAAAATGTACAATAATTAATTTATACAAAATTTATTACGCTATGTTAAAATAATATAATATAAAAGCATAACATTAATATATATGCTCAACCACCTGCTCTAATCTACCCATGAAATTTTCTCATGTCTTCTCTTGGTAATTAATCACTTCCTAGAGAACCCCTTCGCTTTTCCTGGGGAACAGCAGCTCCTGACGTACTTCTAGGAATCACAGTTTCAATGTTATCTGTGAAAAGCATGTTTAATAAATTTCATTATGCAAAGAGAAAGTATGTAAAGCCAACACACTCCGTAGCACTGGGATTTGGCCTCAGACTTATTCCTTTTCATTTTTGCTCACAGAGCAGAACTTCTCTCTACAGACTTCTAAGTCCTAACCAGGCTGTTCAGCTATGAAGAACATATATGTCTTCCCAACGATAGCGGAGATTTTCTTCCTCTGGTAGAGGAAATTTTTTAGTAATTGCAGAAAAAATACCTTTTCGTTTTAATCCTCTCTTTTCCCGTATATTCACAGATGTCCCTTCCTCTGTAGAAGCCACGGTTCTCCCCAGCATACAAGTGCAGAGCTGAATGAAGAGGAGCAATTATCATTTCTGAGTCCTACTTTTCCTTTGATCACCATTTCCTGTGTTCTAAATACCTTGTGCTACCCACAGAGCAGGAAAATATACTCTCTATACTTCATTAAGAAAATTAGTTATGGAATAGTTATTTTAGTGATATAGTTATTTTTTTTATTTTAATATAGTTATTAACGAGCAGAATCACAGAATCCCCTAGGTTGGAAGGGACCTTTTAAGATCATCTAGTCCAACCAGTGGGGAAAAAAAAAAAAAAAAACAAACAAAACCACACACCACAACCAACCCACACTNCTGTCTGCTGAAAATAGAGGAAGGGCTAAAAAGATGGGCCATCTGGAAGCCAGTGCAGTTTGACATGGACGAGCATCCTTTGGATGTATTTTTGAATGCTGGTCAATCCGCTTTTTAAAAAAAAAAAAAAAAAAAAAAAAAAAGATAATAAATTAATTTGCACAGCTCTACGACTGGAAGAACTGATTCTGGCTGAAGCTGTAGCTAAAGCATAGCTAAATGCTGGAACAGTCCTCTAATGCCATTGCCATAGAACCTTTCTTATAATCAGTTACAAAACCTCTATTTTCCTGTTAACTACGTGCAGGTAATGCTTTTTTAATCTTGAGGTAATTGAATGTATTGCATCCTGTGCAAAAATTCTATGATTCTGGGATTAAAAATACTGCCTTTTTTTTTTTTTTTTTTTTTTTTAATGCTCATTAAAAGCTGGATTCTGACCTTTGACTATTATTTTTCTCTCCTTAAGTAAATGCAATTAAGGAAGGATGGTAAGGTTGATTGTTGCACAGCTGGTTTAGCTAAGTTTCACTTGCTAATTATGATCCAGGAGGTGCTTCCCTGTAAAGTAAGAAATTTAACAACTTCCTGGGCCCGAGGTTCTGCAGTAGCATTTATCAGGCCACCAGTTATTCTATGACTCCAGAGCCGACAAAAGTGGCTGAAGTTGTGTAAGAACTGGACCCTTTTGGGGCACTTTAACACAGAATATCCTGTGATTTGACCAACCAAGTGGTCGCCAAGTATCTACAAAGCAAACTATAAAAAGTGCGGAGACTGGGATACAAAACAATGTTGGCTCTTGAGCCTTTGGAGGTGAAAGGGGGCTTCTAAATGAAATCACCTGGGGTTTGGGTTTTTTCCTGTCTCTTTATTTAAATATTCTACACCTGAGTCTAGGCTTGCCCCTAGCAGCTTGGGTGGATTTGTTGATCTAGCAGATCATACAGCAGCAGACAGTTAAACGAGAAGAAGAGGACATAAAATAGAGCTTTTGAGGTTTTACCACTCACTTAGCACAGATTTCTGATGTCGTTTCAAGGCACGTCACGGTTGCTTCTTACCCTGTCAACTGCAACACCAAAACAAGTCATAAATTTTATAGTAAAGTTTTAATTAAAATCTAAATAAAATTAAAATGTTAGAGTAAAATTCATATTAAATTGACATCCAATTCTGCTAAGTCACTCAGAATCAGTAATTCTCCCATCCCACACAAGCAGACCGCCTTTCCACCCTCTAGACCGTTCAGTAATTATGCTAATATTTCCATGAATCTGATTGATGCTACAGATTGCGTTCCCTTCTCCACTCCTGTATGACACACGTGTGCAATGAAGTCACCGAAAAGCTGTCTGCTCTTTACAGCCGAATGAAAGGCTTCACATTAAACTCAACAGACATATTGATTCTTCTTAATTTTGCCTTTCCTGACACTTTGCTGTTTTGCCAGGAACGCATGCCATCCGCGCATTCCACACGAAATTACAAGTGTCAAATGTAATATGCAACAAGAGAGACGCTCAAGTGAAGGCTCCCCTGATTTGAAAGTTAATGAAGAAAAAAAAAAGAAAAAAAGAAAAAAAAAGAAAATAGAAAAAAAAAGAAAAAAAGACAATGGAAAAAGAAAATATAAATGCACAAAGTAAATATTCCACATCCTCATATTGCTGGGGGGTAACACAGGAAGGTCAGTGGCATATGATGGCATCCTTTCACAGAATCACAGAATCACCTAGGTTGGAAGAGACCTTTTAAGATCATCTAGTCCAACCAATTGGAAAAAAAAAGAAAAAAAAAAAAACAAAACAAAACAAAAACCAAAACCACACACACAAAAAAACCAAAAACACCCCCACAAAAAACCCAACAACCATAAACCCCACCCCACCCCACCCAACACTAAGCCATATCCTTGAGCACCAAGTCAACTCCTCTCTTGAATACCTGAATTCAATACTTGAATAATTCATTCATCTTTTTACTTCAATATAGCAAAAAATTATAAAATTATTTACTTCAATATAGCAAAAAATTATAATACATCTTGATCCAGTGAGGCCCAAATTGCGCTTTTGGTTTAATACGGGAAATGTCATCTTTTTAACGGATCATCTTCGGACAGAAAACAAGGGGTAGAAGAACTGGAAACGGAGAGAATAAATAAGCTGCTTTCTCCTTTAGCCAGGGCTGATGCTGGTTTGTTTGATAAGAAGGTATCCAGCATTTCTGCCTTCTTTTTGGTTCACCTTGGGCAGGTAAATTGTAACCCCCTCCAAAGTTTTCATTAGATAGGCTAATTCATTTTATTCCTTTGAACAAAAATAAAATTCATTTTATTCCTTTTAAAGAGATCATGCTCTCTGCATTATTCATGAGGGGCAGCAAATCTTCACAGCAGCCACACAGGCTGAGGTATCATGAAACTGCTTAAAATTCTATGGCTTCTTCCCCCATTTCTGCTGAATTCAGTTCTGGCCTAATCTCCATGTATAATGCAATATCTCTGCCTAATTCAGATATTGCAATGCTGAATTCCTTACTTTATAAGTGCTGAATAAAATACCCTCCTTTTAATTTATCAAATGCTTGTAGTTCACTCTCTGTATGATAGTTCCCCCCATCCCTCTTTTTTTTTTTTTTAATGGTGGTGTGTACATCGGTATATCCACATGAAGTGGAAGTCTAAATAGAATATTTTATTGCTGCCTGTCTCTTGGAGTTCATTTTTTTTTTTCCAGGAGTCTGCTTTGAGTGTACCTTAATGGCTTTCTGTACTCGTTAAGACTATTATTCTGTGCTTCCTTCACCATTTCCTGCCAGCTCATATATTACACTTCGTGAGGAAAACCAATTAATTTCATACACATCAGATGTCGCCCACTTAACACAGGGTACTGAAAACAGGGTAGGCAGTGAACTAATAAAACAACTCAACTAGTTTTCTTGGGTTTTCTGGTTTCTCTCTCTATCCTCTATGTAATTCACAGAATCACCGAATCCCCTAGGTTGGAAGGGACCTTTTAAGATCATCTAGTCCAACCAATGGGGGAAAAAAAAAATAA
>VZRU01004989.1:341309-360497 GCA_013398155.1 Pedionomus torquatus | reverse complement strand
TTCCAACAGTTCTATGTCATACACAGACATGGCATAAAACATACTGTGTGACACACAGAGTCGCAGACGGGTTCACCCGAGGGATCGACTGCAGAGGGACTGCAAGCCACCCATTAATGTACTGCTTTCTAGCATGCCCTTGCATCCGAGTGCTGCAAAACTTGTCAGTTTTTTGACAGCCTTGGCAGAACCTCTAGGTTCAGATTCAGAGGCCAGTCCTAGAAGTAATATTTTGCACTGGTGTCTCTGTTTTGGTGTTTTTTTTTTTTTGGTTTTTTTTTTTTTTTTTTTTTTTTGGGGGCACAAAACAAAAAAANATATTTTGCACTGGTGTCTCTGTTTTGTTTTTGTTTTTGTTTTTTTTTTTTCTGGCGAGGGACAACAACAAGAATATAAGAAAATGCATCCATTAAGAAAGGTTAAGCAGTGGAGTGTGACTCATGAAATGAATATATTTTGCCACATTCATAATCATAACATTTTCTATATGCTAGTTCTGATGATTTGCATAGGACCCAACGAAGAGGGTGTCCCAACTCTGAGTGCAATTTAGATGTTCTATGAATTCATGCATAAAATAGTACTAGCCGCAATAAGAAGCTGACAATATCCCTGGCTCAGAAATGCCCAAATCATCATGAGATTATTCTACAATTACCTCTCTGTAAAAATAATTTTGAAAAATGTCTAGAGTCTTTTCAGATTTCATTCCAAATAAAACTCACAGAAGCCCACGGTTCTGTATTTAAGATGAATAATTTTTCAGGTTTAGACTATTTCCCAGACTGTGAGGCAATACTGACAATATTCTGCAAACACACCCTTGTCAAATACCAGCTTCATGGGTGCAGTAAACTAATATTCTTGGATTTCCTCCTCTTGATATGCACTGAACTACAATAGCTTCTGTCCTTGTTCTCCAAAAGAGACTCCTACTCTGCACTCACAAGAAGTGAAGCCCCTTTCTAGGGGCATTAAACCTGGCAATGATGCCCAACACATCCTTCAACAGCCATAACATGAGTTCAGAGATTGCATGCCGAGCAGTGGCCAAATAAAGCTTTGGTTAAAAAAATACTATAACTTATCTGAGCTTTAACAGGATTGATTTGTAAGGTTGGCATGCCACTACCTTTTCACTTGCTGAAAAACACGCAGTAGGGTTTATTGTTTTAAACATCAGGGAGTGAGCAAATGAGAGAGACAATCAATTTAAATGCTTTGCTCTGGCTGGTACAATCCCTTCGTGAGTGACTGAGCTTCACTCTTTTGCATGCTGGGTTCTAAGCCATATGCAGACTGCAGAAAAACAGTACATTACCTAAAGAGCTGTCAACTTCAATTCAAACAGAACAAGTTGTGATGAAGCAAACTCAAAGTCAAGCCGCTTTCTAGGGGCATTGAACCTGGCAATGATGCCCAGCACGTTCTTCAACAGCCATAAAGTTATGAGAAAAAAAACCACCCTACTCTCTTCCTCAAAGTCAACAATATAAAGTATATTACTCATGCATGCCTGGGGGATAAAATGGTGGTCTGCGTTATATGCCTGTTAAATCAGAATTATGTTGGTGCTACACAATGCAGCGCGTCATCTGGATCCAAGATCTAGGAATTAACTGGGCACAGCACTGTTAGGTCTCTTCCCCTAGAAGTGTGGGACACAGATGCGTTATAATCACATCAGCTCTGCTCACACTTCTGCACAGTTCCCTAAAGATGCTCAATCCACCTCCTGAGCTACCACATTCACAGCTAAATTAAGCTTCTACGAACAGTGTGACCCATCTCATAGACGTGTTCAAGAAAACTCAATGAAAGTTATGTCTTCTATATCTCCAAAGGGATGTTACATCATAGGTAGGTTTGGTTTATTTTTTTCTACAAATCAATGCCTCGGTGATTGATATTCTATAGGTATTGCTGTTCATTTCTAGAAGACTCTTTCTATTAGTAAGCTCCCACCACTTCCTTAAAAAAAAAAAAAAAAGAATATATAATTAGCACCAATTCATTCAAATTTCTGCGTTCAGTGATGCATCTGTTTGTTGTATAATTTGTTACACAAGTACCAGAATAATAAATAAAGCCATTCTTCCCCTCCAAAAACATTTTTTAATTTCAATTTTTAGATCTCAGGAAGAAGTTGCACAAAATAATTTATTATGAAGACAAATTATATACTTCAAGATTAATTTATAACTTCTATTCATCTTTGCTTTAAGTTTGCGGACTGGTTTACAGAGCCATGTCGTTTGACTGGGGGGAGCTTGAGGAACACACATCCTGCTTGTGGTGCTAATGCTGTTCATCATCATTCACGTAATTGCAATCAATAACTTAAAAAGAACGACATTATTTATATTCATTCTTGAGTACCTCACAGAGCTTCAGTGATGGGAATGATTACTGAATGGGATTTGCGACACGAGATTGGATTATCGCTCCATCTAGACAAATATTCTTTCTCTGGAATCTAAAGCTTGATGGATGAGATGCCCGTACAGCCAGAAATCCCCACTTTAACCAGGTTTCATCCCACCCTCCTCCAGACACAGCTGTGGAGCACTCGTTAGGGTTCTAGTCATCCTACACTCACTGGTGTGAGATACAAACACTGGAAGTAAACATCCCTACCCATTCTCTTCATGTAGGTGCCCTCATGGAGCAGGTGGTCTTGCTCCTCTTACACAACTTAAATGGAAAGCAATATTAGGTCATAAGTGTTTAAATTACACAAGTGGTGGGACTGAACCCCAAGTCAGCTACACCTCCCACATGGATCAGCCCAAGTATCTTCCTGGAGCCAAACACCTGAAAAGTTTTCTTTAAAACTAGGTTTGATGAGAACTAAATCCAGAGAAACAGCTTTTCTTAAAAAGCGAAGTAAAAACAAAATAAAACCCACTTTTGCCTGTTGTTCCTTGGAACAAGGAGTTTAGGTTCTTCCTCAGTCCCACAACCCTTCAGTGACTTTCCACTTTGCAGCAATCCCTTCCAGGATCCCCAGGAATAACAGGGGTTAGTTTTTTTTTTGTGGTCAGACCACAAATACACTCCCTGCTCTTCTCGGCAGTCCCTTCTCTATTGAAAGCTTTGGGAGTCTTTTTTGATTTTGATGACTCTTCCCCTCCCACACCAGCCCAGCTGATCTTCGGTTTGCCACATTTATGCTCTGCAGAACTCTCCCAGATGAGGATGTTCTTCTTCTGGAAGCCAGTGAGCCATCAACTGTCCCTCCAAAGGCTTCCAGCCTGGTTGAGACCCCAGCAGATGGGCAAGGTGACCAGGCAGCCCTTGCGACTGCCTCAACTGCTGCCTTTTGAAAGAACCCGATGTCAGTGAGCATCATTCAGCAAATAAATGAAAACACATTTTGTCATTGGAACTATCATGTCATTTTGCTCAGGATGGAATCAAGGTCCTGCTTGCTAAGACATTGAAAAGGAGATCTTTGAGAAATCTTGGGTATTTTGCATGATTAAGTTTTCTGACCAGAAAACAAAGCCTTTCCTACAAAGTGCACGTGAAACAAAACAAATGACTGCAATTTTATATATTTGCCCCTATCTATAGATAACATTTATTATTCTCTGTGTGTGCTCTGACAGATAACACTTGCAAACAGTTAATCCAAGATTACTATCCGAAATAACTTGCTGACACCTGAAATGTCTCACTCGCGCTTACAAAGGGAAACATTTAAAACAGTTGCTGTTCCCTTTTTTCATAAAAGACACCTCCGTAAAGAACCACTAGAAAGGCAAACGTTCTGGTTTCTCTTGCCTTTTATTGTCTTTCTTGTCAGAGAAAGCTCACTGAACTTTCTGAGAACCAGAAGCCCACTCTTTATCCCAGGGCTAGATCGGAGTCTAGATGATGTTTCAGGAGTCCCTCTCAGCATTTAACAGCAAGAGCAACACCTCCCAACAGCGAGAAACTGCCTCGGGCTCATCAAATATCCTTTCAGCAAGCTCGAAATAACAGGGGAGTGTTGGGGCTTTATTTTAACAGCAATTTACTAAGCGAATTTCTAGTAAATACGCATTAAAAAAAAAAAAAAAAAGACAAAAAAAAGACAAAAAAAAAGACAAAAAAAGAAGAAAAAAAAAAGACAAAAAAAAGAAAGACATGTTAATCCAAAGAGCACTAAACCCATTTCCATTAATCCTTTATGTTTTTCACGGGCTGTAGGAGTTAGAGCTACAGTCGCTGTCCTTGTACTCTCCCACACTCCTTTCCTAAAGAAACCTCATCTGATTCCTAGGCGGGCACTCCCATCGCCCTCACGTTCTCCAATCCTAGAATCAGAGAAGGGTTAGGGTTGGAAGGGTCCCACACCCAGTGGGCAGGGTGTTACACACGTGTTCATACATGCTGCGCAGATGAACGCTCTCAAAATGATACAGATTTCTGGAAAAAGCTTGTCCTATGTCAGATCACTGCGAAACACCCTAAAATTAAGGAGGCCAAACTTCTACTCGTGCCTTTGAAAGTTTTCTCCTTGCTCCTTATTGCCTTTTTTAAAATGTTCTTTAGGTACATCACTACCCAAACGGGTTAAGAACACCGAAGCTGTTTTTATCACACAGTCTGTACAATCCAGAAAGGACCACGCCAACACTCTTTGAATTCCCAGTGTAAGATCTGCTTTCTCTACAAATTCTTCAAAAGGCAAATGAACAAACATTTGAAAGTTGTATCTTAAAATCAGCTTCCAAGCCCCCTCTTTGTCTCATCTTCCTTATGGAATGATCAGTTAACCTGATCTTTTCAATCCTCATTTAATGAGGCGTTCTGTGAAATTAGAAAGACATTGACGTTCCACTTTTCAAATAATGGGTCACTTCTGATTAAACTTCGATTGAACATTCACCTTTCCATCTTAAAACAAATTGCCTCCTTTTCTTTTTAATTTGAACCCGATTTCCTGCTGCCCTCAGGTCTCGTGACAGTAATTAATTGATTTATGAATCGATTAAATGGGGATTGAAAATGCAGGAAAATAACCCTTATAATCCCAAACCTCGTTTACTCTTGCTTATTTATGATGGACACTCGCACTAAAATTTACTTCTGATTTACTAGAGTCATTTTTCCAACTTATCTGATCCTTCCCCAACTAATTAATTGAACAGAATGCTTCAGCTTCTAAATTTGCCATCCCTTGTTTAACGTCCTGCAGCATACCTTCACGATCTATACACCGACTTTCAACCAATCCAGTTTAAACCATGAATAAAATCCCACAGCGCTTCGGGTGATTTAATGTAAAACAGAGTAAATACTAAGACAGACATCAGAGATCTATTTGGGTGGCATGAAAAAATAAAAGTAACAAGTTTTACCACACACCGTTAAAACTGGAAATAGTTCTGTGGTATGTTCAATAATTTTCTTCACTAGGCCAGGACAATACAGAGTCTTGTTTTCCTGGCTATTACTTTAGAAACAGTTAGGAAATTCTATTTAACTAATAATTCGTTAATATGTTCTCATTCTGTATCTGAATGGGTTTTTCTTGCCTGCTCAGTGTTCTCCAGCATTTATCAGAAAACATCTCTCCATCCCTGGTGAAGAATACAAAAAAAACTCACTCAATGTTGGTTCTGAAGAAGGATGAAAGCTACGGGAAAGCTGTTTATTTTCTTTATTTAGACCAAAGAATGAGGTCTAGCAGGGGAAAATTTTAGGCTGTTCAGCCTGGAGAAGAGAAGGCTTCAGGGAGACCATAGAGCAGCCTTCCAGAATCTGAAGGGAGCTCCAGGACAGCAGGAGAGGGACTCTTGGTCAGGAAGTGGAGGGACAGGACAAGGGGGAATGGTTTTAAATTGGAAGAGGGGAGATTTAGATTGGATATCAGGAAGAAATTCTTTGCTGTGAGGGTGGTGAGGCACTGGAGGAGGTTGCCCAGAGAAGTTGTGGCTGCCCCATCCCTGGAAGTATTTAAGGCCAGGCTGGATGGGGCTTGGAGCAACCTGGTGTGGTGGGAGGTGTCCCTGCCCAGGGCAGGGGGGTTGGAACTGGATGATCTTTAAGGTCCCTTCCCACTCTAACCATTCTGTGATTCTATGAAAATTTAGAGGTATAAAGCCTCTGCTGCATCAGGTATAAGAATTTACTGTTACCTGTCCACGCTAATATAAATATATATGTGTGTGTGTGTATAGATAGATACAGACATACACAGATATGTATGCATATATGCTGTCTCTGTTCTATGAGCTATTCACCTTTGACTCTTCTTGTAATAAAACGTTATGAGAAGTGGAATGGCAGTAACCTGAGGGATGCACGTAAATGTGGGGCTTCTGGTCACTGAAACACAAAGCAAGTAATCGGTGCTTCTTCTCACAATCAACCTGGGCAAAAAGTGGAGTTGGGAGGTTGAATTCACCTGCCGAGCACGCACTGCAAAGTTCTGCTGGTGCCCAAAACTATTACCTGGAAAGCCAGAGGCTTACAGCTGCACCAGGACTTGTCTGCATCTGTATTCAAAACCACTGCCAAAAATTTGTCCTAGCGTGAAGGAGAAACCCCCCTCAGAAGAAAAGATAAAGAGAGAGCAGCGAGAAGAACAAAAACACCTCTGAAATCTGCACTGCAGGCTCTCGCTAATTCCTTTTTCCATTTTACCCTGAAGTCAAGCCATCAGCATACGGTGCCTTGGCAGCAAATACACAATTGTATTCCTCTGTGAAACAGGAGTTTCACCTCAGCCAGGCTAAAAAAGACCATCTCTTCTCCATTTTCTTGTTTCACTTCCCTGGCTGGGTGTAAGAGACTCAACCAGAGGCTTGACTGGAACAGAGAGCGAAAGAAGAGTAATGGCAAAGGGTATCTCGTAGACTTCCCATCAGCTACCTGGAATACTTTCTAGTTTGGGAGGGTGCTGCAGACTCAAGGTGATTTTTAAATATATTTACCAAAAAAGTGGATTGTCTCTCATAGAACAGAAGCGCGGCTCTCTAATGTGTGGGTTAAACTGAATCAATGAAATAACAGCAGGCATTAATGCATGGCATATCGGATTTCTTACTAATAACAGCCCTTAGAGCTACAAATACATTGCAGAAGAGAGTGCGTGCCTCTATCTGACTAGTAGTCTGACTCTTCCCTTTCTAGCAAATGCTCCTGATACCCAATTAAATACCACCTCCGCAAGTCCACAAAGGATTATAAAGTGATATAAAAGCTGTTTTTCACTGGTTATTTCTTAAATGAAACTGAAGACATAAAATGTGTATGCCTGTATATTATTTTTAGGAAGCAAAGCTTTGCACTCACCACAGCCTAACGTGTATCCAAAACCTCACTCAAAGTCAGAATGACCCTACTTTGTGAAAACAGGTGTTTCAGAAGGAGTTTCTGACAAAAGGCTTTTCTTTAGTATTTTTTTACCATTTCAGTTTACCAAAGAACTTTTAGAAAAGAAACAAAACCCAACCTGTTTTCTATTTCAATGCTGTGGCCGTGACAGGCACTGACCTGGCCATGTCACCACTAAGATCATCCTAACAACGTCCTGCTATAAGCCACGAACCCCAGTGACAATGTCTCTCAGAAGCATAATGACTATAAAGTGCAATGCTTTTATTGTCTGATTTGATGCTTCTTATTTCCAGTTTTGTTTTGGTGTTGGGGTTTTGAGTGCTTTAAAAAGCTACTTGTTACCATGGTCAATGAAGAAATCTGATTTTATCCACCGGATGGATATTGAATAGGTGGGAGTCTCACTGTTCTGCAGTAAGGACCAGAATGGGCTTTTGCTTAGAACAACAATAAAGTCCTCAAAGACAATATTTATTTACTAAAAGCCTTATTAAACAGTTCTTTAATGGCCTTGGTAAGATACATCAAACACTGCCAATTTTATTTCAAAGAATTTATCACTGACTCAAATCACAGCTGCTCGATAGTCCAGTGATCCTGACTTTTTTCCCCAAGTATTAAAAGCCAAGTAGTAAAAGTTTTAATACATAAAAGTATTAAAAGCTGAATGTCGTGTTACTGATGTCTGCTGACACAAACCCAAGCTTTGATATTTATTCCAGATACTCTGCTAGAAGACTTTTAGTTGGGTCTGTTGAATTTAGCCTCTCAGAACAACAACAGTAAAACCTAATCTTGAACACAACAGGCAAATCACTTCTCCAGAGAAGAGAGATGATCCAGTGCCTTCTATCCTGAGATAATACATGTTTTCATCAATGAGATGCTTCAGCAGGGTAGCAAATAATGGATGTGTAAGCAAATTTCTCACATATTTTCCCATACTTCATTAACTTGTTAACTTCCAGGCTCTCTGTCTTTGATCGACTTTCAACAGCTCTCAGTCAGCTCCAAGAAAATGAAGAGCTTATGAGAGAATCCGCAAGGACAGAGTTTAGAGCAACAACGTGTATTTGTGCAGTGGGAATGTAAAAGGAGCTGCTCATTTTTGTCATTGTACAGCAGGTTTACAAAAAGAATTTTCTCCTCCTGGATACACCATGGAATACTTAGGACATTAAAGCACTAGGATTTGTGAGACCAAAAGGATATTATTTTTTTTTTTGAGCAAAGTAATGTATCCAACTGATGAGGATGTCATCAGTTTCACTATCATAAATGGAATAACAAAGATGCTTTTCCATTAAATTAAGCAGTTAAATATTCATATTATTCAATAAAACAACTCAAGCAATCAGTTGAACGTCAAACATATTTTGTCTTGTAAAACACCGAGTCATTAACCTTAACAATTTCAGCACGGTCTTACTATCAAATTCAACTCACTCAGCGTCCAAGCGAACAGATGGACTAATGCATTAATGTAGTACTGGTGAGTTCTACACCGAGTAACTCCGGAACGTACAGAGAAATTAAAGGGCACTGATTTATGATAACAACGGACAATAAAGAGAAAACATGTTGGCCTGAAGAAATATAGGACGAATAAACAAAAGCAGTTATTAAAAAAGCAGTATAGCCCATGAGTTAGAAAGGCAACTAGGACTTGGACCTACCTTTACAAGTAGTTCCAAGACAATCTACTGGGGACGGTTGGAACTATATTTGGCTACACAGTTCATCACTTGCCCACGAACAACATCAAAACCTCCTCTCTTCACCTCAACACATCCAATTCCCTATGCTACACCTTGTTGACCATAAAGTTCTACTACAAAGTTCATAAAACCTTCCAGCAGCAAACTCTCCAGAGGCAGATTAGAAAAAGGAAATCCTGGGTTTCCAAGCAACCTGCCATTCTGAGGCTGATACAGGCTTGCTCCTTTGCAGAGAGCTTCTGCTATTCTCAGCACACTAGAAACTCTGATTTTTTTTCATACATGCATGAGACATCTCCCGGAACTCCCCGTGGGCAGCTACCAGCTGTGGATTTCCTTAAAATATTTAACATGTGCCAGTGAGAAAGGGGAGGACGAGTAAAACAGGGAAGGAGGGGAGCCATGCAGAGCTGTATTTTTAGATAGAAAAGCCACCAAACTGCAGATCATCACAGCAACACCCTGCTGTCATGCCAACTCCCCATTAGTCCTTGGCTTCTGTTTAGGGCAGGAATCACCCTAGAATATCAAGCTCATAGAACTGGTGCTAATTCTCTTCTACAGATGTTTATGCATATGCCACAGGCTGGGAAATTCTGTTTTGAGGAAGTAAGGCTGAAGTAAGAACACTTTGTCGTTGCATAGACACCAGGGCTACCCTGGTCCCGTGAAGAAAACACCACGATGCTTCTAATCGAATGTCTTGATAAATATACTTGGATCTGATAAATTGATTGGTACTTAATCCAGGAGGTCATAAATAATGACAGAAGAAACAGTAACTAACTCCTGTCTGCAAAGGGACTGGAGGACATACTGGAAGTATCTGGATAGAGAGTAACAGGGAGATTAATGATGTGAAGCCAAATCTTGACATAACTGCATTAGGACTATAGAGAGCTGAAACTTCAGAACATAAAACCTGATTTGACTTTAAGCAATGTAACTGTTTGACCAGAGAACTACACAGTGATACAAGAACCGGCTTTCAATAAAGGATATCATAGATCAGACAACTCCAATTGGCTTTAGATACACACACAGAGCTACCAGGAGTTAAATTTCTCGCTTTACGCAGAATTTGTTGACAAAATTACACCACAGACTTTGCTGCCTTCCATAATGCCACCTCGATTTATATATATCTATACATATATGCATCTAAAAATGAAGTGTGTTTTTATATGTATATATTATCTACATAAACAATCCTTGACAAGAACTTTGTACGAGAGCATCGGCCAGATATGTACAGGGACAGTGGGTGCAGCTTGCTGATGGCACATCCAGCTGCTCCACGTCACAGCCCGTGGTACATTCCCAGATAAGCTGCAGCTCAGACAACACAGCACAAAGGCAGAGGTTGTGTCTGTCACTGGTGTTTATCTGTCCTTCTCCAGCTTGCAAATTGTTTACCGGCTGTTTTCAGCTTAGTTGATGGGCGCAGACCAGTCTGCACCACAGATACAGAGAACTGCAAAAAAATCTACTATCTGCTAATGAATTCTGGCGGCCAGAGAAATGGTAATAGCTCACTGGGAGGCAGAAATTAACTTTATTTTCGTTGCTCATTTTGTGAAATCTACGAAACAGTGCGCTAGAAGTCATAATGGTTATGGATGTAGCTATTCACGGGGTAATAGAGCCAGTGGCCTTCAACCACACCACTGAACTACCTATGTGGTTTATTGATAAGGCAATCGCAAGTCTGAAAATAAAAAAAAAACCACCTCGAAATCCTTCCTACATGTCCCACTCACAGTAAATTAAACTTCTCACAGAGGCTAATTACTTAGGCATTTTCACTGAACTAAAATTAAATAACATAAACATCACGTCAAGGTCATAACTGGAACCAGCCCAGTAAATCAATAGTGATAGTAAACAGAATCTCCCAGTATCAGTGGGACAAAGACATTCGCATGAAGGTCCCAGTGTGGCCAGTCTGGCTGACTGGACAGAGTCCTCACCCATTAACCACGGCCAACACCCAGAATTTCCCCACACCAACCTGATATGTATGAATTGATGGGGCTTGATGGGGCTTGGAGCAACCTGGTGTAGTGGGAGGTGTCCCTGGCCAGGGCAGGGGGGTTGGAGCTGGATGATCTTCAAGGTCCCTTCCAACTCTAACCACTCTATGACTCTATGAATTCATATGGTCAGTTCAAAACTTTACCTTGAGTAAAAGAACACCCCAAGAAATGAAAGAGAAGCCGAAGGTGCCTGTAACATGGGATTAAAATGGGGCTCCCGATCACTGAAGAACCCCACAACTTAGGGATGTTCTGCACCCTTCCCACACAGACAAAAACTGGTATAAACACCAGTTTCCTGTTCGTTTTCAAAAAGGCACGAGGCAGATGCACTGAGGAGGGCTCCATCCTGCCCGAGCCCTCCCTCCGCACTAACGCCGGCACATGGAAGAGATAAAAGCAACGCAACAACACGGGAGCTATTTTTCGGTAAACTACACCCTGGGTTCTCTCCATCAAGGACAGCTCCTCTGTTTCCTTTCTCATAACAAAGAAAACTTGGGAAGCTTTTGATTTCTGTTGAGAGAAGCGCACGATGTGTCAGTCTATAGCATGGAAATATAGAAATCAAGGAAGCGCAGTAAGTTTCCCCAAAGAGTGATAAAAAAGGAAGAAAAGAGGGCAGGAGGGGGGAAGGGAGGAGGAGGAGACAGATGCTAAAAACAACCGAGAAGCCACATTCGTTGAAGAGTTAAGATTTAGTGGCCTCTGTATCACACCAGTGTGGGCGAAAATCACTTTTAAGGGCTCTAATGAAAGTTGAAAGTTACCTTCAAAAAGTTATGCATATTTCAACAGAAATAAAAATCATTATGCATTCTCTCTAAAGAGGATACAATCTCAAACTGTCAAAATTCTAAACTCTTCTACATATATTACATACAAATGCCTTCTATAAAGAAACCTCTTTTCATTTTTCTTCTAAATTAGCTTAGCGGTCCATGGTATTGCACTAGCTTGGTCTAGTCTGTGAATAATGTGACAGGTAATTTTTATACTTTTTGCCTGTACTTAAGTTGGAGTGAAGATACGGAAAACAACTTTTATGATCTAGGTGTAAAAGTAAATGTTCTGGAAGCCCCGCATACCCAAACTGGGACAGCTACCATAAAATATTTCATGCTAAATATGTGTCCATCAATAAATAACAAAAAAAAAACCCAAACAAGGCTAGGTGGGAATTTTGAAAAAATATTGAGAAAAAACAAGTTACTTCACATAACAAGATGATAATGCAAACATTGACAGAGCCTACCACGTTATCACAGGAGGGATTTAAGATTCTGAGTTATCAGATAGGAATTCATTATGTACTAGGATGCACTGAAAAGGATGATAACAGGCAGATAACACCGGACATCATCCAGCTACAATTAAAAAACCACCACTGGCTTCCTCATGAAACCACTGACTACGATGACACAGAAACCAACAGTAACTGTCTATTTGCATATTGAAAAAAGCTCAAAATGCTCCTGTGCCAGCTTAAGTTTGCAGGTGATTGGAATGGCTTCAAAAAGCTGGATGGTGTAGCGTTGCTTGATTTCAAATGCTGAAGAAACAGTCAAATCTCTAACTGAAACCATGGCAAACCCAGATTATATTTCCTCTTGAACCCAAACATTAGGCAGCCTCGGCAGGACTATTTTTCTCAGGCTCTGTGGTTTAATTACACTCCAGTACTTCAGGAACCACGCTATAAAGCCTACTAAGATAGACAGAATCAAAATGAATTAACTTGCAACTTTAGTGAGGAAGTCCAGTACTGTGCTTCTGAACGCAGACCTTGAAAAAAACTGCTTTGTCTCCTTTCACCAAGACAAAATGGCAAGTGTGGCCGTCAGATTAAAATACTCAATCTAGAAGAGCAATCTATGTTTTTAAGGTGCTCCACCAAGATGAGGGAAAATGAGACGGGATGATGCACATATAAAAAGAAAAACAAGGAAAAGCTGAAAGAAATAAGGGAGAGAAATAAGAAATAACCTTCAGTGTCCATATTGTAAATGCTGCTGGGAAATCTTTGTTATTTTGATACACTGAAGTTTTGCAGTTCCTTTCTCATGCTCTAGAGATCCTGTACGTGCAGATCTGGAATGAAAACTAGCTGCTAAGTGACAAGAGACATGTGAAGTGGACCACAAGCCTGTCATAAACACTGCACTCACGGATCTTCTGCCTTTATATTTTCCTTACAGCCTTTGCCTTGGGTGTAGTCTGAAATACAATGCTTTGCCTAATAGATGCAGCGATGCTTAGAAACAGAGGCCCCCCCTATTTATCTGAGTTCCTGACTTCACCTATTTCAATTGACACAACAACATCCCAACAATGCTCCAACATTTCTGTTTTGCTTTGCATTTGTGAAATAGGCGCAGGTTAGCACGGAATGCCAGCAACCATCCCAGCTCAGCTCCAGCTTTATTCTTGAACTCGGGCAGATGTGTGTATACGTATATAAAGAGCAGTGCAAGAAGAGAAATGGGGGAATATGGGGCCAACACATTGGTACATTTACAAGAAAACACACCTGATCCTCAGCTGATCCACTGAGGGGAAGTTTGAGGTGTCCAGGTGCAAATACAACCTCCAAGAGCGAAGGCTGAGGAAAGAACAAACTTTCCTAACAGTTTCTCTCTGTCCAATTCCAACCTGGACTCCAACCGGTGTAACGTGCCTCTTCCTTCCACTGACCTCACGGAGAGGACACTGGAGTGCAAGAGAACGTGGTGGTTTGAAGGCTCCAATCAAGCCTACAGATCTTTACAACCAATGTATATCCTAAAGTCTTATTTTGCCCACAGTGTGAAAATGGATATAAAATTCATTTTGTAGGCTGTCCCATCCTACTGTGCAGGACAAAAAAAACACACATCAAAACTCGTTTCCTCTATGTTGAAAGGAGCCTGAGAAGTTGGGTACGACAATATGTAACCTCTAATATTATCTGCAATACTAACAATTTTTAAAATAATGTCCTCTGATTTTTCATCTGCTTTTTGTTTGTTCTAAACATTTACCTGCTCATCTGAATACAACACCATTATAAAATCAGTCACTTTGGAGCTCGGTGGTAACCCTCTGAAAATCTAAACCAGGAGATAACCTTCCACTTTTCATGGAAGGGTGTAACTTGGGAAAACCTAATTCTATCTTCCTGCTATTTTCAGTATGACCATTTTTAAGTACCTCAGACGTTTTGACATCCTCATATGAAAACTCCATGGCAGGGACTCCCAGGTGGTTGATGAAATAATCCGCGTCTCCCTGAATCTGCACAGAACTCACATTAGATCTCCGACATTGTGGCTTTTCCACACAGTTGAAGCTCTGGCTCTGAAAAACAAACACAGATCAAAATTCCACTTACATATTTGCAACCAGACTCTTAACAACTAGTATAAATATCTCTTATAGAATCATAGAATGGTTAGAGATGGAAGGGACCTCGAAGATCCAGTTCCACCCCCCCTGCCCGGGGCAGGGACACCTCCCACCACACCAGGTTGCTCCAAGCCCCATCCAGCCTGGCCTTGAACCCCTCCAGGGATGGGGCAGCCACAGCTTCCTTGGGCAACCTCTTCCAGTGCCTCACCACCCTCACAGCAAAGAAGTTCTTCCTAAAATCTAATCTAAATCTCCCCTCTTCCAGTTTAAAACCATTACCCCTTGTCCTATCACTTCTCTTCCTGACCTAGAGTCCCTCTCCAGCTCTCCTGGAGCTCCCTTCAGATTCTGGAATGCTGCTCTATGGTCTCCCTGGAGACTTCTCTTCTCCAGGCTGAACAGCCCTGGCTCCCTCAACCTGTCTTCATGGGAGAGGTTCTCCACCCCCCTGATCATCTTTGTGGCCCTCCACTGGACCCGTTCCAACAGCTCTACGTCCTTTCTCTGTTGAGGACTCCAGAGCTGGACACAGGACTCCAGGTGGGGTCTCACCAGCACAGAGTAGAGGAGAATCACCTCCTGTGACTTCCTGGCCACGCTTCTTTTGATGCAGCCCAGGATAAACGTTTTTTTTACACAGCATTCTTAGGGTTGAAGGATTTTAAAATCAAATGGGCACAACCAGGTATGTCTATGGGTGACAAAGCGCTGACATTGTAAGAATTCACTGCAATTGCAAAGCAGAGTTTAAGAGAAAAACAGTGAAAAGGCTAAAGATATATAAATAGGCATTTTCTGGGTAAATTACTTAGTCAGTGACATGTCTGTATTTCTTTCAGTTAAGTATTTAATGCTGAAATCTTAGCAACAGAATTGCAATAAATAGAAGATGAAAACTGGAAAACAAGCCCAAGACTGAGTGCCACATCCCCGTGTAGCTTTCAAACACATCAGGTAATTAAACACTTAATAAACAGCAGGCACAAAGGCTTTCAACATCTATTATAGCAAATAAGCTACTTAGTTTTCTTTTTAAGAATGTTAAGAAGCTAAAGTACTAGAGATTATTTACATTTAGCTAAGAGTTTATACAATATAACATAACTTCCTCAGACCTCTCTACTAAATTACTAGCTTGCTACGAGAACAGTGTAAGATTATTTCTGCTTTAATACTAAAATACACCAGATTTTGTGCATTAAAGTTCCTGGGGTGAGCAAGGAAATACTTTAAGAGTTAGAAAAAGACAAATCTCGGTATTTTTCCATATTTAAATTAGCATAATTATTGCTTCACAGTTTCACTTCTGTGTTATGAAGAAGGCAACTGCGTATTACCCAGTGTAAATAAGGGCTGGAGGTTCTCCCAGAAAACTCTTTTAAAATAATACCTTCAAGAAAAAGCTTTCATTTCATAAGTATTTTTGAGAGGTGGCTCTATCACTCCTATCACCCTAGGGCTCAGAGTCCTGCCACACTTACACACATTCAGTTGTGCAAAATCTGTCTAAAAAGACTGAGTTAGTCAAAATAGAAACGAGAAATCCCTTTCTGTACCTGCAGCCCACCTCTAGTAAACGCTGTCCTCTTGAAACATATCCATGGAGCAACATGACTGACAGCAGCCAAAAGCCTAGCTCCCACGGCACAGCAAGAAAAAAAGCATAACAAAAACTAAACATTAAAGTAGCATTAACCTTAGGCATCATTTGTAAGTCACAGTTGTCAAAACATCGCAGACAAAAGTTTAAATCAGGGTGTCTTGGGGATATTTTAGATTTAGATGATGAAATACTTTTTTTAAAAAACATTTTTAGACTTGAATTACAACTTTCGTTCCTGTGTTTCACTCCCCCCCTTTACACCATTCCTGAGAAGGTTTCAATCACCTCGTGAAGACACCACCACAGCCTGGTTGTTCAAAGTCACACAAAACCATCTGCTACCTAAACAGTCTCAATAAATCAGTGAATTTTTGTCCTTTCAAAAACGGAAAGCTATGACAGAAGTAGGTTCCAGAAGCCCAAACTCATCTGCTGGTTTTAAAAGGCGTTTTTAAACAACGATGATAGAATAGAATAGAAATAGAAATCATAAACATCTGAAAGGTTTAAATATTCGGTTAAGAGTATAATGAGATACGGTATTTTTTACATCCCCATTCTTCATGGAAGAGGATTTCTGTTTTTTATGGCAAGAATGTTCAGTTTAATAGTGCCTGCATCTTAAGAGTTTAACTGCTTTGTTCAACTTTCGCTGCTCTGACACTCAAGTCCCCAATAATGACTAGTTCAACAATAAATACTTAACGCGGCACTAGTATGGGAGAGTGCTTTATGTGCAAGACCCTGCTCTCTTCCAATTTATTTTTATTGTTAGGCAGACTCTACACATCAGCATTCTTCAAGTCTTTGGCAGCGGCTGCGGAGTTGGCATAGTGCGTTTTGCATTCATTAAACAAATGAAATGTTTCCCAAAATTAATGGACCTTAAGATAAAGAATAATAACGTCCTACAATTAATAACACTTTCTCATCAACGAAGTGTTGTTGAACTAAGAGGTAAGCTATTAACTCGGTCAACGCAAGAACAACAGCCCATCGTACAGCACACCATGTATTTCACGTACAAAAACAAATCAAAGCAATTAAGGACTTGAAGGAATCAGCAAAGCAAACCTCTTCCTCCACTCCTTTCTTACAGCCATTAAGAGAAGAAATCGAGGAACAATTTCCTGAAGTGGGATGAAAAAAACATGAGAGTTTCACCATGCAGAAGAATGGTGGCAGGCACGATGAGTGGTGGGATGGGAGGAATCAGGTGGTGGGGCATTTTAGGCTCACTCTAGAGGTCCAATGTCACCTAAAATGAACCAAGGTATCCGCACAGACTTAAACCCAGCAGAAAGCTGTACCCTACGGAATCCGAAGGAAGTATATCAAACCTCAAATGGGAGATTTGACTGAATGGAGTTAAATTATTATTACAGATGTGCTTGTCAATGCCCAGGCAGCTTAGCCTTGTGTTTATTATTCTTCTTGTTTTGCAGGTAAAAGTAACATCAAGTCTAACACCAACTGCATTACACACACGAAGCCGAACCTACAAACGCCTGTTTATGGGACTATTACCCACAAATACGTTAGCAGCTGCTGCTTTCACTCCATTTCTGACACAGAAATTAACTTCAAAATCCACCCAGTTAATGAGCTGGAAATATTGTATCATGTGAAACACTCTCCAACCAAAATGCACAAGCGCTGTCTCAAGTTTCTTTCAATACGCAGCCACCAGGAAACTGGAAAAATATCACCTCCCAAAATTGCAACTACTATTTGTGACAAGCAGGACGAGTTCTACGCCTGGCAGCAGAACGCCTGGTCCTTCCTGCAAGACAAGGGGGTGCATCAGCGCAGAACAGAGACAAAAGACTGATGGGGAAAAAAAATCCCTGTTGCTGAAAATTCCTCCCTTTACTTGTGAGGGTGGGAAGAGGTTGCCCAGAGAAGCTGTGGCTGCCCCATCCCTGGAGGGGTTCAAGGCCAGGCTGGATGGGGCTTGGAGCAACCTGGTGTGGTGGGAGGTGTCCCTGCCCAGGGCAGGGGGGTTGGAACTTGATGATCTCAAAGGTCCCTTCCAACTCTAACCATTCTATGATTCTATGAAATGAAGGTCACCCCCCAATAAAAGACCAGCAGGGGATGCGGGTGACAGAAGTGACAGCGCTGAAGGAGATTACACCAACGTTAATGTCCAGAAAGACAGGATTTTCAAGTTCTTCAACCATTCTGCCTTTCCTTTCCTTTCCTTTCCCCCCACCAACTCATCTGCTATTTTTCCACATTTAGATCTAAAATGGTGTCATTTTGAAAAAAAAAAAAAAGCCCTCTTTATAATTAATTAATTTTAACAACTCTGATAATCCACAGAATCTTTCCTTGCATATAAGCAAAAAAACCCCAATTTGTGAATTCACAGTTTGGAAAAACCCAAAACTTTAACTGCCATGCTTTACTTTACCAGCTGCAGTCAGGTTCTACTTATCGATTCTTTAAATGTTAGCTTTCATGCGTGTGTGGGAAATAAAAAAAATCTCTAAAAATGCATCTAGAATAAATTATCAGCAACGTGCCCTGTGAGAAGTAAGTCCCTGCTGTAGAGCAGGCAAACTGTGTTTCTTCACCTGGTTACTCTTACAGGAAAACACAGATAATAGCACTATTTAGATCACTCAGTTGCTCGGGTTGGTCTCCGCTGTGTCAATCAAGCCCTCTCTTTAGGCTGGAAGGAAAGGGAGCCTTGTGGTTAGACACTAATCAAGGGGTGGTTCATGCGGTGCAAGGACACGCATGATATTCATAATTGAATCGGTTTTTATTTCTCTGGAGTTCGCTTTGGTTTCCGGCACCATGGTAGAGGTTTATGTACAAATCTGAAAAAAATTAAGAGTACCATATGGCCCATTAAATGCATTTAATTTGGATTAATGTTATAAAATGGACCGGACACATCTAAAGTATAATCAAGGGGTACTTCATTACAGACCTTATTCTACTACTAATTAGAGCTAAGCATTCATAGGTGCTTATTACTGCAATTAAATATCCTGGTATAAATAAAAACCAGTATTAAAATAATAATAATCATAGAATGGTTAGAGTTGGAAGGGACCTCAAAGATCATCAAGTTCCCTGGGCAGGGACACCTCCCACCACA
>VZRU01004989.1:328465-341091 GCA_013398155.1 Pedionomus torquatus | reverse complement strand
GCTCTCTCAGCCTGTCCTCATAGGAGAGGTGCTCCATCCCTCTAATCATAATATAATATATATATATATAATTTATTGGACATTTCTTCATTTCACCTTCCACCTGGAGACATGCCCCTGTGTTAGCTCTAGTCTCCTTCCTTCCTCTATGTGACTCCGGCTGAAGTTAAAACCTTGGCAGCTTTTGAAACCAGATAAAAATGTCTAAGCAGCTTTCGACAGGACAAATAAAGAATGACCGCTGATCAGTGATCCCAGCCTGAGAACTACGGTGAGGAAGCTTATTCTTCACGAATAATCTATCTCTGTTTTTTGAGCTGAGTCGCCACCTGTGTTACTAACTGGTGCAAGGCAAACGCATTGAAGAAGCAGAAGCTCCACAAGACCATCCAGATGAAGCAAAATTATCTACACAAAGAGCTAGAGAGTGTACTAAATTAATCACAGACCACGTAAAAATGCAGAGAGCAACACACCAGGATCTTTATTACTGATAATGTGTTACGGTAAATCACCAACAACAGGTAGGGAAGGCCAGAGAAGCTGCATAGGAAAGGATGCACAAGTACATCTCTCTCCTCTGTAAAGTCCTGCCACGATCTGACAAAGAAATCATTAGAGAAAGGAGGTTTGACAGCTGTTAAAAAATATCATTAGCTGTTTACTTGCCCCGAGTAACATAACACACTGAAAAAATAATAAATCATGGAGTTTGTAGGAATTGTATTAATTCTCTGTCAAGCTGTTTGCTCTGACCTAATTATCTGGTTTGGCTACAAACATCCTGCTTTGCTCTCTGTCTTTGCTAATTGATCATATATATATTGTTATCAAGGCAAATAATCTGTTTGTGAAATTATTAGGGAGATTTAATACAACCTTATAGACCTTAAAGTACTTTTAAAATCAACGAACGGCAAGTAAAATACCCAGTATTTCAGTATTACCCAAAATCACAAAGCAAAACAACTAAATAGAAATTAGATGCACGACGGTTCCCAAATTCTAAGCCTTATCAAACTGTCATGATTCAAGTATGTAAGTAAAAAACAATCCTAAATTATATCTCCTCTTTCGTTCTTGCCTAATGGGAAAATCGATAGGTGCCAATGATAATTTATATGCTATATATAGAGAATTGGCATTTAAATGTGATGCACCACTGCTGCGACGTGTCTGCTTTACACAATCCAATCATCTGATCATCCCCGCTAATACCTCCAGTATTTTTAAATAAGGACAAGCAGACTATAAAGTTCTCCTGCAGACAGTAATCCTGTGAAAAGCTGTCATTACAATCCTCGTGCACCTCTTTCACACTGATTTCAACCGCAGCGGTCATTTCAAAAAGGCGTATCTTCCCTGGAGATGTTCAAGGTGAGACTCCATGAGGCCCTGGGCAACCTGGTCTAGTTGAGGGTGTCCCTGCGACTGCGGGGAGGTGGGACTAGATGACCTTTGGAGGTCCCTTCCAGCCTGGATGATTTATGATTCTATGGTTTACAACCCAGTAACACAATGATCTTCTATTTCTGGATGCTGCACGAGACACTGAAACGCAACCAAAAAGTTTCATCTGATGGTACTTACTCATCTTGCCGGCCCATCACAGTCCACATTTATAACAAAGTAAATCACAAACACTGAAAAACTAGCCATGTGGCTGTGTTCTTCCAAAGTACCCACTGGCCCTAGACTCCTGCACTCCTCAACCAGAGAAGAACCACTTTAAAACTTCTCCCATATATATATTTTTTTTTTCCTGAAGGCAAGCTCTCCAGCACCTCAGGGAAAATAACTTTAAAGACTTCTTTTCCAAGACCACCGGCTCAGCCTCAATATTCAGTCTCTGACTTTCCTTTATGGTAAAATTCAGAAAACTGCTTAAGATGGTACTACATTATGACAAACATCCAGGAAAGAAAATACTATATTAACAGAGAGAACTTGTCTCCACACCCAACTGGGAATACGCTGTAAACACAGAGTGCTTTTTATTCCTTCAGAGCTTGTATTTTTAAATTTAGTTTTTCATTTAAGCATGGAATGCTTGCATTTGTAATTAAAGAATGCAACCAAACCATTATTTTTTTTTTTATCTTTGTAAAAAGTAGTCCTTTACTGGACCTAATGGTGTGCCAGATTCTTCTTCCAGGTATTCAGTAGCAGGAGGAGCAGCCAGTGTTAGCTCACATACAGATATTCAGTAGCAGGAGGAGCGGCCAGTGTTAGCTCACATACAGACTGAGACACAGCAAACCCCAGGTTTAACGAAATGCAAATTAATCAGTTTTTGGTATCACTGATAAATTGGGACTTGGTAAGAACTGCGCAAATTCCTTCTATGTTTCACACTGCAGCGACGGTTGTTGCTAATATAAATACACCCCTTGAGAAGGTAAAAAGATTTGGCTTCAACCACAAGACCTCATTTTCAAACGGTTGATATTTTATACTCTGTGGAAATAGCTGTGCGGATGTACATAATTTTAAATGCCTAAAGGCTTTCTAATTCTGCGACATGGAGAGAAAGGAAGACCATGAACCCATTTGAGTGCAGCCTAACTCTGTGAGGATTGGGTCCTGCCACGCTGCTCATTTTGGGATGCATCATTCACAGCCTCCAAATGGATATTAAATAATTAGAATCATAGAATCATAGAATTGTTAGAGTTGGAAAGGACCTTGAAGATCATCGTGTTCCAACCCCCCTGCCATGGGCAGGGACACCTCCCACTAGACCAGGTTGCTCAAAGCCCCATCCAGCCTGGCCTTAAATACTTCCAGGGATGGGGCATCCACAACCTCCCTGGGCAGCCTGTTCCAGTGCCTCACCACCCTCACAGGAAAGAGTTTTTTCCTAATATCCAATCTAAATCTCCCCTCTTCCAGTTTAAAATTGATGCCAGTGAGATTACAGTCTAGCTTCTCCATACCCCAGTGGGAGAAAAAGAAGAGCCAAGTTACTTGTCCCTCTAAAGGGGACAGATATGTCCACTCACTCTATTATTTGAAGAGTTACATCATATTTCAAGATCTCATAAGTGTCCTAAACAGGACTGTGGTTGTGAAGTTGGATGTCAAACGAATATGCAGTAAGGTACCGTTCCCTGGCCAATACAGTTGTACAAAAAGTAGAAATCAGGAGAGAAAACTTCTGCTACATACTCTCCACTGACAGTGAATTAAGGCTTACTGAAGAACGACAGCTCCTACCTACTGCACAATATAATCTAAGAAATATATAACTATACCTAAAGATACTGAGAGATTAAATAATCCATCTTTTCCAAAGTTCTAATTCATCCGCTGTGCTCACTCTTAAAATAGTGCTTTTTAGTGACAGGTGAATTTCTACGGTTTTATTTTCCAGTTTTTGATTCTTATGTGATCCTTTATATTTTACCACTCACATACTTTAAGAGTAGCTAATTCCTCTCCAGTAAGTAACGCTGTTTAGTAGTACTGAATCTAGCGCTGCTGCCTGAAAAATGTCGGGAGGAGAATCTCCAATCAACGATGCTTCTCCAGGTAATATCTTTGGAGATCTATCAGTTGGCTTCTGTAAATTGGAAATCCATGTGATTCAACTGTCCCAAAGCACTGTTTTTATTGTGAATTCCATAGAGTACCGTACAAGATACTCCGTTTATAAAAGAAACATACCATTCCTTCAAAAGATGAAAAAGTTTCACAAGAGAGAGGTGTTTTCTGTGAAAAAATTGTGATTGGTATTAGTTACCTTCTTTTTCCTAAATTTTGATTAATTCAATGATCGCTTTTCTGTAATTTATTTTATTATCAAAATTAATCAAACTACAGCTACACAGGTAATTGCTATTCTCCTTTGAAATGCAGATTCATGCAGAAATGTAGCGCTCTTTTAGCTTCTGGAAGAAGGAACGAGAGATTAGAATGTCTTCTTCCTGTTGCAGCATTTGAAAAAAAAAAGAAAAAAAAAAAAAAAAGAAGATAAAATGGCTTCAATCCTGGACTTTTAGAGAAAAAAGAAAAAGCTGACCTAGAGCTGGAACCAAAGGTGAACCTTTATTTAAAAGAAGGAAATGCGATAAATTCTCACCTATCTTTCTTAAACTGTGTTTTTCATCTCCATGACATCCGTAGCAATGGAGCATTCATTAGGGCATTCATTAGGAATCAAATACTCCGTTTCTCTAAGCATCTGCATGTTGGCACAGTACAGAAACGCTAGTAATTATCCCCCATTATACTAACATTTGCCACTTTCTTGAACGGCACTGGATGGCATGCCTACTTTGAAATTTCATTACTTCATTTTCTCTGAGAATATTATTTACAAGACTTTCATAGACAAGCAACGCAGATGAGTTCTAGAGCTGTAAACCTCACTTTGAGTGCTTCATTTTAACACACTGAAGTGCAGTCGGATCGACAAAGATGGTCAGAGGGCTGGAGCACGTCTCCTATGAGGACAGGCTGAGGGAGCTGGGGCTGTTCAGCCTGGAGAAGAGAAGGCTCCGGGGAGACCTTAGAGCAGCCTTCCAGGATCTGAAGGGAGCTCCAGGAGAGCTGGAGAGGGACTCTTGGTCAGGGAGTGGAGTGATAGGACAAGGGGTAATGGTTTTAAACTGGAAGAGGGGAGATTTAGATTGGATATTAGGAAGAAATTCTTTGCTGTGAGGGTGGTGAGGCACTGGAAGAGGTTGCCCAGAGAAGCTGTGGCTGCCCCATCCCTGGAGGGGTTCAAGGCCAGGCTGGATGGGGCTTGGAGCAACCTGGTGTGGTGGGAGGTGTCCCTGCCCCGGGCAGGGGGGTTGGAACTGGATGTAGCAAGTACTGCAAAAAATTTGGAGACAACTACCTGACTAAAGAAGGAAATAATTAATAAAAAGAAGCAAACGTGATCCTAAGGCACTAGAAATGTCATCCAATAAAGGATCAAAAAGGATCAAAACCAAGATTAATTCCACATTAACCAATTTACATCTGGAATGTTGGTTAAACGTGTGCTACTTTCAGATCATCTGCAGACCAATAAGAAATCTGATTTTGTAAACCATTTCAAACAACGAATGAACTTGAGAAAAATCAGGGTCAGCAGCAACACACAAACAGAACAGACTCCATTCAGGATGTTGCATTCAACATTAATCAGTCATTTACAGAATAAAACATGCGACATTCCAAAATTACACTTCGATTCTGAACTACTCACTACAGCTATGCAACTTTAACTGATTCCAACGGCTACTTCTTAAGCACTTTTAAGATTCATGAGTGAACGTTACGCCATTTTATGAGTGCCCAAATGTAGAACAGAAGACTGAGAATTCATATCCCTTCAGTCATTTGTCACACTATCTGGATTAAATTTCTTCCTTTGTGACTTTTTCAAGTCCTACTCATCTCTCTCTACTTCACTTTAGCTTTGCCAAAAAGTAGACCATTTTTGTTTTCCCCTACTTTTGGTCTACCTTGTCTCTTGGGATATAATTTTCAAAAGCACAAAGACCAATCAGGAAAGTATCTCCAACCCAAAGCCAATTAAGTTTAACACCTTTCTTTACCTGTATCTTTGAAAAATCTCCTTTGTGTTTGAATTGCTGTATAATCAGACTCAGATTTCGTGCTAATTTGAAACTACTGTATCATCATCCATACTAAATTATGCAAGCTATCCATTTGTTTTAAAATTAAATACTCTGATGGAGGAGACCCAAAATAGCCTTAAAATGTTAATACATGATGCAAAAGCAACGATCCAGAGGATGCTCTGGCTAATTAACAAGCTCTAGTTTCAGACATGGAATGATAACACTGGTGACAACACTCACAAGAATTTAATGAAATTCTAAAAAATCCTTGTCAGGCTTGTGCTTCACAGAAAACAGAGGGGGAAACAAGAAAATATACCTAGGGAGAAAACCATAAATATCTGAATTCCTACAGCTAGAAATGTTGATACAGGCAAATGTTTTAAGAGTTAATGGAAGTAAACACACTGGTATAGTTCATAGAGTTATCTCCTCAACTCGACCTCATTCCCAAACTTTTCTCCATTATCAGAAAAGCTAGATTGAAAAAAATCTGCAAATGCAAAGGCATTTTGTGGAGCAAGTGAGATACGCCCCGGAATTGTGAAACTAACACTTAGGGAATAATATTATTAAAAAGATCTAAGGATAATCAAAAGGAAAACTGAGATTTACACATGGGTGAGAATTAAAAAAAAACAAAAAAACCAAGTTTTACAAAAGAAATTCAGAAGAAAAGAGAAGGCGCTTGGATAAGAGATGCTGTTCTTGGATTAATTAAGCTCGGTTTATTCAAACGCCTTTGGTTCCAGGCTCACTCGCTAGTCGGCTACTTCGTTCACCAGGACATATTCTGAATAGTCGATCACCCTGAAGAGGTATTAAATCACTGGATAGCCAATCAGAACACTGTTTTGGTGGCAATACTAGCACCCAACAAATTAAATGAAATACCTATTGCATTATTTTTAGAATCATAGAATCCTCCAAGCCAGAAGGGACCTCTAAAGGTCATCTAGTCCCACCTCCCCGCAGTCGCAGGGACACCCTCAACTGGACCAGGTTGTCCAGGGCTTCATCAAGCCTCGCCTTGAATATCTCCAAGGAAGGGGCCTGAACCACCTCCCTGGGCAACCTTTTGTTGCTGATCAAACTTTTGTGAGAGTCACTACCTACCTTTTCCTGCCATTTTGGCTCACTGTAAAATACTAGTTTAAATGCAACGTGCCTCAAGTGGCAAACTTTGGCAAAACCAGGATTTACCAGAGACTCTTCTTGTATTTCTGAGTCCTATCCATTCGAAGTAAGGAATTTCATCCTAACTTTGAGGAAGACGCATCAAGTCTTTGAAGCTGATACTCAGGGTACGAAGTGTAAAATTTTCTTTCGTGTATAGTGACAACTTTCGTTCAACACGTAAAAAGGTTGTTGTAAAAAAGAATAGAGATCACCAGATGAAGAAAGGGAAAAGAAAGGTTAATCTTCAACTGTGATGACTTTAATAAATGAAAAAAACAATAAATAAGCCAAATAGTACCGTGATAGAATACAAGCATCTGAGAAAGTTGTTGAATCTTGGAAACTAGAAAGCGGAACGCATCAGAGAGACTTATTTTTTCAATAGGATGAGGAGCTGGATCAGGTGATTGCTTGAAATCCTTACCAGTTTTGGTTTCATCTCATTGATAGTGCTGTACACATTCATCTGTACCTACATTTTATCTAAGCACACCTTACGTTTGGAATATGCAAAACAATATTCTCATTTCCTTCACAGGAAAAAAACCCCAACAAACCAAGCAAACTACATCTTTGTGTTTTCACTTACAACACTGATCCGTTAATTTACAGGGAGAAAAAGACTTGATGTGATTTTTTTTTTCCCCACCCAATCCCCCAGAGTCCCCAAGAAGTATCTACTGTAATATAATTGGTTCCAAAGCACCCTCAATTCTGAACATTCAGTTCCATTTTAGCTGTGCAGGCAGCTGTTTTACAAGCTTACTGCAAAATATTTTGTAAATAAGATTTATGATACTTATGTAGTGTTTGAAGTTAATTAAATATTTTGAGTGACAACTGCAAATAAACACTGCTACTTGCTTTAAATGAAAACCTAATGATTACACAAAGCTTGATAAGCAGACCAAATGCAGCAAACAAAATGCAAACAATAAAATACAATGCAGAAGCTTGTTTAAAAGAATGAATCTAAGATCAAATAGGATTGTTTTGTAATTAGCATGAAAGACAGAAATTTAAAAACATGTTACTCCTATGGAGTTCTCATATGCCATACCTGACTTTTCTATTAATACTATACTATATTCCCTGTTGTTTATAAGTTATTACTGGGTAGACTACAGCTTTATCATAAAAATGACCTTCAACAAATTTTCCTCTCATCTCAGTGCCAACTTGAAAGAAAAAAAAAAAAAACTTTAAGCATTTGTGTATTGATTTTTGCATGTTGCCAAGTAGACTAGATTTCCACCTCCTTAATTTTTCGTCAAAAGTATGAAATAAAAAATGCTCTAAACTTCCAGGATTTTGAAGAGCAGGCTTGACACTTGTCCATTTCCTGACAGAAACTTTTCAAACTGTTTGTGCACTACTGAGATTTCAGAACAGGTATGTATGAAGTAACTATCAATGGTAGAAAATGGGGATAAACTAAAGATAACACTTCCAGAAATGTTTAGGTCGCAGACACTGCTAACGTATAAAACACCAAGAAGACCATCTAAATCTCTATTCACACAAACCCATGAGTTAGAATCATAGAATGGTTAGAGTTGGAAGGGACCTCAAAGATCATTGAGGTACAACCCCCCTGCCCTGGGCAGAGACACCTCCCACCACACCAGGTTGCTCCAAGCCCCATCCAGCCTGGCCTTGAACCCCTCCAGGGATGGGGCAGCCACAGCTTCTCTGGGCAACCTCTTCCAGTGCCTCACCACCCTCACAGCAAAGAATTTCTTCCTAATATCCAATCTAAATCTCCCCTCTTCTAGTTTAAAACCAATCCCCCTTGTCCTATCACTACTCTTCGCGATCAAGAGTCCCTCTCCAGCTCTCCTGGAGCTCCCTTCAGATCCTGGAAGGCTGCTCTAAGGTCTCCCCGGAGCCTTCTCTTCTCCAGGCTGAACAGCCCCAGCTCCCTCATCCTGTCCTCATAGGAGAGGTGCTCTAAAAGTTGTTTATTAAACTTCATAATAAATATTGCTTTCTTTTCCACTCACAAAGAATGCAACAATTTTCTAGGAGCGCTCAAAAGCCTATGAAAAAAAAATAAATCAATATTGATAAATTAAAACTTGAGATGCAGCTTTTTTTTCCGTCTTTACAACTGAAATTAAGCTCAAACATTCTCACTCTAGTGAAAAAAATGAACATGTTAAAACTGAGCAGCAGCTAGTTTCCAACTTGATTTTTTTTTCTGTTTTTAGAAGATTCCCTTCTTCTAGTGCCAAATTTCCTATTGAAGGTAGAACACTAAGCCTTCTTCAAGTAGTTATACAATAACATACCTAATTAAGAAGGGGGAGATGTGATATAAAGTTGAGAAGTCAGCATCTCTCCTAAAGGTTAGAAGGCCCTTCTTGAGAGAGAGCCTAAGCATTAAAGTCTTAAAATAGGTGGCTACACGATGGGTTTTGAAATCACTTTCAAGGCTCTGTCAAGAGACAAAGGCTTGAACTGCATGACCGTTTACCTGCCAAAAAGAAAGTTTTTTTCAGAAACTTCAAGAAAATGATTTCCTGCATTTTTTTTTCTTTTCCTGATAATACAGGTTGTCAGCTGTAAAAGTTTTCCCTGTTACACTGAAGTCACATCCTGTGTGCACCTAAAGCCAAGAGTAGAAGTGCTATGGGAAGGACGTGGCTTGGATTTATCAAAGAAAAGTGCATCTCCACCACGTTACAGATTAAAAACTGGAGAGTAATTTGGAAAATACAGAGGGGTGTTTTGTGTATCTTTGACTGGCTTGAAATTGCTTTTGAAATTTCCTGGTCGTTCAAATTTCCAGTTGAGAAAGTGTCCTGATAACCTCCGTTCTAGCCCTGTTCAGTAGCTTTTCACACTGGACAAGACACCAGACACCACCAGCAGAACATTCTGGTGCTGAAGTTAACAGATGTATGGGGCATGAGAAATTAATAACCCCTAGAACAGTTCATATTGATGCTTGTGGTTATTCAAGCTACGACAGCTCTAAATGGATATGGAATGCTTTCTGCCCCCATCTTCCACAATTTCAACTCAATATGTACCATTTCATTTTGCATTCATAGTTCAGCAATCACTACCTTTTAGCTATTAAGTCAATTTTAATCAAAAATAAAAAACAGTGAGAGAATGTTTTCAACTATTTGTGGTTATGTAGCAAAGTATAAATATCCAGAGCTGTCAACCCATCATCTTTCAAAAGCAGAAGTTTACTTTTAAACTCTCTACATGAAACGTTTTCTATCACAATGAAAATGCCTTTCCATCATCACAAAGAAGTCCGCTCTGAAGAGAAATAACCAGGAGCAGTAAGATGAAATTAAGCAAAAGAATATTTAGACAGAAATGAAGGTAACTTTTCTAATACTGTAGCCTGGATAAAGTCTTCGGAAGGAAAACCCAGTTCTGTTACATCGTAGAGCTTATTACATCAGACTGTTTTAATTAGAGTGAACAACAGAAGCCCAGAACCAAAATCCATCCTACAGCAGGTAAGGAATTACTGAAACCTCACATACTCCAGCACTACATTTAAAGGTAATAAAGCATCCAGATTTCTTCCCTTTTATCTACAGTGGCTATCGAAGTTGACATTTACATTTCAAAAAAACAGGGAGGGAGTGGGAAGAACCCAAACAAAAACCTCTGGGTTGAAATTACACAGCACTTACGCTTTTAACAGGAGAACTTAATACCTTAATTTGCTAACGATGGGGAAGGACATGGAAGCAGACAGCTTGATTCATTGGAAACAAGGGGGTTTTGGCAGATCTCCAATAAGATCACGGCATAGAAACAAGTTCTCTTGCAACCTCCTTGCTAACAAACTTTTTTTTTTCTCCCCCATGGTTAAGAGCAACCGTACATCCTAACATCAAATTGTATGAGTAGGTTTGAAATTATTACCCAGGGTCTGAATCAGCATTTCTCTATTAAAATAGTTTCGTTTGGAGGAAGAGTGAAAAAAAATACACAACCCTGAAGAAAGCAACATTTTATCAAAACAAAAGTGCTGTTAGCAAATCCCTGCTGCTACTCCAAAAATCAAATCCACCATTAAACCAAACATTGCTTTCCTCTGGAAAAGAAGCTGGATTGCTGGAGAAGAAGCACCTTAATGAATTTAGCAGAATTAAGAATATAGAATAATAGAGTATTAATATAGAATAATATAGAATATATATATAATACAGAATAATATAGAATTAAGAATATGGAAAACAGAATTAAGAATTAAGAATATAGACGAAGCACTGTCTATATTAACAACATACTTTTAACGTAGGTATGAATCCCTGAGACAAGAGTTCACAGAATAAACTTCTGAATCTCAGATTTCTCTTAATTTGCTGTTTTTTAACGCAAGTATAAAAAGCACCACTAGCAATCAATTATAACACTAAAACCAGTAACAGGTAAAGATTGAAAATTCAAATGGAAGTTGTAATCTTCTGTTATACAGCACACAAGTAATTGAAATAATATTTTAATGCTTCTTTCTTCTTTAAGACCTACTGGTAGATGAAGCTTTAAGGTCCATTTCTAAATACTGAAGGTAAAACAAAACAAATGAGAAAACATATAGAAGTTGGAAGAAAAAAAAAATCAAAGTCGAACAATAATATAAAATTCTTTTTAAAATCAATAAATAATAACAACAAGCATCTACCTCAAAGTTTCTCTTCGATCCTACTTCAAAAATAAAAACCAGTTTTCTATCAATAACACCACCTTTAAACGTGAAGATGTTTTATGCCATTGACTCCATTAATAGAAAGATAAATAGTATAGAACAACAACTGGAACACTCATTTTTAATTTCCGATGTAAAGAGTGCTCAACTCGTTTTTTGGCAGCTTTAAAGGGCTCTTTTCTGGAGGAGGAAGGAGCCAGTTTTCCCAGGTTCAGCAACAACAGCAGAGCTGGAGCCTGATGGGCGGTGGTCACGCCACCAGTGAAGAGAAAACAGCAATTAATTTCTGTTTCATAATAACTTTTTCACTCGTGAAATGTTAAGGATAGAAAAATTCATTAATGGCCTTATTTACAAAGAATGAATGCCAGTGTCAAACAAACTCCATTTACCAATGAGGCTCTGCCAGCAAATGGTGATTCACCAACTGAGCAAGCGAATTAACAATCATTTCCCTTACAAAATAACAGTAGGCAAAAATATAACTTGGCAAAATTTCCCTCTTGTTAATGTGGACACTAATTAGCATAGTTATATAAAAAAAGATTTGAATTAAATATGTCAAGGTCTCAGAATTGTTTGAATTCCTCTTTGTTTGATTAATCCAAATATTTAAATTAGCTTCTGGATGTAATTTAGTGTTTCAACCAGAATCCCATTGAATCCCACTGACAGGCACAGAAAATTATTATTTGCAAATCGCTTATGTCGCTCCCTTTTGAATAAATCCCTATACCTGCAACTAAAATAAAGATGTAATTCCTTCACAAAAAACATCTTTTAGAAGTCACGGTCTCTGTTAATTAGCCAAGCGCTTACCCTGTTCTCTGACTGACCACCGAATCTCGCATCGTAGACAACTCATCACCTTTGTGATTTTTCTTTGGTATCGCTACGTCTAGAATCTCCACACAAACTACATTTCAGCTGAAGCTTCTTCCCTACTTTTCCTACAGTTTCCAGAAATTAAGGGAAAAAACAAACAAACAAACAAAAAGTAGTTTGGAAGATGAAGGGATTAGCAAGAGTCCAAAATTTTAATTTAGGAGAGTCACGTATTTCCAGTACAGAAAGAGAAGTCCAGCTCTGGAGTCCTCAACGGAGAAAGGATATGGACCTGTTGAAATGGGTCCAGCGGATGGCCACCAAGATGATCAGAGATGGAGCACGTCTCCTATGAGGACAGG
>VZRU01004989.1:310938-328430 GCA_013398155.1 Pedionomus torquatus | reverse complement strand
GGCAGGGGGGTTGGAACTGGGTGATCTTTGAGGTCCCTTCCAACTCTAAACATTCTATGATTTGTATGCATTCTTCTCTCTCAGTTTACCATTTCCCCACAGCTCTTTCTAAGCTGTGATCCTTGGAGCTTTCATAGAGCGCTCCACGTTCAGTGTCATTTTTGTCCAGTTGCCTTTCTCAGGACAAATTACAGTTTTTCATTTGTTTTCCCTAGAATCTAACCCTTCACCTGTGCAAGTCATTTCTAATAAGTATTCATTCTCCCCAGGAGAACACCATTCCTCTGTTTTGCTGAGGTGGAGCGCCCCCAATTTTAGCACAACAGCGAGCATTAAAAAACCCAAACTCCATCCTTAGTGGAAATGGTGAGTATATCGTGGTCTTCTCTCCCTCAAAATGGTGTTGCAACAGGGTTTAGGAATAGTAAAAAAAAACAAAAAAGGCAAGTTAGTCTCTTTTCTTGTGAAGTTTACCAACGGGTGTGTGAGTTTTACCACTGAATCCAACGGTACAGAGCAGTATCTTCCATTTATCCACAAATTACGGAAAGTTTCCATCTAGTTAACAGGGGGTGGTTATTTTTTCCTCCTCATTTTAGAATGGATTAACGTTATTAATTCTAAATTACTCTTTCACTTTCTGTCCTATGTTAACCTATATGAAATATATATATGTTCATATATATATATGTTTCTATATGAAACATATGAAATCTATGTTAATAGAATTGTTCTTCCACATTAAAACAACCTTTTTTCTCTCACTGGACTTCTTTTTGCCACCCTGCACCAGGTCACAAGAACGTCATGTGAACGGACTCACAATTTTTTCAAGATGAGCTGAGCTCCAAGAAGATGTATCTTACCCCATTTCCAATACCATAATTTGGAAGTCATCTACAATTACATGGTCTTCTTGACAAGTCCTAGAAGTAATATCAATATTCTTTGGAGGTCGATCAGTCTTTCAGAAGAAAATCTTCTAGACACACGGCAAAGCGTGAGTAACCGTGGGAACAAATGAAGATCTGCGCTGGCTGCTCCATCACTGTCAATGCACTTGACAGGAACTCAGAAACCCAACCAGCAATAATTCCCACAAATCTTTTTAACATCACCAACTGTGTGACAGTTGCATTAATTACAAATAATATTACCCTCCAAGAAATCAAGAAATATGAGAAATCTCAATATTAAAGCCTTAACCATCGAAGGATCAGAGGTGAGATAGAGAGTGTTTACTGGAAGGAAATAAAAAAGAAGTTCTAGTCCTGTTTTACTGACTGATTAATTAACTGCTGACAGGAAGGACTGCTAAGAGGGGCTGTGTCCCTACCACTGGAGAGGATACAATTATTATTACAACAAAGAGTGACAAAAAGATTACAACATCACACCCAACTGCAGCCCAGAAATCGGGTGGAAGAGAAAATGAGATGTCCTTTGCTTTCTCCCCAAAACCGAGGGTATGACTCTCACTAATATGTTTTTTATTAGAATAAAAGAAACAAATCTTAATAGAGGTGATAAAAGGATAAAAAAGAAGCTCTGCTCCACAGTTCCAGGCAGTCTGCAGTTTTCAGATCACTGCCATGGATCATATTGTGAAGTCAAAGGAACAAAACGAGGAAAAACCCAAATTTCTCAGAGACTGAATCTAACGAATGCTCTCCTTTAAGTGGCAAATACCTGTTTTCATGGAGATCGGTCTGCAAACCCCAAAAGGTTAACAAAAGGCTAGAAACAGTATTTTTTTGCTAACATAGCAGCTAAAACTTAGACAAAAATTCTAATTGAGATATCCGTAACACCCGTAGACTCATATATATAACGTTGTCGATCATTTTCCACAACATTAAGCCTTTTTTTCCCCCTGAAATGATTTTGCATTGCATTTCCCACAACACTCAACACAGAATAAACCAGATCCATTCCATGAGGAAATTCCCACCTTACCACTGGACAGAAGAAGTGCTTAAAACCTCCCTGAGGAGCAATTTGACTGGTGCCTTTTATTAACTTAGTCAGACAACAATTGCCGAGCCAGATCAGTCTTAAACTCCGTTTAATCCAAGATGCTACCTTGACCAGTGTTTAGCACCCTGGGCTTCAGAGGCAAGTGAAAGAAACGCCAGAATGAGCATTTCCATGGCAAATTCACGGGAAAACACATCTACGAAGCGTATTTTATGAAAGTCGAGTTGATCTGCATTTTACGCACGCCATTTGAAACTGGTTTTTAATCATCTGGCATGTACCTTATATTATTTTCCACCAATTTATAATATTAATTAATTCAGCAACCTGAGAAACAGCAGTGAGGTCATTTGTTTCAAGCCTCTGTGCACTTATATGACCGAAACTCCAGAATGTTCTAGCTTCGAACGAGCTTCCAGGGCGTAGCTGAGCGCTGACCCTGACATACTCACTCCAGACAGTATTTATTATAGTTAGAGTAATACTCTCCCAGCGTGTCATGTTACATCTGGTAAATATACAGTTTTAAATGCAAATTGAGAAGCAGCCTGGAAAAATCAGATTAGGAAGAGAAAAATGTGCTTCACGCCAAAGAATAAAAAGTATGTTATTTTNTGGCCCTCCTCTGGACCCGCTCCATCAGGTCCATGTCCTTCCTATACTGAGGGCTCCAGCCCTGCACACAGGACTCCAGGTGGGGCCTCACCAGAGCAGAGCAAAGTGGCAGAATCACCTCTCTGGATCTGCTGGCAACACATCTTTTGAGGCAGCCCAGGTCCTTGTCCTTGTCCTTTCTTGTCCTTGTCTCTTTGTCAGGTTAACGTGCTGAACCAAAACAATGTCCACTCACAGTTATCCAAAACCAACCACCACAACCTCATAAACCACACGAAAAAAAAGAAAGGGTTTTATTTCTAACCTCTGCTGCCAGTTGCTGAAGAGAAGGGGATGCAACAGGGTGTAAAGTTGAGTTGCCTCTGACCGGATTATGGAGGCTAACGTAAGCCACCACGTTTCTTTGAAGAACTCTCTTGAGATCCTACAACACAAGCAGAGCGATGGTTATTCCTATGCGCGGCTATAATTAAGACTTAATTTGTCCTTTTTGGTTCCTTCAAGGGAAAAACTAAGTGCACCCAACGTTTTTGTCCTCGGTGAATCCCTAAGTATTACTGCACTACTACTTCTTACAATACGCTGGTATGAACTTCAAAGGGCATCTTGGCGTTATTGCTCTGCGTAGCAGAAGTTATAATTCCATTTCACACATCATCTCACCAAAACGCAAGCAAGCCTGGGAGGAATTAAAAATGACTACACTTGTAAGGCCCAAAATGAAAACATTACATACTGTGAAACAACGCCGAGGCCTTTTAAGCTTATGCCTGCCAGAAGACAAAGTTTAAAAGCAATCATTATCAACAGTTAAATGCACTCCAATTTTTAGAGACCCAATTCAGGTTGGAATTGCGTAACTTTGCCAGTGTTTTCATTTTATAATATTTTAGACTACAAAAATAGTATGTGCGAACTGTTTCAATTATTATCTCTTTTTAAAAAAGATCCCCTTTGCCTTCTCAGTAATGAGTTACTCTTTGCATGAAGAGGCTCTTTATATCGAACAGAAGGGGTGTAAAGCAATTACATCTGATGTAAAGCTGACTTGAAGTGGAACTAAACAAATTTTCCTTCCAGCCTGGATCTTTTCAATTTGATTTTTTCACCCCATCTTGTTTTTGAAGAATAATCGTATTGGGAGCATGAAACTTCAATGGGAGCTGGCCGCCCCTCATGCATGATAAAAAACAATTAAGTCTTCGTTTTATCTACTGTTCTAATTCATCAGCGGTGAACCTCTCTGCTCGTTCTTCTTTTAATTTATCAGCTGAAGTCTACTGTAATCAGAGGTGATCAACAATACTCTGATGAGGTATTTCCTTTCAATAAGCTGATTTCTATGCTGTTGAAAGTAAAAGCCCGAGAAACTGTCTGTGGCAGATTCTATCTGACTCCTTGGCACTGGTACGTGAAAAGCCCATCGGCGCTAGCTGTGGAGACTGTGAAATGTTGATGTAATTAATGTGCACACAATTAATAGTACAGTACTCTTCATTCGGTATGCTCTTGACTCAGGTCTCCGCATGCCAAGCCTATCAATTAAAAATTAGTAATTGTTGAACCCCCAAGAAGGAGAAGCAGCCCTCTAAGCTACTCCTGGGCCTAGGTCTTTTTTAGATGTTCCCCCTCCTCTCCCCCCCCAAGCCTCTTTACAGTCCTCTGCTGAATTCAGGAGGGGAATCAGCTCACAAAGATGCATTATATCCAGCATCGGGATACAGCTACGGGAAGAACTTGCCATCTCCTTGTCATGCACGCTCTGCCCCATGGGAACAGCCTCTGTGGATGTTCTCCTTGCATTTGCTATGGAGCATGTCAACGTACACAGACCGGTGTCACAGACCATAATTTCTAGGTGTTAACATCTTTCACTCGTTCTGCAAAAGTATTCACTATTGCAACGTGTCCCTCTAAAACCATTTTACCTCCGCCCATTCGTATGAACCGATATTCCCAAAGGGTGTTCCTCCCCAAGAGCAGAAAATGATGGTCCTGTCAGGTCTCCAGCCTCTCTTCACCTTCAGCATCAAGGCCTGTATAAATGCTGTGATGATGGCAGTGCCACTGGTCCATTCCTGCCCACCGTAAGCATTCAAACTGTTGTGATGACTCCCAATGATGATGTATCTGTCTGAAATGGGGTGGGAGGTGGGGCGAAACAGAGAAAATAAGATTATTTCTTCTGGATACCAGCATTAAGAGAACTTTAAGAAAACAAACAGGCTTTATTAGTAGTCTGTAATGTCATTAATACAACACAATGTTGTCACCAAAAATGATCATGTGCAAGACAATCGAACAATATATATACATAAAACGGTGAGTACTAGTTAAAAATAAACGAGTAAATAAATACGTGTACGTGCTTTCCTAACTTAATCCCTGTTCCCTTGACTTTCTGTTCTTTGCTTATTGCTCTTCTGTCTTGCAAATCTAATCTATGTCATTTTTAAATCCAGGACTCGGTTATATAGATAATCTAATAGAGTTCCATGCTCACATTAGAGTGTTATGAGAAAACACAAGCGAATAACCAGGAAACTCTATCTTCAATACATATTAGTGTCCAAAAAAAAAAAACCAAAAAGAAAAAAAAAAGGAAAAGAAAAGAAAAAGAAACCAAAAGGTGTGGTAGTACAATGAGAAACACAGAGAAAATACACAAAGTATTAGTACTCCCTCACCTGGAAGACTGGGTTCAATGCTCCCCACCCTATCTCAAAAAAGACATTGGAGAAACAGCAGTTGAGAAGCTGGTAACGAGAAGGGTTATAGATCAGGACTTAGACTTCCATGTGAGGAGACACTGAAAAGACCTGGATTGCAGGTTTAGAGAAGAAACACGACAGAGGAATAGAGATAATGAATGATACAGAAGCAGTAAGTCAGACCTAGGAGCTTTGGTGAGAGTGGAAGAAAGTATTTTATCAAATGAAAAGTGAGAAGTTTCAACCTGAAATAAAGAACGTGCCTTTGGTTATCCAGGAAAAAAAACCAAAAATGACGTAATTTCTTTTGTTCAGAGAAATTAAATTAAATCTTCATCTCTTCAGGCATAAGATATAAGCTAAATACTAACTCACAAGTATAAAGAGCTTTATTTTATTCCAAAAGGATGAAACAACACAATGGACTAGTGTGACTGACGCGTGTCAAGAAGCGTAAGCAGAGTCATGCTTAATGACTCATTAAACTAGTGGAGCTTCTGCGTGAGATGAATTCACAAATGATGCCTCTTTCAAGGACCGCTTACTGGTTGTGTTCCGATATTCAGAAAAGCCTCTTTCTGGTCCAGACCTAGACTTTTCAAGGTGTTCTCTCCATATTTCAGGGTACCGATGGAGAACAGGAAGCGGCTGCCAGATCGACAATCTCTAGGTGCCATTTGGGTTCCAAAAAGTTCAAAAAGTTTGGCTTTTCTGACAGTACTGTTTACTTATCCAAGGGGCTTCATTCTTCAATTGTTGTCAACAGTGTTGCAACACAAAGGTGGTTATATGCCCATGTTTTATGCTGCTCAGAAAATTAAGCATCTACCCCTCAGTAATCTTTGCAGTGACTGTTGCCTAGAAACAACTTTAACTGAACACCATCAACCTTTCATTATAAGCCATTCTCTATCAAACTGGAGTTTGACCAGTTTTGCTCAACACCGTACATGGCAACATCATTCTACAAGGAATCAAAAACGTTTTACAAACAGGCAATCTCTTAGGTACCTATAAAACAACATTTTTAGTCAACTGCCTGGGGGGGTGTATACATATGTGAATGAAGGCTGATTTCTAAAAGTGAATGTATCTAGATGTAAATTTAAGTGTACCTAATAACGTAATGAAATGCTACCAAAATCATGTAACATTGCAACTTGGGTGGTTTCATGAGATGTTTAATTAGAGGTTGCACTGGCAGCGAAAAACTGTAGGATCTTCAACTCACTCACTGTTTGGAACTGGGAATGGAAATGAATGGCATCACAGGCTTCTAGGTGGCTACAGGAATTGTCCCTGAGGCTCGGTGACCAGGTAGGATGGCTGCTTGCTTGCCCTGTGTTATCATCTCTGTACAGTCTAGAACGGCGTATGTGAAGGGGAGTGGAAAGAGACCTTATGTAAAGATGTACAGGACATTTTGATGGGGAAGAAAGCTACAAGCAGCAGCTTACTGTAGGAGATGCCAGCTGAATGAAAAGGGGTAGAACACAACAGCTGGTGCCTCCTTTGAAATTCTTCCTCCTTAAGCATCCCCCCCTCTCGAAAAGAGGCAACACCCTGAAGCAAATGACTACAGAAGCAGGGGAGAAGGGAGGGTCATGTTTACAGAGGCAGTAGCTGTCCTTTCTCATAATCATTTGCTGAAGCGTGTAGAGAAAGAGACCACATGGTAAGAAAAAAGAGAAAGAAAGGACTGGAGAGAGAAAAAACACAACCCTTATGAAACCTTAATAAGCAGTAAGATGGGATAGGCTTCAGGGTAGTGATGTGCTGGACAACTGGGATTTATCATTTAAAAGGAATGACTTAGAATCATAGAATCCTCCAGGCTGGAAGGGACCTCCAAAGGTCATCTAGTCCCACCTCCCCGCAGTCACAGGGACACCCCCAACTAGACCAGGTTGCCCAGGGCTTCATCCAGCCTCACCTTGAATATCTCCAGGGAAGGGGCCTCAACCACCTCCCTGGGCAACCTGGTCCAGTGTTCTACCACCCTCAGTGTAAAGAAATTTTTTCTAATATTCAACTTAAATCTACCCTTCTCCAACATAAGTCCATTGCCCCTCATCCTATCGCAGCAGCCTTTGTGAACAGCCCCTCCCCAGCCTTCCTATAGCCCCCTTTAGGTACTGAAAGGCTGTAATTAGGTCTCCCCGGAGCCTCCTCTTCTCCAGGCTGAATACTTAATATTCTTAATACTTATATACTTAATACTCCAGACTTAATACTGTCTTCTCTTCTCACCCACCCTCATTTTCAACCATGTCCAATATCAGTGTATTGCGTTTTTCAGGTTTTAAAAGGCTACCAACTATCCTATTTCCTCTGCTCCTAAACCTTTTAATACCTTGGTGGTATTTTAAATGCTCGTTGTCATATTTCAGATCCAATGTCAAATAAAAACACTGTCACATAGATGTGTTTGTCTGAGTGTGTGTTAGGAGGCCCTCAATCAAAAAATAATCCACCCTGGGTGATGCTCTGTGGTTTTTCATTAATCGCTGAAGATAAATTTTACTTGCTTTCTGCATTTCTGTGACCATAAAGGAGAGTATTTCAGGTATGTGTAACTAGGGAAACCCCATCAAAATAACAGAGAATCAATGCCACGTGGACAACAGGCACTGAAATCAGTCACAATGGCATAGCCAGAGCATCCACGAGGAAGAGCAGAGAAACAAATGAATTTTTAACACAGATTATGTACAAAATGTAATGCATTTATATGCTTAACTCATGCCTGCATTACAAGCCCCAGTTGCTGGGGCCCTTGTTCAGCAAGACATTTACAGGCCATATTGTTGGCATATGGGTAGTGCTACTGACTTCACTTGACTAAATGTCCTTAAGATCTTAAAGTTAAGCACAAAATGACATATCTTCTTATTCAGGGTGCAACAATAAGATGAAAAATTCAGGTATAGAGAAGAAAAAGAATTTATTAAAGAGAAACCGATGCATACTTTTTATTAGAATCATAGAATGGTTAGAGTTGGAAGGGACCTCAAAGATCATCCAGTTCCAACCCCCCTGCCCTGGGCAGGGACACCTCCCACCATACCAGGTTGCTCGAAGCCCCATCCAGCCTGGCCTTGAACCCCTCCAGGGATGGGGCAGCCACAGCTTCTCTGGGCAACCTCTTCCAGTGCCTCACCACCCTCACAGCAAAGAAGTTCTTCCCAATATCCAATCTAAATCTCCCCTCTTCTAGTTTAAAACCCTTCCCCCTTGTTCTATCACTGCACACCCTGACCAAGAGTCCCTCTCCAGCTCTCCTGGAGCTCCCTTCAGATCCTGGAAGGCTGCTCTAAGGTCTCCCTGGAGCCTTCTCCTTTCCAGGCTGAACAACCCCAGCTCTCTCAAGCCTGTCCTTGTAGGAGAGGTGCTCCATCCCTCTAATCATCATTACTATTATTATTTATCTTACTTCTGTTTCACAGCGTAACAGATAATATGTCTAAACATGGCGGTTTCTACCTTTCAAACTCCAGGACAGCTGTTTGCAAAACATTAGCAATAGTGGGCTAGCAACTTCATATTCTTGAAGGAAATTAAATCCTTTATTGGATTTAAATTCACCGTGCCGATTGTTTTCTATGTTAAGAAAAGTTGCTCTGGTGAAAAGCACCCCATTCGGCGCACACAAAACCGAGTCGTTATTTTACTAACACAAATAACACCTAGAATGTCTCCACCTCCTTCGTTTCATGACAAGAACACAAAATAACCAGCGCACCTCCTGTGGATAAATTTGCAAGCTTTTCTTCTGAAGCTGATCTGAGCATTCATCAAGAGAAATATGACGATGTTCTGGTGATGATGCCACCTCTGCATGAGGACCCTGCCCTGTGTAGGTGACCATTCATGTTGTACAAATCCCCTTGCGGACAGAATAAGCTCAAAATGATCTTAATTCCTATGATGTCCTGATTATCATATTATCTATGCACAGCAATGAATGAAGGAGGGGGTTTATAGTTTATCTTGCACTTAGAACCTTATTGTGCGATTCTTAAATAGAAGTAATTATTATGCATCGACTTGTATATAATGAGCTTAAAGGCCTGACTGTAACACAAAATAAGGCTGCAGCAAGTGTGATTATGAATTTACTCACAGATTTTTGCATACTATAATCACATTTGATACTAGATTCTTAACTAAACCAGAGATTAGGCTCTCTACACCTCGGTTTCAGTAAATCATGTGAATCATGGGGGAAGTTCTGGACTTGAAGCACAGTTTCATTCCTCTCAAAGTTCTGCTAACACCAGGAAAAAGAAGCAAAACGTTTTCTACAGTTGTCTAGAGAGTTGGTAAACCCTAAAATTAAAACCACCGACGCAGTCGCTTGGCATCAAATACTACTGCTCTCTATGGGCTACATGTAATTCCTGCTTGTTTTATTGTAAACTATAGCACCCCTTGAACTTACTCTCTGTTTAACCCTAATGTTCTGTTCTGTCATCAATCAAATCGCAAAATGACTATCACAAAGGTGCTCTCCTCCCTCTGCATTAGTGCCCTGTCTGGCAAAACAGAAGCCTGAGCCCAGCCACGACTCCCAGCCGTCATGAAATAAATACAGGATAAAAATGATAAAGGGCTACTTACCAGGAAATAAAGATCCTTTTAAATATCCAATAACATTAGAAATTGTCTTGTAAGTTGTGACTGACTGAATATTCAGACTGATTAGCTTTTTGCCTGTTAAAAACAAGAAAAAAAAAAAAAAAGAAATTTGTTTATCCAGTCAAGAAGCCTTGAGGATGCATTTGGGGAAAAAAAAAAAAAAGTTAAACCGAAGAAGAAAATAAAGATCCTTGAAAAGGACCCAGAGATTAAGACACACAATATTACATTGTTTTCTTACTCCCATTTTAGGAGTGGGGTTCAAAGCTGGAATCTCTAAAGAGAACTCTGTAAGTCCAAATATAATTCAAATTACCCAACAAACGCTGCCAGAATAGTAATAAACAAATAAATAAATAAAGTTTAAGAAGAGTAGGATTTACATATTTCAACAGTAAGGAATTTTGTCTTAATCTTCATAGTTTTTTTTCTCACTTAATCCTTTGCCCAGGTCAATCTTTCAATAACATTCAGATAATTATACCTGGTTTCTATTATACTATTCTGGGGAAAAACGCCCTGTACTGAATCAGATGGGAAATGTTAGAGCTCTGCATTCCTAATGGCTTTGCCAGCATAGCCTTTGGGTGACAGACTCGTGAACTCGTGCCAAGAGAAGACAGCTTTTGTTGCCTTTGCTGGTATCAACCCAGGAAACGGTGTAAATACCAAGGCAGAAAAATCCCACAACTTGCCAATATACCAGGGACTCGCCAGTCTTGCCGCGCCAGCTGAGACTGTAGCATGGGGTAAAGCCAGAGAAAAGTAAATGTCTGAGTTAAAAGAGCTTAAGAAAAGAAAGAAAAATAATAAATTAACTGCCCTTCGCTGAGAATTACTGTCACTCCCTCTGTCCCCAGGTGGGACACAGGTTCTGCCTATCCTGACTCCTGCAGTTCGTGGCAAGGGAAGCAGAGCAACCAACTACAGGGAGCTGGGGATACTTTTCAAATGGTTCGTTTGTAATAGACTGCATTAACAATAATTTCATCTGAAAGGTCCTAACTTCTACCTGAGAGAAGCAGAAAGATCTTAAATCCCTGCCAGTAACCACCAGTGTCATCCCAGTCCTCCAGGGGGTTCCTTGCACCCAGAGACGGCCCCAGCCCCACGGCACACCCGTGTTGGAAGGTTTCTTTGAGCCAGAATTCCTTTAGTGTCTATATCCCAACTGCCACAGACCAAAATTTAAACATTCCATAGATCATTTTTCTGTGTCCCAGGCTATTATCCTCCCACAGATGCATTTCTGACAGTTTGTTTCCCGAGATGTGCGGAGTAAGCAAGTGGGGAGTTTACTGCAACATGTACAAATGAAGACAATACATCTCCGCAATGCTGTTCTTCAAGGTTCATTTGCTGGTACTTCATCTGGCAAATTTCCTTTAAAACTCTCTTAAAACACAACGCAATACATTTTCATTCACTAGTTTTCATTGGTGTTTGGAAAAAAAAACAACAAACCAATTGCTAGGATCTTTCTTTGCCTTTAAAAAAAAAAAAAACCAAACCACAAAACGTACAGGCGATATTTATTCTACTTTTTTTACTCAGACAAAACCTCCTGCTATCAACAGACGTGTCCTCTCTGTGATGACCCCAGGTTTGCTAGAATGCAGCGGTAGAGAAAATGCAAGTTGAGCCAGAATTAATTAAAACCAAAACACACCGCGCTATTTCGCAATAATCAATCGCAGCAGCTTCATATTTTTCCTCTCTCACGTGTATTTTGGGGTTCGAGTTGTAATTAACTTTGCCCTTCTGCTGTAAGTTACCGTAAGGCTTATTAAAGCCACGTGGTGGCGAATTGTGTTCTGGAAGTCTCTGGGTATTATTCTAGAATTTTTTTGAAAGTATTTTATGAAACAAAATACTGTTCCAAAGGGTTCCCAGCGCTGCCATGTCAAACGTCTTCTTTTTTTCTTTGTTTTTTAAACCAACGTGAAAACAGCTCGTGGCATCCGTGTCGATGAAGCGGTTCAAAATTCATCTAAGGAAGTTACATCTTGTTGCGGTTTCTCACCTGCAACCGTTCTAGAGCCGATTTACTCTGCCTAAAAAAGATTTCCGAGCCCAAACTGATTTCTTTCTCTTTTCTAACACTTTAGCTAGATGTTTCTTTAGGCCCCATTTCAGACAAGAAGAAGATAAATCCTTTTGAAGACAACTGACTTAACTTTGTCCTTAATCAACATCAGCTCCCCGGTCTTCAACAGACAATAAAGAAATAGAAAATTAACTTCTGGCAACGCACGTACTCTGGAATCAGATATTGGAGTTAATAGTCATGTAACACAGTAGTCAGCTTAAAGTGACTTGGGTTTAAAGGCTTAGTGCACCAGATGAAAAGGCTGAAAATACTCTTTGGAGTATACAGCCGAAGTGGAATTTAATCCCCTTTAAACAGTTCTGACAACAAAACTCTCTTCCTCAAGCTGTATTTTACAGATCTTGACAACTTTTTCTTTTTTTTTCTGTATTCCTCTGGAAAACTAACTTGAGCGTGACTTTTGAGACTTTTGAACAGCCTGCTGTAGTGGGAGGTGTCCCTGCTCGTGGCAGGGGGTTGGAACAAAATGATCTTGAATGTCCCTTCCAACTCTAACCATTCTACGATTCTATGATTAACATAATGCGGGATATACTTCAAGTTTCCCCAAGTCAAAAGCGAATTCTGAAATAGATGAGAAGTATTAGATATTTTTTATCTATTTATTTCTTGACCTGAAATCTGTAAATTATCTCATACTAGATAACTACCTTCTCCTCTCACAATTTCATGGCTATTTTTAGAAATTCGTGGTTATTTCCTTCTCATCCGATTGACAATTTTAAAACACCAGATGTGCAAAAACTACTACTTGCAGCATGAAAAATTATATACATTTTATTTCTTGTATTGATTTTAACCTTATCCCAAGCTTATATCAACAAGAGGAGTATTCGCTCGAGCCTGATTTTCAAACATCTCAGTTAAATTCTTGAATCCTGATGATAATAAACACCTATAATCAGGTGGGGTTTTGAGCATTCCTTTGAGGACTGGATTTTAAAATGCATCATTAGGGACTCAGGTTGGAAAATTGACTCATTTGATGCAATTCCCGCTACTCATACGCAAGAATTTCCCTACATTTTTCAGTTAGCACCAAGTACTAACTGAATTCATGCATTTCAATAACACAGTTCGTGGATCATAAAACCAGATATTATTTAAGAAGAATGCAGAAATAAGGTACATTGAGTAACTTCAACTAACCCAATTTTTAACACAAATATAATTCCTGCCGAAACCAACACAAATCGCACCTGAATAAAAATGCACCAGTTCGAAATCACAATTAAAGCTTTCGAACATCATCAAAAATCCAGGCCTACGTTATTTAGGGGTCGTTAATTCAGCGCAGGTGATGAGGATAAATTTATATTCAACAGAGTTCTCGTTCCCATCATTCAAACCCCTCATATTAGGCTAACAACTCAACTACTAACTTTCTGAGCACAAAGTACCAAGCTTTTCAGACACCCCTGAAGGTTAATAATTCTTTTAAATAATGAAAGCTGCAGTTTCCATAAAGTTATTTGCTCCAAACCTGAGGCTTTAAAGTAGTGATAAAATACCAAAGAATGAACTACAGAGTTATAACTAACTGCACTAAATGTAGGAACACCATAAGCTATTTACATGTAACAAATAATCAAACGTCACACATTTCTTATATTCTATTGAGGATACTGTACAGAATAATATGGACTGGTACATAAGATTTGGAACACCCTGTTAAAGACACCAAAGTGGTTTAAAACATACAGAATAGCAGATTTTCCTGTCATTTGAAACAAACGCTTCATTTTCATTTGATGTTTTGTAGAATAACTGATTAAAATTTCAAACCATTACCACCACGTTAGACTGCCTAATAAATAGGATTCTGAAATCTTGCTGGACTGTGAAAAATATCTTTTGCTTAGTTCTCAGCATTTCAGCACATCGATTTGAGCGCAAAACCTTATCTACTCCATATTTTAAATTAGTTTTCAATTTCAAGTTCAGAGGACTTTCAACAAAGAAATGTAAACATCATAAGCACTTATGTAATGATATAGCTCACATACCAGAAAAAAATACTATATGCAACATCACTTACATGCTTACAAAAGCAAATTAACTTACAAAGTAGCAGACACTTAATAATTTTATATTACCTATGAAAAATAATCTTGTGCAACACTATCAAACTGCAGAGACAAAAAACAATACTGAATCTATGACAATGTCCTGTTCAATTACAAAAGTATTTGTGCAGGAATATGTCAAAACTCCTAGATAGTCATCCCTGTAACAAAAAGCCTTCACTGTTTCTTATATATGCAATATACCATCTCAATTCAGTCTCCTTGAAAGCCAATATCCCCATTTTTTTTTTTCCCCTACTAGATTTTTATCCGATTAACCAACTACGTTGCCTACTCAAAATACGTTCCCCTGTTTAAATACAAAGTCATAGGTCCCAAAATCCTCAGGTCTGCCCCTCTGCCAAAGAGTTGGAGACTGATCACTAGGGAAATCCTAGGTCTTCCTCACCTTCTGTCTTCTCAGACGAGAATCGCACCAGTATGATAATCAACAGCTAGAGCTGAAGAGAAAAATTGGACTTGTATCTCTAGTGTTTTTGACTTTGAGGCATCCAGGCCACCTGTCTCCTATTTAACACCAAAGTATAAGATTCTTAGTGATGAAAAAGACCTCGCAAATTAAATCCCACGTGGTAGAATTACCTTAAATACCCAAGAGATTAATTGAGATGATTTGCACCTGAATTAAATCTACCAACTGGCAGCTACCAAACAACAAAGGAAGTTTACTGTAACACAAGAAGACTCTTCTCATTTATGTTACTGGAGTCCTTTAGTTTTATGTCTGTCTTCACAATGTCCTAGCAAATAACCTACCAATATTACGGTTTCTTACAGAAAGCTTCTCTTGGTAACTTCATCTTAAATTCCTCCTAATTGCCCATTTTTTTGGAAAAAAGTTCCTGGGAGCACAAAATTTGGGACTAATGAGGATTAACAACAATGCTCAATTAAAAAAAGCACATCTAATTGCTAACTTCAACTAACACAAACCCAATAGCCAGCTTCAATTCTCACTATGGGATATATCTCAGATGTTTGTCTCCGTATCCTGCCATCCCCTCTGTCACGCAACGCCTCTCGAAAACTGCAAGGCTCAGGGAAAGAAGAGACAATGTGAGAAAACTATTTATAAATGTTTAATCATTACTGATAAATTTGCTGTTCAGCTTTCTGAAACGTACTGATGAGAGAACGATGACCATTTTACCCTAACAAATTTTAAGCCAACCAATCATCTCAACTGCTCGTTCACCTCTTTGGGCAGAGAAGTGATGAGTTCTACGTCAGGAGTGAAATCTCTCTTAAGCTTCTTCAAATCAACAGGAAGGCAAATTCAGCCTTCACTCTTCTTATAGGAACTGCTCCGTTCAGCCTATTTTCTTTCGCTATTTTCATTATTAAATAGTTATACAAGATTTCTTAGCATGAGGCCAGGCTTTTATCTCTTCCATTAAGGCTGCAGGGGGGGGACACTTCAGCGTACCATATGCTCCGGCACATCCACAGTTTCTCCATTATTTCAAGGCAAAAACATATCATAATGCATTACAGAATTACACAAGGCTTCTTATTATATTCCCTACTTCCTCAATACATTAAGAATTTATTTTTTTTTTTTTAAAAATCCCACATGGATTACTGTGGTTCAGGAGCTTTACATGAAATCAAACACAAGCTGTTGTTTTCACCCAGAGTAAACTTCGACACGGATCGGATCTCACTAGACTGCTAGCTTGGAATATTCCTTCTTTCCAGAAATTTCCCACCACGCAGAACTCCTACCTTCTCAGGGAACTAGAAGACACACGCCACACCTGCCACAGAACACACAGAATAAGCTGCTCTTTAGGTGATTTAGGAAGAAATATTATGAAGAAACTCTTTGCTGTGAGGGTGGTGAGGCACTGGAAGAGGTTGCCCAGAGAAGCTGTGGCTGCCCCATCCCTGGAGGGGTTCAAGGCCAGGCTGGATGGGGCTTGGAGCAACCTGGTGTGGTGGGAGGTGTCCCTGCCCACGGGGAGACCTTAGGGGGGGACCCCCTAAAAGGGGGCTTTTGGGGACTGGAAGGGGCCTCTAAGGTCTCTCATTGTCTTTCCAAGGTGGTGAGACCCTGGCCCAGGTTGCCCAGAGAAGCTGTGGCTGCCCCATCCCTGGAGGGGTTCAAGGCCAGGCTGGATGGGGCTTGGAGCAACCTGGTGTGGTGGGAGGTGTCCCTGCCCAGGGCAGGGGGGTTGGAACTGGATGATCATGAAGGTCCTTCCAACTCTAACCGTTCTACATTTCTATGATTTTATCCTGCAGCCTCCACACAAAGCTTTCTGAGAAGCAGCCATAGTGCAGCCTTTTATCTTTTGCAAATGAATGCCACTTGCCAGCCCAAATTCATGCTTTCCTTTAGGCACTTTAGCTGTTGAAAATTCCTACAGAGCTAGCAAGCTTCACACATCCTACCTGGAATGGTGAAGCACTTCCCAAATGACCTTTTCCTGTTTATGTTGTATTTGTCTGCTGAATTGTGAGAAAGGTCTGTTCCTCTTTAAAGCATCAGCCACCGATGAAGAGCAGCAGTCGTGCCCAAGCACAACAGCTCAAGCCATGAAGCACGAGGCCTTTCTGCCTTCCTTTTTAGTACGTACATCCACAAATACTAACCCGAGTCATAAAATTAATCAACCCTTTTTACGGCTCGTTGTATGGGATTCCTATTCAAAAGTAACTTCCCAAAAGCAATAAACAAGTGACACAACACATGTGCAACGGTTTCCCTTCAAATTTGCTTTTACTGTTCTCATCACTGAGAGATTGCCTCCCCCTTCCAAGACCACTGCTTCATATCATAGAATCATAGAATGGTTAGAGTTGGAAAGAACCTTGAAGATCATCCAGTTCTAACCCCCCTGCCATGGGCAGGGACACCTCCCACCACACCAGGTTGCTCCAAGCCCCATCCAGCCTGGCCTTGAACCCCTCCAGGGATGGGGCAGCCACAACCTCCCTGGGCAGCCTGTTCCAGTGCCTCACCACCCTCACAGGAAAGAATTTTTTCCTAATATCCAATCTAAATCTTCCCTCCTCCAGTTTAAAACCATTACCCCTTGTCCTAGCACTACACTTCCTGACAAAGAGTCCCTCTCCTGCTCTCCTGTAGGCTCCCTTCAGATACTGGAAGGCTGCTCTAAGGTCTCCCCGGAGCCAGTTTATTTCAGTTTATTTAAATAGGCATTGGAATAAAATATACTACCTTTTTTTTTTCCTGGTGAAAAACAAATCAGTAGAAAACAAAAATCAAGGCAGAATGAAAGCCTAAACACAGACATCTCATCTGGAACGTTATCTGGAAGGTGTTCCCTTCCTTTATTGAAACCCTGTGCAGCAGCTTTGTTAGAAGACTCTGTTCTCACTTTCCCCCCC
>VZRU01004989.1:234294-304010 GCA_013398155.1 Pedionomus torquatus | reverse complement strand
AAAAGTCAACTAACTTTGAAATTCTGCAACCAGAGATTTTAACAGCAGCCCCAAGTCAGGGCTTTCAAAGCAGCTTTAGAGGCAATAAAGCATGAGATGATGAACTGCTCAACCAATGACAACAGCATTGTGGTAGCTTCGTTTCAGGATGCACGATTCATAAATGGACAAGGGAGGCTTAGAACTATGTACTGATTTGAGATACGGATGAGAAAGGCAGCTGTGCCTAGAAGAGTTTTACAGGCATTTACAGAAAAAACAGAATGTAAAGGCAGAGGGGAACACCTATAACGAAAACAAGTTACTGAGAGTACTCTGAAACTATCTGAAAAACATCTTCAATTTTTGTCTTCGCAGCAGTGATGGATAAAGAGACGTCCTTCAAAACAAAGATACTCCACCCACCTGTGATAAACTCCCAGGAGCCAACAAGATCCTATATTCATCGAGAGATGCAAAAAACCCCTACAACACTATCGAAATACTGCTTTGCTTTACAAAGTATATTCACAGTATTCTGTTTACATTCCATTTTATCAATGGGGGGTGGATGAAATCTGGGCATATATTAGAGATATCACCCAAGACTGCCTCTTTAAAAAGATTTCTGTTGGCCTTAAAATATTAAACTGGGATTTCTACAGCTGATTTGAGAAAATATACCTCTAGAACACGCTGTCATCTTTTTTCCCTCCCTCTCCATGAAATGTGCTTAACCAACGTGAAAGAGGAAAAAAACGTCCCTCCCCCGTCTTACTGCAAATCACTCTTGTCTTAGTGCCTACTTAATGTACTTTAACAATACTGTCAGTCTTGTTTCTTTTTAAGATAAACAGAATAAAAAGCAACACATTTATTTGGTAAAAGCAAAACTGCTTTGACACACTGACGCCAAACCAGCTTGTTAATCCCATTGCCCTCTAAAAGTATTTAATAAAATGGCAATAATAATAATAAAAAAAAATAAATCAAATAACTCCTCACAATACTCTCCCCATTTCGAATCCCCCTCTCCATACAACTTGTTTCAGTGGCTAATCATTAAAGTGACATAAAAGTGGCAAAACAGAGCAAAATTACATAATGCTTTGAAACCGACTGACATAAAAGTAAATTTTTTTCCCTTTTAAATATCCTACAATTGTGAACTGCTAAGTCGTAAAAAGGAAAGAGCGATTCTACTGCATATTAAAAAAAAAAAGTAAAACATACTCTTATGTCCTAGTACCAGTAGAAGGTAAGGGAGGAGAAAGGACAAGGTAATTCTCAGTTCTTCCTCTGTTAGTAAAGGCTTCTCTCACCACCGAACTGAAAGAAAGTCACCACTGACAGCGGTCTGGGACAACCAAGCTGTTATCCATCCTCCTGACAGCCATGGGAGATATTCAAAAGGGTTAGAAGAAGCTGCATGAGTTACAAGGCAGGAAATAAAAGAGCTGTCAATACTGTAAAAGTAAGCTTATTTAAAAAAAAATAAATCATAAATTCCAATAATNTATTAAAAAAAAAGGTAAAACATACTCTTATGTCCTAGTACCAGTAGAAGCTAAGGGAGGAGAAAGGACAAGGTAATTCTCAGTTCTTTAGTATTTCATTTTGGATCCTATCTGAGGTATTATTGAGACCAAACCATCTACTTAGCATCTTTTATCCTCACTGCATTTAAGAACGTCTGTACTTGATGTGCGTGTGTAAACGACGGTGCTAAAAACATTGGAAACACTCAAAAACCTCAGCCACATAAAAAATTGACCACAATGTGCTGCAACCACGTTATATGCGCCTTCAATTGGATAATAAGTACCATTATCCCTGCAAAAATAATCATTATTACTGCTGCAATCCTGTCTTAAACTTTAAATCTTGGCACCAAATTAGAGATTGAAACACAAGGCAAGAATTCCACGGGAAGTTTACTGTTAACCAATATTTACATATATACATATGAACATATCCTAAAACATGTAGAGATTTTAATCAAATAAAATTTAGCAAAACTGCCCAAAGTGATTTTTCTGCATAATCCAAAATGTTAAGTATCAGACATATACTGGGAATTTTCTTTTAAAATCTTTCTCTGAAAGTAAAACTACTTCATGAATCCTATGCAAGCCTCTATTCGAAATGCATCTATTTGCTGCTCACAGAAAATATATTTAACTATTATTATTAACTATATGATGTTCTTGAACTGGCATCTGGCAGGGAGCGTGCATGTGCATGTGTGTCCAGGAGGGAACACAAATCAAACCGACGTACTAAGCTTGACAGAGGTGGCTTTTAAAACTGCAATGCTACAGAACATTTCGAATTCGAGTGCTGAACACATTGCAGAATCTGTTATCAGTTTCATGGAAAAAAAACCAAAACATATATAAACTTTGGTCTGTGTCTGAGAGCTACATGGGTCTGTCCCATCAGCCTACGTGCCCTGGGTCAAGTACAACCCTGGCTCAAGTTTATGCCCTTGACTGTGGCTGCGCTACGGATGAATTTGCTCTGCTCTGTTGAGACACAAAACATCCCTGGCTCCCATAGTTTGCTTTCGAAAGTTTAGGTTTAAATATTTTTTTGACAGCCAGACTCTTGAAACCATCAAATTATATAAGAGTAAACACCAAATTTTATAAGAGTACTATGCAAATGACACAAAAATTATTCCATATTTTGTATTTTATAATAGACACACATTTAGTCTTGAACATAGAATCATAGAATGGTCAGAGTTGGAAGGGACCTCAAAGATCATTGAGTTCCAACCCCCCTGCCCTGGGCAGGGACACCTCCCACCACACCAGGTTGCTCCAAGCCCCATCCAGCCTGGCCTTGAACCCCTCTAGGGATGGGGCAGCCACAGCTTCTCTGTTGACATAAGCACTTGACATTTGCGTCCATAATGATGTGTCTTACTAAAATACCTGGATTTTATAACTCTTTTTTCCAATCTGCACTGCCATACTCCAGTCAGACCTTAGGTAGTTTCTGATACTGGTTTCCTTTTCCTCTCTGTTTGCAGCCCACAGTGGGAAAAGCAGCAATGATGATAACGGAGCAGTCCTGGTATTCTAAGTGGGCAACTTTTCTCTAGTGTATGGCTAGTTATACTAATTGGCTGATTATTCTCTCTCCCATGCTTTTTGAAGAAGGTGCGGGGATGAGAATAAGGAATAACTGGTATCGGTCAGTTGACTTTTTGTTTGCCCAGCAGAACCCAAGATTTTGCTCCCTCCTATGAAGAGGACCCAGGTAGCCACTAAGCAGGGTGTCCTGCTCAACACTGGGACCCTGAAGTCACACTAAGAGATAAGGCCCAAATTAGAGATTTGGGATTCAGGAGTCACTCTTCCTGTTAAATGAATCACGTTTCCTGTTAAATCACTTCCAGAGCTAAGCAACTTCTGGCACAATCAAGAATTAATGTTTTGGTCTTGCAGCTTGTTCCCTCGTGAAATAAACCTTGCTTTTCTAGACGGGTGAAGGCCACTAAAGACGGAACAAACAAATATAAGACACTGATATAGTTCCTTCCCTTCAGTGATGATCAAAACTCCAAATAGCAAAATAACTGTCTTGCTTTAGATGAAATATGTTTGCAGCAGCCAGAATATACATCAGGCTACATACACCATCACTGTTCTGCTTATGAACAGGCATGGAGTCCTGTTTACCCACAATAATGAGATTTATTGTTATTAAAAATAATAAAAGTCCTATAACAGTCTACAAGGAATGGAAATAGAAAATGTCTAAGAAAACACTGAAAGTGACAGGTTTAGGATACCAATTATTTTGCTTATAGGATGTAGTGAACGCTGCAATGACTCAGCATCACGTGCCGCCTGTATATATTTAGTGGACAACAGGAAATAAAATTGCATACATTATCTGTGGTACGCTAAGCTTTTCTTACAATAATACCTATCTCTGATTTATTCTTCTGTATTTGCTTGAAACCACAGAAAGTCACATCTTGGCTTCCACTTGATGACATATGGGGTCATCCAAGGGTCTGAAGCCTCCCCCTTTTCCCACAGCTCTCAGCTTTTGTCTCTCCCCACCCTGCAGTGCCATTAGTTGTGCCAGCCCAGCTGCTTCACTGTCCACCCTATGAACCATGTCAGCTGCTCCAAACCCTTAGTTATCACATATGTCTGTTAATTCAAGATTAATATTAATACCATCTAAATTTTAGACCTGCAAACTTGCCTGAAGTGTTTACACAATCCTTTTCAGTGGTTCCCAGTGACAGGATGAGGGGCATTGGGCACAAGCTGGAACATGGAAAATTCCATCCAACTCGTATCACAGCACTGCTCTTAACAGATAAGGCAGCAGAAGAGAGGGAAGCTGGGACAAGGAGGTAGACAGGGTAGCAAGAAAATTCTTCCACTTCCTCCCACAGCCTTTCATTGTCAAACCACAAATACAGAGGATTCTCTTGTCCCCTCGGGTGCAAAGTGACCGTTTCTTGGCACAGAATGACACTTAAATGCGCACATCAACTCCAAAATGACTTACATCTTTTAAATCTGACCCAATAGACAAATGCCTCCATAGAATCATAGACTGGTTAGAGTTGGAAGGGACCTTGAAGAACATCCAGTTCCAACCCCCCTGCCATGGGCAGGGACACCTCCCACCACACCAGGTTGCTCCAAGCCCCATCCAGCCTGGCCTTGAACCCCTCCAGGGATGGGGCAGCCACAGCTTCTCTGGGCAACCTCCTCCAGGGTCTCACCAAAGAATTTCTTCCTAATATCCAATCTAAATCTCCCCTCTTCCAGTTTACAACCATTACCCCTTGTCTTGTCACTGTACACCCTGACCAAGAGTCCCTCTCCAGCTCTCCTGGAGCTCCCTTCAGATCCTGGAAGGCTGCAGTAAGATATAGAAAAATAACTCCTGATACTGAATTAAATACTGAATCCCAGCACATATGGGGAATCAGCTTTCGGCAGAGATTTTGGATCCTTCTTACAAGGGTTGTAGCAAACCATCAGGATGGCTACCTTGTCTACTTGTACGTAAAAAATGCTCTGGTGACTCAGACCTCAATCCCTATTTTGGAACATTTCAGGACTGGTTTATAAGGTATTTACTTTTATTCCGTATGAATTCTCTGATTTAAAGGAAGAATCATATGCATGCTGCTTTCTGGTATTAAGGTACACAATAGGGTTTTTTTCCTCATTTTTGTCTCTATCCTAGGTTAATGAATGTCAAATCAGGATGGCCTGGATTGCTTTCTCTTCTCCATCTGCGTAGCTCTGTAGCTCCCCCTTGCCACATTTGTTTTCTCATCAGCAGAATATTTCTGAAGTTCTTTGTTTGCAACCGTAGATATTAGCATTTCACTCGTAAAAAAAACCCCAACAACCCACACAACAAAACAATCCCTTGCTTTCTCTTTTGACTGCCATCTGTTAAGCTTCTCCTCAGAGAAATTAGCAAGTTTCCATATTGGATCTCTGAACTGCAAATATGCCATCATCTGCAAAACTTATGAAAATAATCCCCATTGGAGAAAATTATAATAGTCTCGTATAAAATTATCAGAGAAGACTGAAACATAGACAAAGGGCATTGTCCAGACATCATACGAAGGCTGCTCGTGGCCCCTGAACAAAGAGAGCAGTCTGGGCAACATCAGAAAAAACAAAGCTGAGCTTGGAAGGGACCCATGGAGATCACTGAAGGACAAGGCACCTGCTCAAAGCAGAGTTAGCTACAGCAGGTTGTCCAGGACATTGACCGCTTGGGTTTTGAGCATCTCCAAGCACGGGCCAAAATTCCTCTGGGCAACCTCTTCCAGTGCTTGACCACCCACACCATAGAATAGTTTTCCTTCGTGCTCAAGAGAATTTTCCTGTATTGCAGTTTCATCCTAAATTCCCTGAACGTGACCAGAGAAGAAACCGGCTCCATCTTCTTCCACACTCCCATCAAGTATTTACAGACACTGATAAGATCCTTGCAACCTTCTCTGCTCAAGAATGAACAGTCCCCACATGTCTCAGCCTCTCCCGGCATGTCAGATGCTCCAATCCCTTAGTTATCACGTATGTCTATTAATTCAAGTTTAATATTAATACCATCTAAGTTTTAGATCAAACTGCCACTGGAAATGCAGTGATGCTCATTTTCAAGTCAAATTCTGACTACACGTATCAAAGCCATACGAGCAGTTGAAAACCCCCTCAGTCTCGTTCCAAAGGGCTTGAGAGAAAGAGGCAGTGGTTTTAAAAAGCCAGTTTGCAATTAAAGTGTTCCAAGTTCTGAGTTCATTTTTAATTTATTAATCTTTCGCCTGCAGGATTAGATAAAGTAGATCTATTTGGTCATGTATCAGTAATAATTTGATTACACAATTACTGAAGAAAAAAAATATCCTGGCAAGTCAAACTCAAATGGCATTTTTCTAGAATGAAGATACAGATGTTCTCAAGATCCTTAATTTATCCTGTTTTGTAGTATAAAGTGGAGAAAGAATGATGCTCTGAAAATCCTAGAATTCTGAATCTGTGCAAATCCCTGTATCACATATTGGTTTATTTTTTGGATTACAGAACAGACACAAATAAGCTATAATCTATTTGCAGCGCTCCTCAGAGATATCAACACTGGTATTTAATTTACTTAAGAACTCACTTATGTATTTGCAATGTTTATTATGCTCATGCTGACTGCTGTAACTGCTGCATTCGGCTCCAGAAGACTATAACAGACACCCATGAGAACCGGATTTTATGTCGTGCCCAAGAGCACGCTGGATGAGAATATTCATTCAAGACTCCAAATGGCACTAAACGATCCCTGGACCACCTCTTGCAAGAAGCTCTGCATCCTCGCTGGGGCAGCGAACACGACCGAGCTCCTGTGACCTGAGGTGAACACGCAAAAATAAACCATACGCACCCCCTGAAATTCAAGGACAATTTGAGTCAGGAAGACCAGGAGCAAAGAGAACTTGAAACAAATTAAAGAAATAAAAAAATAAATATGAGGCAATACCTAAAAATAATTTCTTGTTAAGGAAGGAGAGAGTAGCAGCATCACGTCAGAATATTACATTTAAGGTCAAGTCTTAAATCATGAGGCAGTGATAAACACATTTTTTGAAAAATGCTATTTAGGATTATTCTTCAAAGCAAATACTTAATAACAACAGCTCCACAAATGTAATGGAGATTATTGCCAAATACAGCTATTAAAATTCTGCAGAAAATACGAACAATATAATCTGAATTATTACTAAAACCTAATTTAAATGGAAAATGCCCCTTTCAATCATCCGGTATTTTGGAATGTATTTCAAATGCCAGAGCTAATTTGATATTTGTCTCCTCTGAGTTACAGTAGCTCCATTGAAGAATATTACATTTCTCCATACAATAAGTTTCCTACCCAATTCAAAGGAGCCTTCACAGGTACAAAACAATGTGTACCCAAACCTCCCATACCCACACCAAGCTGCTTCCAGGTACAGCTTATATTTCCACAGCTGTAAATTACTGCACTGCATATTTCCTTTGTAGAAAAAAAAGGGGTCTCTTTGTTTTGAAATAAACACTTTTTTCCTCCTCTCCCAAGGTTATTATGCCATCACTACTTGCTTGTTGTTCGTTTTTTTTGTTTTTTTTTACTCCTGTTTCCCCCAGATATTTTATATTCACATATAAACTAATGCATTCACTGGCTGTCACCTGTCAGTGAAGCCTTATGATCTCAGGTTCTGCTAAAGTGATGCTGGAATTATTACGTGACCCCCTCTGCAACAGGTAACATCATTCTTTATCATCACAGGTACCGTATTCCATGCAGGCATGCCAGCTAACATTTGCAGTTTTATAATAAACTATTTTCTGCCAATAGCCTTGTAAGAAACTTGCGATTTGTCCGCAAACATCTGTTTTCTGCTCAGAAAAAAAATATTTATAGCCACTCAAGGGTCAAATATTATTTTCCCCGCACACTCGCTGCAGACAACTTTTCATTCTCAGAAATGATATCCTCTATGAGAGCACTTAAGTCAGCGAGACAGAATGCACTGCACAGCTCAGTTTATAGAATCATAGAATGGTTAGAGTTGGAAGGGACCTTAAAGACCACCCAGTTCCAACCCCCCTGCCCTGGGCAGGGACACCTCCCACCACACCAGGTTGCTCCAAGCCCCATTCAGCCTGGCCTTGAACCCCTCCAGGGATGGGGCAGCCACAGCTTCTCTGGGCAACCTCTTCCAGGGTCTCAGCAAAGAATTTCTTCCTAATATCCAATCTAAATCTCCCCTCTTCCAGTTTACAACCATTACCTCTTGTCTTGTCACTGTACACCCTGACCAAGAGTCCCTCTCCTGCTCTCCTGGAGCTCCCTTCAGATCCTGGAAGGCTGCTCTAAGGTCTCCCCGGAGCCTTCTCTTCTCCAGGCTGAACAGCTCCAGCTCTCTCAGCCTGTCTTCACGGGAGAGGTGCTTCATCCCTCTAATTGTCTCCATGGCCCTCCACTGGGCCTGTTTCAACAGATCCAGTTGTCCATCACTCTTCATTTTAAGGCCAAAATTCAAGTATTCCTTAACCTGATTTCAGGTTACACCAATTCATAATTTCCTTTTACTGCCTGCAGTTCAACTGCAGTAAACAAGCCTAATATTTAGGTAATAACAGATCAGAGTGCAAGAATACTTCTTTAGTCTGGAGACAGAACCGATCTATTTATTGTGCTTTTACTTCATGTGTAGCTTTTGCACAAACATCAATATAACAACTATATGAAAAGATATCAAATCCTGTGAAACAAAAATTTACTACATTAGAAAGCACAAACTGTTGCCTTGGTCATAACTGTATTTTTACTAGAATTAACTTTCATTCAATATTGATTTAATTCAGTTAGGCAATTATAAAGTCTTGTTAACATCTAAAAATGTAGCTCAGGACCAAGCATGGAGATTTGAACGATGTTCAGTGACTTGATAGTCACAGTCACCCGTGCTGAGTATGGCATCACAAAGCTGATTTCTGAGAAGATGCTCAATGCATTTTAATTAAAAAAAAAAAAATATATATATGTACACATATATGTATGTGTATATGTGTTCTATGTGTATATATACTCTATGTTCTGCTTGCACTCATTTGATAGAAAACACAGAAATGCAGTAAATAAGTCCTTTTTCAAAAAATCTGGCCTCCTTACGTGATTCAGCCCTCACAAAAATCCCATCTTAGGTGTGGCAGTTGAAAATGCAGGACTGAATCTCGGGAATTGTTAGAGGGCGAAGAGAAAACACAGAGAAAAGGAAACAAGGAAGAATCCATCAGCCAAGTCATTTAATATATTAATATGAATTTGCTATAGGTCATTATTAATCTTCCTTACAACATCCTGTGGTACATATAATTAGATAGTACAGGACCCGTATTGATGGAACTTGAAGTATCTATATACCTATATAACTTCATCAAAAATTAGATTGAGTTATGTATGCAAACTTGTTTAAATAATAATTTTCCCATCACAGTTTATCGAGCAGAACAAGGTTATTACCTTAGATTAATTTGGTTAATTATACTTCCTTTAAAACCCGTTCAATAATTTTCTGTCTCCCACTGTCAGCCAGTAAACATTTCAAATGTTTTCAAACCCCTAGCTTACGTCCCCAAGAAAAAAAGCCAGAAACAAATCTACTTAAAATCTACTGAAAAATGGTGCATTATTCCACCCCTGGTTGGAATTGTGCTCGTTAGTGCTGCATCCCCATATTCTAGCTATATTCTACCCTTCCTAGAAAGTCTCGGTCAACATAAGAAAACCCCTCTACGAACAACTGGAAATATGAAGGCAGGGGGGTTGGAACATGATGATCTTCAAGGTCCTTTCCAACTCTAACCATTCTATGATTCTATGAAATAAACCCCAGAGATCGCTTGTATTATTATTGTATTATTGCTTGTAACCTCCCTGTATTATCTGAAGTTTCCTACCCACCACCTAAATAAATGCTTTCCTGAGTTTCTTTCCCCATCCTTTTCTTTCACAGAGGGAGGGTGTCAAGCCCTCCTCAGAGTTTCAATTGAAAAACCTCTCAATAATCCACAGTCCCTTGGCTTACTCCAGGAGGACTCCATGGCACATACATTCAAAGGAGTAGATGGAGGGATGGATAAACACAGTCTGAAACATTCTATGTGACTGGCAGAGAAAGACACACGCATCAAGAAGAGGCAGATATAGAGGAAACGGTGTTTGGGTGTTAGATTTCCTCTGTATTTCAGGGGGATTTTGCTAAAGTTTATCGGTTAGTATGAAAACAGGAAACAGCATCTACTCCAAAGGGAAGACAGGCTCTCTGCATGATAATAGAGAAAAAATATAAGCAGAGGTAATGACAGCAGAGAGGGATGTGTAGACATGCATTGGCAAATTGAATTAATTCCCAAACACCCAACTTCAGAACATTTTCTGAAATGCTGTTGCACCAGCTGCACAGATGTGACATTTTTTATCTCTATTAACTTGACCTTGCAGTAACTCCGAGGTGGAAAATTCTGACTGAATTCTGACCCCGAAGTCAAGTGAAAACTCTTTAACAACTTCAAAACGGCCAGAAATTTAGGCTGTGTCTCCGCTCCTAGGAACATCTCTGTTATTTTTATAATACAAAAAGGAATGATAGGTGTTCACTGAAATTTTTACTCTATAGATTATTCTTCTTTGTTGATTAAGAAATTCGAAGTCCTACTCAGTTTCCTTTAAATGCAGTGATACAATCTTTGCAAATACCTTTTATATGTAACATGGGGGTTTTTCCTGCCATAATTTGGAAGAAGGAGCATATAGTCTCATGTCTATTTGGAACATAAGACTTCACTTTTCAGTATATATTTGGGTTTCAGGAAACAGCTAAGTTTTTGAGTCAGAACCCGAAGGAATTTAAATGTAGTTGGAAAAGGGGAGATTTAGATATTTGGAAAAAATTCTTTGCTGTGAGGGTGGTGAGACCCTGGCCCAGGTTGCCCAGAGAAGCTGTGGCTGCCCCATCCCTGGAAGGGTTCAAGGCCAGGCTGGATGGGGCTTGGAGCAACCTGGTGTGGTGGGAGGTGTCCCTGCCCAGGGCAGGGGGGTTGGAACTGGATGATCTTCGAGGTCCCTTCCAACTCTAATCATTCCATGATTCTATAAATTAAAAGGACTTCTGGTAAACACCTCAAACCTTCTGAAGCAGAAATTTTTGCCTTAAACATGCTCTTGGATCTAGGCTCTGGGATAGAATTTGGAGACACGTGGAGGAGTCAATTTTGTTATCTTCCAAGTGAAGTAGTAATGAATGTCCAAGATCAGGGTGTGGAACAAAAGAACGCTGGGTTGTCCATACCTACGTTGGTAGAAATATATGGAAAAATATATGCCACTGACACACTATCACTTATCTCAACTTATTACGCAATTATTTATTTCAACCACTACAGGCAACCAGGAACCTCTTTTAGGTAACTAAAAGATAAAGTACTTTGACAATTAATAGATAAATTTTGTTGTTGCCTAGATCTTTCTTCAAGTGTCTAACTTGACGTTGGTCTAATTACCTATTCATTTCACACAGCCCGTGGAACGGCGTCGACATACTGATGCTGCACCAAACTCCGCTGAGTGATCTGCAGAGCGTACAATACAGACCCACTATTTTGCACTCCAAAAGGTGGGGGGAAAAAAAAAAAAAAAAAGCATTATTTTTAAAGCAAATTTTTCTTCATAAACAACAACTGGCAGAAAGAAAAGGTCAAAACTGGTAAGATAAAGTGTCTTAAAGCTTCTAAGAATATATAATAAGCCACTGAGAACAAGAGAGAGAGGGGTAGGTTATTCAGAAGAAATGCTGCCCTGTTCTTAGAGTAAGAATACATTTAGCAATCAGTGCAAAACAAAGCCAGTACTTAATCCTGCTGCTGGGAAGAAAGGGCCTGATGCTACGCCACTGGAGCGTACGGGGGGCTCGCATTTCTAAACTTCTCATTCCGTTGCAGCACAGTCCATTGTAAGATTCCCAAGGCACAGATCAAGAACCTGAGAAAAAGAGAATAAGCTTCCCAGCAGAAACTCCGAGCCAAAGCAGCACCTTTCTCGTGAATAGACTGTTTTATCAGTAATATCAAACACTAAGTTTCAGCGAGTATCTGGAAATGCGTCAGGATTGCTTTAAAAGACTTTGTCAAACTAATTTTCCCATTAAAATCTTACTTTAGGATGTCAACTTGGAATACAGAAGTGCAAGGAATACTGTCTTTGTGAGAACTACCTAAAAAAAGCACACTAAAAACCTGCTGAAATCAGCGGCTGAGTTGAAGCTTTAAGCAACGTTCCATTTAAATTGTACATACAAAGAGTTTTAAGGAATGAATTTCAAAATATGCAGTGAAATACAGTAAAAATAGTACTTTATGTAACAGGTTAGACTTATGGATTTATCATTTTAGGGCTGTTGAACGCATCTTCAAAAAAAATAAAAAGGCATGTGACATGCTAGTAAAAAATAGCTTTTGCTCCTTGGAAGATTAACAAGGGATAAAACAGTAGAGAAAAAGCCACGAGAGATCAATGAGATCCTGCTTTATTTGATTTCTTCTGTGTAGAGCGAAGGAAGCAAGTCTGCAAAGGACCTGGAAACCAGGATAGAAGGAGGAATCATTGCCCAGGATGCTGAAGCAGATAAAGCAACGCACAACCAAGGGGATCAACCAGATTTAAACGGAGTAACCCAGGGCATCTCCACATTGAGGTCATAAGAAACGTGCCAAGTTGCTCATGGGATAATCTAACTACTGAAACTGGGAAAACCAGAAATCTGGTATTGAAACATGTTATATTAAAAAAAAAAATAAATCTAAACTTTCATATAAATTAATCAGAGGGGATGGCAGTTTTCTCTATTTTTACATCAATTATTCTCAGATGAACTGGAACTCAGGTATTTGCTGCCATTAACGGAAGTAGCACATTTTTACAACTACTTCTGGAATTAGTTCTCTGGATTTAACATCGTGAATTTAAGCAAAATGATCTTAACTCTAAACTGCATTTTAGCGTTGTCACGACTGAAGTGCAGACATATTTGAAAGTGGTTATTAATTACCAAGCTTTCCTGTCTCCTAAGACAGGACTTCCATTGGGTAATAATGGTGGTGGTAATACCCTGAAGAATTAGTCCATCCACTACCTCTACTCTTGTATTAAATCCAAGCAGAAACCAAACCACGTAGACGAGTTTTTTGAAGGGCCTCTTTTAAATAGCGCTGAGGAATATAAAGGATGTATCCAAGTACACATAAGAACCTCTGTTTTCTAAACGGAATTTGTACCCTCACGTATACACAAGTCATTTTGAAAGCAACGGCGCAGCATGAATCACCTACAGGAAGAACATTCACAGCTCAGCTATTCAAACACACAGTCCCGCTGGAGTGTTTTTCTAATTGTTAGCCCTCCTACTAAAAAACCCAGCAGTTAGGTAAAGCAGAACAGTCAAAGGAATTGCAAAATATGAGGAGGTTGTAATCTATAGTAAGCATTTACCAGTGGGAACATTGAAGTTGTCTTTATCAAGGCAAAAATAAGAGATGCTAGATGATAATTCAAAGCAAAATACCGATGAAAGCCTAAGAAAAACATCCAGTCAGTGAAAAATACAAATTACCGGCCTGATATTCTCAGCCCTGACATTTCTGACATAACCGAAGCTTTTCTTCCACAGGTGTCAGGCATTTCCTTCTTCTCTTTAGTCCAAGTCAATGGTAGAGGTGCCTCATGAATCGAACTTCTTTTCTGGATGAGGCCAGTGAGCCTCTGCCATTAGACTCGAAGAGTCTCTTGCTGAGAAGAATCCACTGAATAAAGCTTAGTTTTTGCAAATGACACACTCAAGGTGTTCAACTGCCACCAACCCGGATCAGATCAATGGACTGGAGAGCCATCAGCACTTTTTAGGAAGTGCTCCACAACAATTAGAACATCGTTATCAATATTGGGAAGACGACATGGAAAGGTATTATTAGAAGTTGCAACAGATACTGCTTTCAATGCTCTCCTTGTAGAAGTGACTTCTACAGAGTCTGATACAAAGCACAGGAACAAGGAAGGTAGAACCTGAAACAGAAGTAGGTGACAAACTACCTAAATAGATATGAGCTACATAGATCTGAGCTCTAAGTAATTATCTGTCTCTTCTCACAGACAATTAGCCATAGAACGAGAGGGAATGGTTTCAAGCTGAAACAGGGTAGGTTTAGGCTGAATGTTAGGAAGGAATTTTTCCCAGAAAGAGTGGTCAGACACTGGAATAGGCTGCCCAGGGAGGTGGTGGAGTCCCCATCCCTGAATGTGTTTCAGGTTTGTTGAGATGTGGTGTTGGAGGATGTGGTGTTGGGGAGAACTTTGTAGAGCGGAGTTGATGGTTGGACTCAATGATCCCAAGGGTCTTTTCCAGCCTGAATGATTCTGTGATTCTAAGCACCCATTTGTGCTTCTAACCAGCTAATCGGTCTCACAGTCAAATCACTGGAGGCACAAGTACTCAATTTATCACGGAATCAGGGAATTGTCAGAGCTGGAAGGAGCCTCTAGAGATCATCCAAATTCCCCTGCCAAAGCAGGGTTGCCCAGAGCACATCACTCAGGACTGCATCCAGGCAGCTCCTGAAGGTCTCCAGAGAAGGGGACTTCACACCCTCCATGGGCAGCCTCTTCCAGCTCTGCCACCCTCACCTGAAAGAAGTTTCTCCTCATATTCAAATTAAACGTTCTATGTTCCAGCTTGTGCCCATTGCCCCTCGTCCTGTCGCTGGGAAACACTGAAAAGAGTCCGGCTCCATCCTCCTTCAAAGTGGGTTGACGCTTTTAAGCATTCATACGGTCTCCCCTCAGCCTTCTCTTCTCCAGGCTCAAGAGTCCCAGCTCTCTCAGCCTTTCCTCATCAGGGAGATGCTCCAGTCCCTCCATCATCTTTGTTGCCCTGCACTGGACTCTCTCCAGTAGTTCTCTGTCTCTCTATATCAGTGCCTGGAATCCTTCCTCCCCGGGTGCAGGACCCCACACTTGCTCTTGTTGGAACCTCATTAGGTTCGTCTCTGCCCATTAGCATCCACGTCTAGTCAGAGCCACCATGTAGGGGAAAAATTACAGTTAGAACAATTTAGGTGCAAAAGTGCTCCCTTCAAGCCTTAACTCATACTGGATATTGCTTGGTAAATCCTAATGCAGTTCACTAGAGGCTCAAAATCCACAAGCTTTTTTCTCACTGAAATGTAAGTCCATAGACTCTTTCTGTTACCTTATTTAAGAGTAAATATATGAAAAAAAAAAATCCATCAGGTTCTAGCTAAAGGGAAATCCATGTTTATCGTATTTGGAACAGAAACAAGCTCTCATCAAAATCTAGTCCAGTACACATTAGTGCCTTAGGTCTGCATGTGGGTTTTTAATAGACATTTATTTAAACATTCTGCTTCTTTTATTCCCTCTGCTTTATTCAATCCTGTTTTTTTGCAGGCTAAGAATTTCAATATGGATTTAAATTAAGCCTCACAAATGACAGATGCAACACATGCTTGAGTTTGAGGCAATTTCTGGTATAATAATTACTAAAATATTAAACCACTCCAGTTTTGACACTATGACTATTTTCAGTAAGCTATAACCAGCAAGCTTGCAATGATATCGGTGTCACGAGGACATCTTTTGGCCACCCTGCTCACCTTGGCTCAAATCCGTATTTTTAGATAAATGATCCAGATCTTTAGCTTTTTTAAATTGATTGGATAAAGCATTATTGTGATTTCCACTACAAGAAAGCAAGAAAAAACAACCCAAACTTCAAAGACCACGTAGAAGTCCTGTCTTTGTGACTGTTTGGTGCACAAGCATCAGTAAGAGATAACTATTCTTCTCAAAGAACCCACTTTTACTGTTCCTTATCATACTGGAACATCCACAAAATGTAATTGGTATAACAAATACACAGAAAATTGGCCTGTTCATGAACCAAGTAAAAAAAAAAAGTTGTAAAAAATAAAAAAAAAAAATCTCCTTCAATGTAAGGAAGCCAAATGAAGAGAAGATCAAGCATGACTGAAGCAAGACTTAATTTTGGACTTAAGCTAACCACATGTCATCTGATTTAATAACAGTCTGATACAACAGAGACAGCCTATGGTATTGAGCAGCACAGCTTAAAAATATAAAATAAAATAAATATCATTATAAGGAATTCTGCCAATCCCACTGTCCATGACAGGTAAGGAACAGACAACACATTAAAATGAAAGAGCTATCCTTTAGCTAAAATAATGTGCATTCAGATTATCCATGTAATCAAACCTGCATTCCTATTAAAATAGCAAAGCTTCTGCGGCATGGCAATGCTTAAGTTTTTTTTTTCTGTAGGAACCTGAAGGAGAAACCGAGACAAAGAAAAGTATTTTAATAAATATAAGTCTTGTAGAAAGCAATCAAAAAGAACCCGACCTAAACAGAACACGCATTAAAATTCAAGAATGATCTCTGCTGGGATCACAAAGATTTTAACTTAGAAGTAAGTGTAGATTTGTGGAGCTAAAACTTACTTTATTAAGATTTATGTTACGATTTGTAAATCTCTTCCAGTATTTCTACATATGCTTTAGGATTTGTAAATCTATTATAGGATTTGCAATTCAACTTTCCACCTTACAAAGCAAAGCAGAGATGTAATTAAATCCTATCTTAAAGCACTGATTCCTAAATCAGGCCTTTTGAGTTCAGAATTACAGGTCCATTGTAGAAATCAGAGGATAAATCCAGACTCCAGAAACACAGATGTGTTTTGCCTAAAAGGATGAAAATTGTCAGAAAGTCAAAAAATAAAACTAAAGCTTTAATTGCTGTAAAACGTTGACCAATTTAGGGCTACTGGTCATGCTCAGGGTTTCAAGCCTATTTCTTTTCTATGCTTCGATATGTTATACTAACAAATAAAATTATGTAAAAAGCGGGATTAATGCTTATCAGTTATGAAAATACTTAAAATCCATGGATGTTTTCTGCATTTGCATTCTGGTTTGGAATTTAGTTGATTTTATTAATTATTATTAGGAAGTGGTCAAGCTGCACTTCTAGGTGTCCCTGTGGATCCAGAAGCTCACAAGGTAACACTTCCACTTCTAAGAAGAGAATGCTAATATTTAAAAAGTGATAAGAGCATTGAAGGACCGCAGCCTTGCAAACCTAATGTGACTATAACGTAAAATTAACCAAACGTAATAGCAGTCATTGGACACCGACATTTTTGGTATTACTGAATTTCTTGCCTTCCCCTCAACCCCTTATTAAAATGTCAAAAAAACTTTTATGAATTTATCTATATAACCTTTATACAACTTTACAGTTGAGTCACCTAATTTTAACTCCTATTCCAGCCACCCTATCTCCGTGAAAACTGTATTCTCTCTTTCTGGGGAACTTTTAAAACACGCCTCAAGACAGTCCAAGCCAGATGATGCATCTATTTTTTCCCCATGAAATAGCAGCACATAATACCACTGCCCAGAGACATGTTTTGCCTCTTACCAGCAAAACCCGACATCACATCTAACACAGAGATTTTGGGAAAGAGCAGAGGTAATCGTCAAGGGAATTAATTCTTCTGTTTTACCTCCCTTTAACACTTCATTTACTACTACAAAAAGCAAAGTGGATTTCCCACTATGCAAAAAAATCACTGCTGCCCAAGTTATACCTGCAGAAGGCTTGGCAGCACGTGGCTCAGCTCTCTCAGAACACGAAAAAATATTCCTGAAAATCCCTTGCACTCCTGGATTAAGCTAGGCTTGCCAGAAACCATACCACGGACGGCTTGAAAGATTGCCGGTGTCTGGAAATCAAGGAAAAAATAATAAAATAAATAACCTAGACGTTTTAAAACATGAGGAGGACAGCTGTTCTAAAATTAGTCTCCTCGTTACGAGCATTAGACTGGAAAAAAAAAAAAAGAGATCGTCACCACGTGTCAGCGTTAGCTGACATCTGCTGGAAGAAAAAAAATTCACCTCCCAAGAAGGCAGCAGGAGCATTTGTTCGTTACCTCTTTTGTAAAGGGTGGTCCCTACAGCGCAACCTTTTAAAGAAAGATGCAAATCATTGTATCGCTCTTCTAAAAGACCTGTAACTTCAACAAGGTTTTAAATAACCCAAGAGGCTTCCCTCTTTTTTTTTTTTTCCCCCCTAACTCAATAGACCAACCTGTCAGGGATGTAAAATTAGCATATAAGAGGTATTGGAAGATACACACATTTTGTGCATATATTTGTCCTAATTGAAATTGAAACCGTTATCAAAGTTTCAAAGGTTTATTCAAATCCTTCTCGTAGCCTAGTTTTGCACATGAAAAACCACGTCAGATAAAAAAAGCATCTGGCAACAAATTGGCTGTATCTCATTCTGGCCCTGTACCCATCACACAGCAAATATGGACTGGCATCACTGCACACAGGGCTACTCCAAAAGCGCTGAAGAAGGCAGCTTTGTAAGCTGTGACTGCCTCCTCCTCCTCCTCACGGAAATTCTCCCACATTTTTGAAATTCTCTTGTGTTGCACAGCTGGTCCCTGGCCATCTCTACCCTGAAATACTTTTTCCAGTACTATCCCTTTCCCAAAATGAAGCTCTGTGCTTTCACTGAACAAGCATCAGAGCATTGTAAATCGGTTTAATACAGGAAAGGAGAGAACAGCTTGGCATCAGAACTGATGCAGTCTCTTACACGATGGACTCTTCCAACTTCGTACCAGCATCAGCCCACAAATCTAATGTCCCATAACAGGAAGGAGTCACTACGACATAATAAAAGCAAGTACCATTCCTTCCAGAAGGAGGATCTGGATCAGCCATTCGGTAGCCCCTGGGAAGGTGATGGAACAAATGATCTTGGAAAGCGTATCCCAAAATATGAAGGACAAGAAGGTCATCGGGGAGGGATATGAATGGATTTATAAAGGAGAAATCATGTCTGAGCAACGTGACAGCCTTCCTCAATGAGACGAACAGCCAGTATGAGGAAGATAGAAAACTGGGAGGAGTGGCCGAAAGACCAGATGGACGTGCTGCCATTCAGCAGGATCTCAAGAACCTGGAGGAACGGGTTGTGGGGACATCTCATGAAGTTCAGCAAAGGGAAACGCAACACCCTGCACTGGGTGGGGAATCACCTCGTGCACCAGTACCCACTGGGGGATGACTGTCTGGGACGCAGAAGAAGACATGTGGATCCCAGTCAACAGCAAGAAGCCTGTTAGAAACTGAAGTCATCTTTAACTACATTATTTGAATCATGTGCTTTGGTTACACCGTAGATTGTGAGGCTTTAAGAAGCACAGGGAAGTAACCAAGGGGCTCCCTCTTTGGAGGCACCCAGCTCGAGCTGTAGCAATACTATTAAAAAGTACTTTCATACAGGAACCTTTTTGGCTTACATGGAAGTTGAACCCTGCTGTGGTGCCTGGCATGGGTAATTTCCATAACAATGACTAAGAGGTAGGAAGAGAGGCTGAGATGTGGGACTGCTTATTCTGGAGCAGAGAAGGCTGCAAGGATCTTATCAGTGTCTGTAAATACTTGATGGGAGTGTGGAAGAAGATGGAGCCGGTTTCTTCTCTGGTCACGTTCAGGGAATTTAGGATGAAACTGCAATACAGGAAAATTCTCTTGAGCACGAAGGAAAACTATTCTATGGTGTGGGTGGTCAAGCACTGGAAGAGGTTGCCCAGAGGAATTTTGGCCCGTGCTTGGAGATGCTCAAAACCCAAGCGGTCAATGTCCTGGGCAACCTGCTGTAGCTAACTCTGCTTTGAGCAGGTGCCTTGTCCTTCAATGATCTCCATGGGTCCCTTCCAAGCTCAGCTGTCAATCTTTCCTCCTGTACTAAGGACTGTGGTCCATTTACTGACATCAGCATCAGAGACATCCCAGCCCCTCCAAGATACACCATGGTTTGGACCTCACTGCCACTAAAATCGCTCCCTAAGGATGTTTAAACAGCTCTGACCCCATTTGATGCATACTATTTAGCCTGTTTTCTCCTAAGCTTCTTGACCACTCACGTTGCCCTTACCCAACAAATGAAACCATCATAAAAGCATCTTCCCTCCCACTCACTGCTTCTCTGGGTAAAGCATTCTTCTATGTCTAAAGGGAAAGGTGCAAGTCTGAAAAAAACAACTCAGAAAATCAGCCAAACCCAAACTGTGAGGAATTACTGAACTCTTTTAGCGTTCCGCAGAAGAGTATAATACGATAGTACACGTTTGTGTAGCAAAAAAAAGGTATTTTCCACATCTCCATTTTAAGATGATTAGGTTTTCTTCTGGGGGAGTTCCTACCTGTCTGAAAGTTGGGAAAAGGTACTATTATCTTTTTTATGCAGCTGCTGAATACGGTAAGCAGTGGGTTGGAACGGAGATCAAGCTGAATTAAAGATGGCTTGGTTTATTCTGGCTTGCGGTATTCAAACTGCACTCGGAAAAAAAAAATAAAAATTCAATTATAAAACTAATTACATCTTTAATTGCTTAAACAATCAGCCAGCTGACTTTATGGTGCTCTCGATACTCTGCAGGTGCACTCGCAGGTGTTGCCTCTGCAATAGGGAAGGCTTACGGCGTAGCATCCCGAGTTGTGCCAGGAGGGCAAAAACACCACCGCATCACACACGCTCACAAACACGTGGAGAAGTCAATCAAGCCTCATTAGCAAATACAATTCCTTTATTTACACATGTAGAGCTGCTGATCTCCTCTGTCTTCCTGCGAGGGGTACCTAAACTATAAAACCATTCTGGTTCTGGCAATTTTCCATTTAGCTTCTACATGGCTAAAATTATGGGTTCAGTCTGGCCAGAATTTGTATTTTAAGAATGCTGCATTTCTGCTAATTATAGCAGCATTAATTACTAGCACCATCTACCAGAAATCTCTGCCTTTTACTCCAAGGTATCATCTTTGCGCTACACTTGAGTAAAACAAGTATTTTATATATATATAAATTTTATATAAAACAGGTATTTTATATATAAAACACATCTCCAAAACAGGTATTTGCTTTGTACGTACTAAATAAATTACGAAAAAGACAACTAAGAGTGAATTGGGCCCATCATGTTGAAAATGTTCGATTACTTAACCCCTTTGTCTCTTCCCAATATTTCATCAAGTTTTAAGTAGAAAAGTTATTTTTTAAAAAAAATTAAAAAGGAAATTAATGCATTTTAAAAATCCCCTTTACTGGGTACAAAACTAAACACTCAATTCACCTGAATCTCAGAAATATATTCTACTTCCCAGCATTTCTTTTAAATAAATTTAACTCTTCACTGAAAAGTTACCAGGCAGTTTTAAATCTAAGCTGCCGGAGCAGTCATGTTAAGATATATATATATATATTTAGCGTTTTTAATGTTGATGAATATCATTTTTCAGAACGTGCAATGTATGACATGACATGGAAGATGGTGATAATTAGACTGGACTATTAGAAACAGAAGGAAAATAGGCCCAGGACACTGATGTTAGTTTACTGTAACGCTATAACCAACCTGAGTTTTGGGTTCTTCATCAAGAAGAGCACTCAAAGGGTAACCACCTACTGTTCTTAGCTCTCTCTGGATGCCTGAGCACCTGTAACATCACTGCTGTTTGCTTGCAGCAGGGAGATGTCCTCATCAACATGGTTATCAGTCTAAGCAAGTATTTCAGTTGCTGTAAGCAAAGAAATGTTTTTGCAGACTGCAATTAGCCCAAACCTGAAAGTGACTGTACCAGGTTGCTATTTCTATGCCTGTTTTTGCTATAAACTCAGATTTCATGTATAAATACCCCTGTGCTTTCCTGCCTATCTCCTAGTCAGCGCTGGATGAAGAAGAAACCCCCCAAGTAACGTGAGCTTAAATTGGGAAATTTCTGAGATTCTGAAAGAAAACAACCCCTGCCTGAAACACAACGAAGCCACTGGAAAAGGCCATCAAAGACAGAGGCTGAGAAGAAAGCACAGTAACACGCAGAGAAGGGCGTTAAGTAGGAAATAACCGGTGACAGAGCAAGTGGTCCATAAAATTAGACTCTAGCTGACAGGTCAGAGCTAAGCTGGTTCTCGAAATGGGTCATTATACATTGCTGCATGAGCAAAATGCACAACTCTTCATCCCTCTGCTTTTGTGAGCAAATGTCATTCCTTTCCTCAAACACTCACCCATGAGCATAAACCTAATAAAACATTTCCTCATCATCCCATCATGGATCTCATCTACTTCTTCACAATATTCCCATGAACAACTGGGACCTGTATGTGGGAGCACAAGGGAGTGCTCACAACGCTCCCTGATGCTATAAAACCAGCTCCCCGGCCCAAATTCTCAGCACGTGCCAGGACAAATTGATTTCCACCAGACTCTGCAGATGCTTAAGTCTCTGTAGTACCAGATTCCAACCCACCTTCTAGGACTTAGTGCCATACAGTATGGATTGAGAGCAGCCATGAAGAGAAGGACTTGGGGGTTTTGGTGGATGAAAAGCTCCACATGAGCCAACAATGTTCACTTGCAGCCCAAAAAGCCAACTGCGTGGCCAGCAGGTCCAGGGAAGCGATTCTGCCCCTTGATTCTCCTCTGGTGAGACCCCACCTGGAGTACTGCATCCAGATTTGGGGCCACCAAAATAGGGAGGACATGGATCTCTTTGAGCAAGACCAGAGAAGGGCCACAAAGATGATCAGAGGACTGGAGCATCTCTCCCTACAAGGACAGGTTGAGAAAGTTGGAGTTGTTCAGCCTGGAGAAGAAAAAGCTCCAGGGAGACCTTACAGCAGCGTTCCAGTACTTCATGGGGGGTCTACAAGAAAGATGATCAGAGGACTGGAGCATCTCTCCTANCTGTGGCTGCCCCATCCCTGGAGGGGTTCAAGGCCAGGCTGGATGGGGCTTGGAGCAACCTGGTGTGGTGGGAGGTGTCCCTGCCCAGGGCAGGGGGGTTGGAACTGGGTGATCTTGAAGGTCCCTTCCAACTCTAACCAGTCTATGATTCTATGTTTTCAGAGGCACCCCCAATCCCATTGACAGGCTCAGCTGTGGCCTGCAGTGGACCAACACCTCACCAATTCCTCATTTCCCCTGTCCCTTCTTCTGGAATCAAAACCAATTAGCGACGTTTGAGGAACTGTCAATTCCCTCTGCCTGAATAACATTCGCTGTTCAGGATTCTAGGGATCCTGAGCGTTTCCTCTGTGTTACTGATCTTTTTTCACGCCATATTATGGCTACACGACCAGATGTTACCAACGACCCGAAGCACGCGCTACTTCCAAATATACCATTTTGCCTTTCTGTTAGAACCTCTGCGCAACAATCCTTCTCAAACAACATTACACTTGAAACTCCAGCTGATGATAGTGTCAGATTGTATATTACAGCTGCGAGAGTTCAACATTTTTAAGCTCACAGTATTTTCTATGATGCTGTCTGAATTCTTCATGAATCAATTTCTATTCCATTGCCGCACAGACAGGGATCCTATTAGGAGGTACCTTATCTCAGGGGCAGGGTTCTTAAAACTCTCATCACAATGCCACTTTTCCATTTACATACTACAGCTGACAAATCGGTTCTATCCATATTTTTGCTGACCCATTTCCCACGTGGGAAAAAAAAATATTGATTTGAAATAGCTCTGAAGTACAGCAACAGAGAAATCTAACGCATCTCTGCCGTACAAAGGCAGGCGAAAGGAAGCATGGCATTCAAAAAGTCAAAAGGTTAAAAAAACAAGGCAGATGGGAAAAGTCACTCAAGTTGTGCCCTATTCTTCTAAACTTTATTTTCAGGACAATTTTTGCCACGTAAGTCCCTTATCTCCCTTCTCAAGCTTCTTCATCCCGTGTGTTTAACTCCTGGAGTCCCACCCGCTGGATCTGCTGCCTTTCAAAAGCAGGAAAATCAAAGAGAGATTTCGAAAAATGGAGGATACTGGTCCTCAGCAATCAGAATCAGGAAGCCAGAAGTGATGCTCACAAAGGCATCACGTTGTTTCAGGACTGCTAGGACACAGGATTGGGATAGCCGTAAGAACAGAAGCAGTAAACGTGTAAAAGCTTCTGCAGCTTTATTTAATAAAGTGCTGCTGACGTCCCTTTCTACATCAGTACTTTATGCCCTTTATTAAACAGGGATAAAAAAAAAATAAATAAATCATTCCACTCATCGATAGCTCCATCCTCAAGCTATTTCTGTACATTCTAAAATAATTCATACACAGCAGCACAGCATTTCGTCTTCACAAAGTGAAGATTTGAGCCAAAACCTCACGAGATCTCCAAAGTTCCCTCTGTACTGCCACATAAACCCCATTTTAAAATGTCATCTTTGAGAAGAGACCCAAATATGTTATTATTTTCTGAAGAATTTTTTTCTTTCCTGAAGAACATTTTTTCCGAGGGAAAAAAAAAAATCCTGAAGCAGTCCAACATTCTGGCACCACAGATAAAATTGGTTTTCAGCCTAGAAGAAGGTTTCCTGCCTTTCATTCACCTAGTTTAAGCTTAAATTGAAGCCTAACTTTGGATTAATCATCTTACTAGGAATTTCCCAGCAAAAGGCAGAACGGTGGTCGAGTGGTCCCTTCAGATTGTAATAAGCAAGAGTTCTTTTGGCCATGGGTGAAGTGCAGATGGTATCCAAGGTACTCCAATAATTTAAGCGGGAGCTTCCAATAAAATCTCTTTAGTGCATGTTGTACTCTGTGAATCGAAGTGATGGGGGCAACCCTGGGTACCTGGTACTTTTATTCCACACGAAGTCGTTTTTAACAACCTTCTATGCAAGCACATCCCTCGGGCAAACGTCTGCACTCCAAAAACGGTTGTATTGTCCAAAGCATAAGCCACCTCCTAGATTCCTAGTCTCCAGAAAAGAAAATCATCACCAGAAACACAGAAATTAATTCCATCTACCTTACAGTGACAGGACCATAAAAAAGCATTTCCTCAAGTGTTCCTTTGAGCTCTTTCCAGCTCGTCATCGCATTCAACGACCAAAATTAAATGATTTTAGGAATGTGATAGCCTATTCCTGCTTATGAACGTTGCTTGGAGATTTAAAACCGCAGTCAAGCCACGCTAATGGTTCTACTAGAAACAGCTAATGTACTTACAAAGATATCACCGTTTTCCATATAATTAAGCTTCTTTTTCTCAAACAGGAGATCGGAACACACACCGCTGATGAGATCATTTACCAACAGAAAACCAACACGTGAGGTTTAGACGCTGAAGTGGCATCATCACGTCGGTGTATCTACTTTAATTAGCTTTACTTTTCACGTAGGGTAACTAAAACATTAAGGAGTCAGCCAGACCGATAAGTTTTTTTGGATAGCTCCATGAAATGAGCAAGAATAAAGCTTGAAGAGTGTTATAGTCACCTCTGGAGCTCCCAGGGCACTTTTAGAGAACACTGGGTCAGGTACATCGAGACACTGAGAAAATGTGCAATTTCCTTCCCACTGAGCTGTCAAGGCATTCATGCTGTGAATAGCTAACACCCTTCTTCGACAACCAGGCAAATATTTCTATTTTCTGCCATTCTAGTCATGAAGTAGCTCAGCATTGCCTCAGTTGATTTAGTGCCAATTCAAGTCAGACTTTAGATGTCTGCGCTAGTAACCAGACCAGATATTCTTGATGAAGCCCTGTCACAAACTCGCAGACCGCTTGCTGCTTAATACATTTCCAAATAGTTAGATAGTAAAAAAAAAAAAAAAAAAAGGTTGTAAAGTTGAAAAGGCAGCAGAGAAGCGGAACACACATTCACTGAACTCCAGAACGGAGGTTTAAGTAGTGCATACAAGTCAAATACGCTGCTGCTTCTATTTATTGTTAGCATAGCTTTAAAAAAAAACATCCTTAATCATTTAAAAGACTGTGTAATTCCTTAAAATCAATTCTTTATTTCCCATACTTTGAATATATAAGCATGTGGAGAAGCATAATTGATAGCAACGTCTATTCAGGCAGAACTGAGACAAGGCTAAACTAACACATACCATTCAAGTATAATTGCACAAAGATATGATAAACATTAAATTTTCTTAAATTTCCTCAAATATAAATTTCTAATTACATTGTTCTTATGCCTCTTGACCAGAAGTTTCCATTACCAATACTATGAATCATAGAATCATTCAGGTTGGAAAAGACTTTTGGGATCATCGAGTCCCACCATCAGCCCAACTACAAAGTTCTCCCCTACATCACATACCCCAACACCACATCTCAATGACTCTGAAACACATTCAGGGATGGGGACTCAACGCCCTCCCTGGGCAGCCTATTCNGTGTTGAGGTGCCCAGAACTGGACACAATCCTCAACGTGTGGTCTCATCAGTGCTGAATCCAGGGGGACAATCACTTCCCTACTTCTGCTGGTCACACTATTTCTTCTACAAGCCAGGATGCCATTGGCCTTCTTGGCCACCTGGGCACACTGCTGGCTCATCTTCAGCCGCTTGTCAACCAGAGCCCCCGGTTTCTTTTCTGCCAGGCAGCTCTCCAGCCACACTTCCCCAAGCCTGTAGCGATGCATGGGGTTGTTGTGGCCCAAGTGCAGGACCTTAAACTTGGCCTTGTTGAAGCTCATCCCATCAACACTGGCCCATCGATCCCATCTATCCAAGTCCCTCTACAGAACTTACCTGCCCTTGTGCAGATCAACACCCCCACCTTACTTAGTGTCACCTGCAAACTTGCTGATGGTACTCATGAAAGTGGAAGACAGAATGAAGGATAAAAAAATACTTCTTTCAGTGGGGACAGGTCCCATAGAACTGACTCAGAACCCTCTGGATTAATACTTCATAGCTTTTTCTTTTTCTCATGGGCTAAGTATAAGCAGGTGGGAATAATGGTGCAGTGTGTGAATAAACAAATACAGAAAGCAACAAAATATATGATGTAGAACAGAGATTCTGTGCCAAGAGTTGAGAGTCCATCCCTCAAAATGGATATGCCTTGAGCAGTACTTACCAATACTGGCATAACCAGGTGTGGATGGATCTCCGCCGCCGTTCAGTGAAACCATAAAAGCTTTATCAGCAAGGTCTGCTGTCTTTGGTAAGTCACAAGGATCAACGTAAAGAAGAACACCACCAAAACCCACATCTTCTAACAGAGAAAGCTGAGGAAGCAAAACAACATAGGTGACTGTTAACAGGTATGATGTCAAAACACATAATTTATATTAATTGCTGTTGAGATGGAAACTTTATCGTCAGGTTCTGGCTTTATTATGCTTTGTACAAACAGAATAAAGACAGGTGCTGTTCCAAATAATATAAATACAGCAGCTTGTAATATAAATACAGCAGCTATTTCTTTGAATAGACAGAAATCAAAATGCCAAAAAAAATAATCCAAAGCCACGTTTCCCAATTCAGGTCAGAAGCTACTCTCAAGGCCCAATGAACACCACAGCTCAAGTTGGTAACTGTAATTAGCCTTTCCAAAAATCTATGGATCTGGGGCAGCATTTTCATCTTGCATAACTCAAGACCTTAACAACCATAAAGTGTCCTACCACAAAGAATCCGAGAAAGGTACTGAATATTTTTTCTTCCACATGTCTAAAGATCGTAGATTAAGTCTATCAGGTAAATCGGCTCATGCTTATTTTAATTAAGGAATTATTTTAGATTTTAAAAACCAACCAACAACAGAATCTGCTACTTATGGGTTTGGGTGCATGCCTCCTCCCCCTCCCAAAGCCACAAACATCTCAAGAATAAAATGGAAACAGCAGAACCCTTTAGAGGAAATCAGATGCTGGTGCCACCGCTAGCCCTTTCGTTTTTTACGGCTGCTTAAACCCTCAGTTTTTAGAGCAATAAAAATAAAAAAAAAAAACAGTAACTCTTTCAATACGGTGTATTAATTCACCCCATAAATCATTCTGGGCTCAGTTTAATCTAATACGAGATGCTTGTTGCTTTATCAAAGGCTCCACGGCGTAACTTGGGACAGATTAGCTTAGTAAAGTCTACACACCATAAGGCACCATTAAATTGCCTTTTAAAGATGATGTGGGTGAAGCAGAGAAAAGACACATCTTTATTTTAAATAGCGACTAGTGATTTTGGAAGCCTTTTTTTTACCCAGGGAGATTCTTACAATGCCTGAATAATAAGTGCAGTAACTATAACATCAGTCGTGTTTAGACACGTGAAGAAGGCATCCTAATAACACGTTCAAGTTTCCAGAGAGGAGAGCAAGAGGACTGATCTGGAAGAGTGAACAAAAGCAATTCTTTATACAGGCAAAGTCCAGGATTAACTGATGAGGTGCATCACAACACAGTATAGTCCAAAAACTGATAGTTAGTAATGATAAATACATCAGGAAAAAAAAAAAGACGATGCAGATAACTCTGGATTATATCAACCCACCAATTACATGTCAAAATAGCTTCTCATTATTAGCAATTCTTCCCACTACATTTGCAAGAGGTCCCAAAATACTGCTGAACTTTCTGAGACTCTTGCTGTGCCACTGTCTAGACAGTTCTCCATCTCTCTGAAACCTCTTTGCAATCATTTATGGTGTTACAGGTGCCAACAGCTACAGAATCAGCGTTGAGCTTCATCTCACTCTGTCTCCTAAAGAAGGTCATCCCTTCTCTCTCCCCATTATCCCTCTCCTGAAGTAGTAATGGCTATGCTTTATAAGGTACAATACCAGCCCCATTAGGGATAAATACTGCCTCTGTAAGACTTCTTTAGTCTGCTTTCTATGCTTGTCCATTTATGTGTCTTGATCCACAGTAATGACAGAACCACTGATTACTTGGCACAGAAGACTTCTTTCAAAGGAGGAAATCTCTGGGTATACTCCTGCAAGTCTAGGGAAAATGGGATATTGAGTCAACAAGAGGCAGATCCTGCCAGTGCGCCACACTGAAAAGGCATTAATAAAATCTGGAGAGTTTAACCCTTAATGGAAGGGGGAAAAAACATGTAAGAAATCCCAAGAGAGTGACAGGTGGAAAAAAATATAGAAACATAGACCATAAATTGGACACCAGAATATCTTACCTCAAAGAAAAAAAGCTGTGAAAAACTTGTTTACTAACCACTGGAACAACTTATTCATTTATCAAATGATACATTACATGCAAGATAACACAGTTCAGTACAGGACAGATTGGCTTACAGTTGTATATAGTAACTGATTGACATCATGGAAGGTTCTAGCCTTACACAAAACAAGTAGAATCCATAAAATGTTTAGAGTTGGAAGGGACCTTAAAGAACATCCAGTTCCAACCCCCCTGCCATGGGCAGGGACACCTCCCACCACCCCAGGTTGCTCCAAGCCCCATCCAGCCTGGCCTTGAACCCCTCCAGGGATGGGGCAGCCACAGCTTCTCTGGGCAGCCTGTTCCAGGGTCTCACCACCCTCACAGCAAAGAAGTTCTTCCTGATATCCAATCTAAATCTCCCCTCTTCTAGTTTAAAACCATTACCCCTTGTCCTGTCACAACACTCCCTGACCAAGAGTCCCTCTCCAGCTCTCCTGGAGCTCCCTTCAGATCCTGGAAGGATGCAATAAGGTCTCCCCAGAGCCTTCTCTTCTCCAGGCTGAACAGCCCCAGCTCTCTCAGCCTGTCCTCACAGCAGAGGTGCTCCATCCCTCTTATCTTTGTGGCTCTCTGCTGGATCCATTCCAACAAGTCCACATCCTTTTTATGTTGAGAACTCCAGAGTTGGACACAGTACTCCAGGGGGGGTCTCACGAGCGCGGCATAGAGGGGCAAACTAACACTGTGCCTCCAAAGCCAATTTAAAATACAGCAACTTCCAAATACATCTCCCCATTTGGATATACATCCATAGAGATTTTCAGCATGCGACAAATCAAACTCTAGCACTGGAAAAAAATAATAAATGAACCAGGTCTCTTCATTTTCCTATAGGTTCCAGCCTGTTACATTTTACTTTTCAATACTAGGTTCAATAAAAATCCAGGGAAATTTTCTTATTATATCTAATTCTGCTTTCAACTATATTTCATAAGCCTTCAGACTTTCAGTCATTACACAATGGTAAAAATGTAAATAAAACCCTATAAAATAGCTGCACAATGGTGTTTAAGATTCCTTATTTACTTAGTTATCACGTACTACTTTCAATGCTATGGTAGCAGAAGAGAGCCCTCTAGCACACCATCTCATCCTAAGCCTGTAGTGCCTCAAGATGCAGTTCTGGTCTTCAGAAGGCACTGATGTTTTTCACATTCCTCACTCCTGAACATAAGATACTCACAGACGTTATTAACGGACAACATTAGGCTGTCCAATGAACCTACTCATGTCTTTTTGAAGGTCCTCCTACTGTATCACCACATCACGGCTGAAAGAGGCTCCTGCGTTAATCAATATAATTAAGTCATACACCAGGATTCTGACTGTTGTCTGTACCGTGAAGATTATGTACTCATCTTCTTTATCTGAAAACCTTCACGTTTCGGTCACAACTGAAAGCTGCACTAATTAAAAAGGAACTGAGAGGCTCTAGAGAGGTACAGCAAACTTTAGCACCAAAGCTTTAAGTGGTAAATTAAATAAGCATTTCTCTTCTTTCTTAACTATTATAACCACATTATTGGTTAAAAAAGAAAAAAAATATGTCAAAATGTGTCTGTGTTACAGCAGTAGAACCCTAAATAAAGAGATTACACATGCTTTAGCTAAAGGCCCTTATAGAGTGCTTAAGCACGGGTATTTTTTTAGGCTTAATAGAGCTGTTTGCAGTCCTTAAATGTGCACACAAAATGACAACAAACCTATTTTACACGATGTCTGCATTATTGCAAATCACATCACCGTTCGTTAGACCGTAAAAGCCTTTAAGTGTCAGCTACTGACAGAGCAGCAACGTTCCCCCTGGCTCACGCTATTATTCTAGCAGACGACTTCTTCCCTGGAACTTCAGGCCAAGGCTTCCTTTTCCTAAAGCCAGCTTCACAGCTGCGCTGTTTATTACAAGTCTATCCAGGTGCTAACACAGTCAAACCTGGACACAAGGCATTCATAAAATAAAGACTTTATGGATGTTCCAGCTTATACGTTATTTGCTCGTGTCTAATTGTCATCCTCCTTCTTCTGCTCCTTCTAGGCAACCCAAATGAAAACACACAGAGCTTTATATTCAAAGTCATAATACACAGAGATTGTTGAAACAAAAAAACCCCCACATTTTAAAGAAGAAAAAGTCATTAGTAAAGCAAACAATACAACACATACAATGGTATTTCAGAGGAAGAAAGAAAATATCTCAAAGATATAAGAAAAAATGCTCATATGTATGTCTTGCCTATGACTGTTTAAAATCAAACCTATTCATAAGCACACGTAAAAGCTGTATCTCCTATTGTCATCACGCTTCAGTGCAATGATCAGCATTAATTAGAAGAATACCAGTAACCAGTTTTTAACCACTGCGTTTTTCAATTCCTAGTGCAATGTGCAAAAGACACGGTTCATTATTCCGAGACACAGCTTTACTAGCTGGACAGGCTACAAGTTATTAATTACTCTTTTCTACTGAAATTCCAATTAAAATCATGACGCTCTGAAAGGAACTCCCATCTCATTTTACTAATTGGCAGCACGCAAAATTACCAAGCAAGGGGAAAGTGCCATTTAAACTGCTGGAAGACCTCACTGACATAACATCTTTTTATTTCTGAAACAGATTGCTTGAGTAGAAAAATAAGACTTTGCATACTGCAGGTTTAATTAGATGCCACTGTCCTTCCTCTCAATTACCTACTGTAATACCAGTTACTTGGAAGATACAGCAGTAACACAAACGAGACTCAAGGCAAACATTTTTTACACAACTCTTCCAAGTTGTATATTTTTAAACAAGTGGCAAAGGTCCATTGTGGCTTCAACTTATTTTTTTAATACTGCACTTAACATTTAATCATTTACATCTCCCATCACAGAGATGTAGGGGTGGTTTTTCAAAAGAAGAATTCCTTGGCAAAACTATCTGAAAAGGTGTTGGCTTTTGCTGCTGAATCCCCAAGGTGCTACGTTAAAATAGTAAAGAGATGGAGGACACCGTTTCAGGGCTGACTACATGGGGATGATGAAAAGAAATACATCTTCCCTACTCAGCTCAAACACTTGTCTGAGGAATGACACTATTGCTGTATTGAACAAACAGGACTGGAAGCCACATAAAAATTTCCACAAGTGAGGAAGGCAGGCGATGGTGATCTCATAAATCCCAGGGTACGCCCACAAAGGTTTCAGAAGGCGGAAAACATAGCACATCGGAATTAAACAGACTGTTCCTGTCCTGCAGTGCCACATATGTTCCACACAAAACCAAATACTTGCCTTTGCATCATGGCAAGACCTTAAAAGGTTGTTCCACTTATCACAGGAATGATAATACAAAGTGCCTTTTTTTTTTTTACGGAACCTGATCTGACATGCATACCTAAGATTTTTTTCAAGACATTATTTTTAGAAACCACTATGCAAATGGAAATTGTCATTCACAAATTTCAACTTTCAGGATTTTCTCTTTTTTATATCTAAAAATGACTTCTGAAGAAAGGAGATTTCCTCTCTTGTATTTCCTGGATGTCCTATAGCACGGGCAAGGAAAAAAACCTTACAACCTCAGCCACTAGAGCACGTCCTGAAGTGCCACATCTACTCATTCCATAGAATCATAGAATGGTTAGAGTTGGAAGGGACCTTGAAGATCATCCAGTTCCAACCCCCCTGCCAGGGGCAGCGACACCTCCCACGACACCGGGTTGCTCAAAGCCCCATCCAGCCTGGCCTTGAACCCCTCCAGGGATGGGGCAGCCACAGCTTCTCTGGGCAGCCTGTTCCAGTGCCTCACCACCCTCGCAGCAAAGAATTTTTTCCTAATATCCAAACTAAATCTCCCCTCTTCTAGTTTAAAACCATTACCCCTTGTCCTGTCACTACTCTCCCTGACCAAGAGTCCCTCTCCTATAGTTCCCTTCAGATCCTGGAAGGCTGCAATGAGGATTTCTATGGGAAGAAGCCTAGAGTCACTTAACTTCAANAGGCTGAACAGCCCCAGTTCTCTCAGCCTGTCTTCGTAGAAGAGGTGCTCCATCCCTCTAATCATCTTGGTGGCCCTCCACTGGACCCGTTCCAACAGTTCTATGTCCTTTCTCTGTTGAGGAGTCCAGAGCTGGACACAGGACTCCAGGCAGGGTCTTAAATACCTCCAGGGATGGCGAGTCCCCAGGCAGGACGTCCCAGTGCCTGACCACGCTCTCAGTGAAGTCATTCTTCCCAGTATCTAATCTAAACCTCCCCTGCCTCAACGTCAGACCATTTCCTCTGGTCCTGTCATGATTCCCTTGGGAGAAGAAGCCAGCACCCACCTCTCTACAACCTCCTTTCAGGCAGGAGTAGAGGGCAAGGAGGTCTCCCTTCAGCCTCCTCTTCTCCAAACTTAACGTGCCCAGTTCCCTCAGCCTCTTCTCTTAGGATCTGCTCTCACAATTTAGCCTGGTGTCTACTAGTTTGACTGGAAATCTAGGCTCTAGCCTCCAGACACTAACAGTAGTTGAGAAAACAACCTCTTGAGAGTTTTCCCCCCCACCACCACCTCTAAACCATAAAGCAGTTTGGTTTAATCCTGGAATCCTTGCACAGCCAAATTCATAATGTCATGGCCCTGAATGTGGCATTAAGCTTATAAAGAACTGAATGTTTTGTCCCATACTTTTTCCTGTTTGCTGTCTGCTCATCTTCTCCACAGTTTTATCAAAGAAAAGTAATTTGTTACACACCAGCAGTTTTTAAAAATGGAATTTTTCACAATGGGTACTTGGACAATTAAACATAAGCCAGATATACTGCCAGTTCCCTGCACTGGATTTTTGGAACTTTTAATACAAATTGAGTGCATATTTTATTGCCAGATCTTGCTTACCACTGCTAAGAAATTCACAATGTTCAATCTAATTAAAAATGAAATTGAACTACAATTCCCCAGAAACAAGGGCTGATTGGACTCAATAAGCTTTACTTAATTTATTTCAGAAACAAAATAATTGAATTGCTTACAGTCCAGAAAAAATGCTTCATTATTTGATGAGTATATAATACAAAGCCTTTCCTATTGCTGGTGCATGCCTACATCTTCAGAAAATACTACTCACTTTTAAATAAGCATGTAGAGGAGCACTCTGTGTATAATAAGTATCATTAAATATATAGTAAACATTAAAAAGAAAAAAAACCCAATGAAACAGGCTGGATGAATCTCCAGATGAGCAACCTCCAAAAAGCCAATAGCACTTCCATGTTCATACTGAAACTGTTGTTTCTAATTATGTTTATGGTTATTTTAGTCTATGTTTAGACTCTAATAGAGAGAGTAGCGCTGAAGCTCGGTCATACAAAAAACAATTACACAGAGATACAATTATAATCTTGGTAAATCATCAGGAATAAACTGATTCGACCCTTAGCTGTATTATACGCATTCTACCAAACTTTTAATCCAAACTCCACCACACAGACACTACAGTCATGGGCCTGAGACAAATCTGCTGATTTCCTTTTACTTGGCTTTGGATATTTGTTCTCTTACCAAAAAGATGAGGCAGGGTCAGCAGATGCGACTTACAAATACTCCTCCCAGCACAGGGCAATTCTTATCCAGAAAGCCATGGGCATCACCATCCCGCGCCTCACGCAGGGCACCAAGCCCACAGGTTGTCCCCAGCGAGGAGAGGCTACAATCTCACTGCTCCAGCAGCCACCACACTCTTCCTCACAATCGCTCAGGGTACCCAGTGCCAGCTTCAGGGATGTCTCACACCTTCGTGGCCCATTTCTCCTCTCCTCTTCTGAACCCAGCTGCAATCTCCCAGCCAGGAGACACCCCAACCATGAAAAAAACTTCCTGCAGATCAACTTGTTTCTACATTATGGGATCTTCATAAGGTGTCCAGTGGAGGGCCACAAAGATGACTAGAGGTATAGAGCACCTCTGCTATGAGGACAGGCTGAGCTGAGGCTGTTCAGCCTGGAGAAGGCTCTGGGGTGACCTTCTAGCAGCCTTCCAGGATCTGAAGGGAGCTCCAGGAGAGCTGGAGAGGGACTCTTGGTCAGGGAGTGGAGTGATAGGACAAGGGGGAAGGGTTTTAAACTAGAAGAGGGGAGATTGAGATTGGATATTAGGAAGAAATTCTTCCCTGTGAGGGTGGTGAAGCACTGGAAGAGGTTGCCCAGAGAAGGTGTGGATGTGAACATCCCTGGAGGGGTTCAAGGCCAGGCTGGATGGGGCTTGGAACAACCTGCTCTAGTGAGACGTCTGTGTCTTGCATGCACCTTAAAGCCAGGAACCTGTCCTCTTTTGTATTTTTGATTTGTCTCAGCTGTTTTCTACAATTGCTCCTGGGTATCTGGGTCTCATTACCATTACTCACTCAAGCTCTCCCTTAATTCAACATAATTGCCTGCATTTATGAAAGGTTTCCACGACCAATTCTCCAAACAAGTTAGGCTTTGGACATTTAATGGCTCCAGACCACCAACCGAAGCAATCATACACACACAAAATGGAGATAACGATGTAGAAAAAAACCCTTATGTGGCTTCTACAATTACCAGTAAGACTAAGGAAGTTAAGTAAAGAGAAAGGGAAATACCTATTTGCAAACTCCACACCTTGTGCATAATTTGCAATGTAAACCCATAATCTTTGATCCTCTCAACAGACATTTCTCAAATTAGATGTAGCCCACATTTGGGATATCCTTGGGCTATCTTCGGTCTTTCTTTTCCAGTACCAACCCTGAGGGTTATGAATGCTGAAATGCAGACAGCCCAAGTCACCCTGCCATCTCTCCAAGACCAAAGCAGGATCGTGGCTTTCCCACTTCCATGAGCGTGGATGTTACACTGTGTCTATCAAGATATTAGCAGATGTTCTCACAATCCACGTAACAATCCCTCATAGATTTTTAATTAATTTGCTGCCTCAGGTAATTGCTACTTCGGACGTCTGTTGGATTGTTCAGACACAACCGCCTTCATTAGACCTGTGCAGAAAAGATTCCTTTTCAATTATTTCATTATTCTCCCAATTATTATCTTGGAAGATTCTGTGAAAAACTACTCGATTTCTTTTTAAGCACAAAACATTCTATGCTCGACTATTTTCTGGGGTATTCTGCTGTATCCAGGTTTCAGGCTTTTAAAATTACGCCTTGAACATAATGTAACAGTCTCCTTAGATGTTGTACCACATTGTTACATATTTTTAACTTTACATTTGGTTTAATTTTATGTTTCTAAGTGGAACATACAATGATATAGAGTGTGCTACATGTAAGCCTCAGGCACATCTATATATCAACTGGGAAAACCACGTATTATTAATTGGCTGATGAATATTTTACTTTCATTTATGGAAAAAGAGCAGTGTTTAACTACTTGGTTAGCATGCCTTTAAGTAAATCAATACTAGGAATGAACTTATTTATCTTCCTTATTAGCAAAACAGTCACAATCCAGGAATGATAAAAGGAATGATCATAAAGAATGTGCCCCAGTGCATAAAGTTATTTCAAAACCTATAAATATTAAAGAAGTTATTAAAAACCTTAGCCATAAAAGTTTCTTTAGAAATAATCAGTACAAATTTCCACTGCTAAGCTCTCCAAGAAATCCCAAAATTAAAAATTTGGCTAATTTCCATCTTGTTTCACGACTGACGTTTGAGCAACTAGAACCTTTTTTCCACGAGACCTTGCTCACGAGCTGCACTACACAGAACTTATCAGGAGTCTGTCTTTCATATTGAACACCAGGGTCTATAGTGGAATACATAATAAGGCAAATTGCCCTTTTAGGTATACCTTGGGTGCAGCAAAACCGCCCAAAATCTACAACAAATCTACATGAGCTGGACAAGTCAGTGTTTTCAGCTTTTGTCTCTTCCTAGGTATCTTCTTTTTCACTGCTTTTCCACCATCAGTAAAACGGAGCATGGGCTCCTCTGGTGACCTACTAAATAGCCCATTTCACCAAAATCAGACAGCAGAAAGAGCTATGAGAAGGAAGGTCCAAGGTTGAAGTACTTGATGAGAAGAGAGATGGCAGTTGTATTATTCTGGCAGTCACAAAGCACTATGAAGACATTCATTCACCATCAGTTAAAAAAATCAGAAACCTGAAAACACTGAAACCAACAACCCCCAGCTCTTCTTCAATAACACTAGTTATTGAGTATATATAATTGTGTAATTAGCTCCAGAACATCAAAATTATGGCCTTATCTTGTAATAAAAAATAGAATGAAAAATATAAAATGCAAAAAATAGGTCTGACTTACTGTCATAAAGAGGTTTTTTTTTTAATGCAGTGATTAAGAAAGGAAGACCCCAATCTCAAAGCAAGGTCATACAAAAGGTGGTTAAGAAAGGTCAGCTAGAAATGCTATTGCTCTCTTTCTCTCTTCTGCTCACGTAAGGCATGGACAGCAGACACAGTGAAGTCATTTTTGTCTTTCTCTGACAATTTTTGGGGGGAAGGCAAGGAAAGACAACAAGAAAATTTCTTTCAAAACCATGTATCATGGAATGGTTAGAGTTGGAAGGGACCTCAGAGATCATCCAGTTCCAACCCCCCTGCAATGGGCAGGGACACCTCCCACCACACCAGGTTGCTCCAAGCCCCATCCAGCCTGGCCTTGAACCCCTCCAGGGATGGGGCAGCCACAGCTTCTCTGGGCAACCTCTTCCAGTGCCTCACCACCCTCACAGCAAAGAAGTTCTTCCTCATATCCAATCTAAATCTCCCCTCTTCTAGTTTAAAACCACTACCCCTTGGTCAGGGGGTCACTCCACTCCCTGACCAAGAGTCCCTCTCCTGCTCTCCTGGACTTTGATGTTAAAAACAAATACAGTTCTCTCTCTGATGGCCCCACTGGAGAGATTTAGCACCACTTCCAGCTCCAAGAACTTCACCAAACTGAGTTCTAAATGATGTTAACACAGAAGACTGTAGTTAGAAAATGGATGAAAAAGAAATCCAATTAAATCCATGATCAGCCACAGTCTCTGTCACACCCGTTTCCCCATGAGACAGAACTTTACGTAGAAGTCTTTAAAGCGTGCACAACTTTACTCTGAAAAAAAGCAAAACCAAAGGCAACCCCCCAAAAATACAAGCACAACACAGGATCCTGCTGCAACAATGATGAGCAAATAGTCTGACAGACAAGCGAAGACATTCATATCCCCTGGCGTTTAGCACAGCACGGGAATCTACAGAAAACTCGGGGAATGGCCCTAAGTTCAGACAAGAGTTTCCTCTTGCAACGTTCTTGGCCGTCGAGGCAAGGAGTGAAAACAGCATAAATAGAAATTTCTGTTCGCGCTCATTATTCCTCTCTCACTGGAGACAGACTGGCAGAGAGAACTGATCTTTACACTTACCCATTGCTTGTAACTGGTCACAAAGGTGAAAAGAAAGCCAACTCAGGGTTACACGGCCAGTTTCCTTTTGCGACACTCATTAATGGAAAATGCAACAGTATCTATTATCTTTAGAATATTAACAGTTACTGAAATCATCGTGTCTACGTCTGCATTTAATTGCACCAGCTTTACACCCACAGGACTCACTGAGTTTCAGTACATTTAAACTTGTAAGAAACTACAAGAGTCAGGCTTTTTAAGTTCTACGTGAACCAAGTTCTCTCAGAAAATGGAAAAGTGTTTAATATACATATAAGCATTATAGTTGGTTTTAGCAAACGCTAAAGAGTAATCCTAAAATAGACAATGAAGGTATAGTCAATTGTAGGAGCAGAGAATCTAGATCAACAGAGGAACAAATTAATTACTACCTGTCTTTCCAACAAGAGTCTACGTGCCAACAGGAGACACTGAATAGCTAAGCATATTAACTTTAGATACATATTAAGTTAAGATAAGCAAGATGACAGAGGGTTTTAAAATCTAATTTACCTTTTGGGGTTTTGCCAGCATCTACTAAACTGTCCTTTCAGATAATATTTCTGTAGAGAATGATCTGTTCACCTGATGTTCCATGAAGGCACTGCATTTAGAAGGCAGCTCTGACAGTAAAACCCTTCCCTAACGCAGCTCAGTGCTTTGCATCCCATAAAATTATCTTTGATCATTATAAAATTTTTCCCACAGAAGCTGTGGCTGCCCCATCCCTGGAGGGGTTCAAGGCCAGGCTGGATGGGGCTTGGAGCAACCTGGTGTGGTGGGAGGTGTCCCTGCCCAGGGCAGGAGGTTGGAACCCAATGATCTTGATGGTCCTTTCCAACCCTGACCATGACTCGTATGAAAATACGACATTGAAGCTTGCCTTAGAAAAACTTACATTCATTTCATCTCTCAGTCACTGGTGGGTACCACCTAAAAATCTCCTTTGGATTTGAGTTTCTGGAAAAACTTCAGAATGCTCCCATCCCTGTAAAACCCTTCTTTTCAGAAGCCACGTCAACAAGTGGGCGACAGAAAATACATGCAGAACAGGGCACTAAGTCAACAGGTTCTTACCAGTTTCTAGAAAAGTGGATAAGCACAACCTGTTAGAATGAACTGAGTATTTCACCCCAGCTGGAGAAAGAACTTTCATGCAAAGAGGTCTGCTTTCCAACAATAAGCCCAAATTGTTCTATTTTTCATCTCAGTATTTTGTAAAAGCACTTACTGCCGTGGTTTTTTTTTTCTGAAGACCTGAGCAATTTTGATAGTGAACAAAATAACTGTAATTTTCCTGACGGCACTGTTAACAAATGATCAGTCTTCCTGGATTAACCTATTTACTTGGATGCCCCTTCCACCACAAAATGCTCAATAAAGTTACTTTTATTTGTTACATGCAGCATTAACTTGGGGTGGGGGCTGAGGGATGGCGTTTAATATGTTTTAGGAGAAAAAAAGAAGGAAAAAAAAAAGAGAGGTATTACAACTTTTTTGTATGCTTTGAGATGTTCTGGCTGCAAGACACGTTTTGAGAATGATGTTCTGCATCGTCGCCCACCTCCCAGCAACCAGAAGGCAGCAGAGACACCCACTCGAGATCAGGGGGACAAGGTGAAAACCTGACAAACCCTCTCAAGCCATTTGCTCAATTCCCACCTGAATTACTCTGAATTTCTGAATCTGTGACAGATACGGTTCTCTCCAAAGGCTCTCTTTCGAGAGATGCAAAAAGAAGCGACGCAGCTTTTCAGAGTGACTGGGATAACTGGGTAAAACGCGGATCCCAAACTCTGCTGAGGCAAAAATAATAATGCCTGGAGCGACATTCAACCCCCTCTATAATACCAGGGTAACCCCTGTGTGTTTATCTCCAAAAGTAGCCGATGAAGTACATATTGAAAGAATTCAGAGAACATACTTTGTTTTTAACTTAAAAAATATTTTGTCTGTGGCGTTCCATCTATGTATTTCTCCTCTTTAATACTGCCGAAATTATGGTACATTGCTTATTTATTCAATGAATAATTTCCACAGCCATATGCTTTCTAGGTCTATATGAAGCTTGTGCTGTTCAACTTCATTTATAATACATAAATTTACTAATAAGCACAAGAGTTCTATTAGAAATGGTAGCAAACCAAAAAGCCATATATTATCATACTGGTATCACTGACGTTATCACTTCACATAATTCTTTTTCCCCTAAATTTCATAAAGCAATAAACATCATGTATTATCCATCAGCATAAAGGTCCCAGATGGGTTTAGCGAGGATACTGACGTACGTGGATTTCAGGCTACGAGACCCAAAGCTTCGTACAAAAATTATTTAGTCAACTGATTTCCAAAATGAAGGCGCACCGTGGGTAACCAAATGGACTTGAAACGCTGATGTGGTACCATTCCAAAGACTTAAGTTAACATATGGAGGTACAAATGGAAGTGCTGCTTCCTCTTTAAGGACAAAACATATCTGCTTTTAAGTGCTTGGGGTTTTTTTTGCTTTTGTTTTTTGAGAGGTGTTGGGTTTTTGCTCCATTTTTTTCTTCCTCTTGGCATGCAGTTAGAGAATATAAAAACCCCAATTTTAAAGATGTCTTTTCTCCCAGCGTTTACAAACATCTTTGGAGGCAAAACAAATTGTCATGTAACACACCTTGACCGTGAGACACCAAATAGTTTAATACCCCCCCAAAAAAGCACAACAATCAATTGTTATCAATATTGTTGTTTTGGGTTACGAGAGCCTCACACATTTTTTTAAATGCTAAGACCTCAACCTCTCAGCTAATTTCTAATTCTATTACAATAAAAAGGAAGAAAAGGTAAATTAAATAGACTATGGTGAAAAGTTCTGAACTCTTTATCACAGAAAAGCATCACCCTTCTGTTGGCTTGGGCAAAAGTCACCTTTTAAAGATGCTCCCCTTGATGCCAAGTGTGAAGCCCTGTGTAAATATGAGACTTAGGCTATTTCTTAGACCTTTCCAAGCAAGACTGACTGTTTCGAATGGGACTGCTCCTACATACCATTCTTCTGCAGAAAAAGGAAGCTCGCTCACAATCCACCTAGTTCTTTCCAAACGTCTTCCCTGTATCTTATTTTTATGGTCCCCGCACAGCACCTTACAGCAGAGACAACCCGCATCGCCGGGCACAGCAGGAGCCCATAAAGCCTGCTTGACCCTCAACATTTATCCAGTATTGGAAACAGCAGATCCAACATTACTGGCACTTTTATGCATTGCTAACAGAATCTGAAATTAAGGTGGCATGCGTGGTTGTCGAGAGACAGCAACGTCTACAGCAGTCAAGTTGCAGGGGACTAATTGATTTCTAAGCTGCCATCAAGATTTCTTAAACCCGGTATCCAAAAATCTCCTGAACCAGCAGATGCGGGCTTGCCTTTTCTTCTTACACTCTATAATATGGTAAACAGGAATGGGACGTGGTCAGGTGTTTAAGCGGATTAAATGTTATCGTCTTTCCTCCCAGATCGCAGTAGGAGGCCTGACTGAAATGAGTTGTCAGGTAAGGTCCCCAATGGACACTTTATATCATAAAACCATCACACAGAACTGAATACTGATATAAAAGGCAATACAGTCAGCTCCCACTCTAGGGAAAAACAGATTGACTTAGAAGCTAAAAAACACGCTTCCTTCTTATTGAAAGGGTGGTCCCTTTAGGACACCTCAAGGTCACTTCTGAGGCTGCGTGGTAAGAGCTCTCATGACGCCTGCATAATAACTAACAGCAGAAAAACATAAATAACAGGTCCGACTGTCAGTGCAGGCACTCCTCCAGCCTTCACAAAATGCAAATACTCCATCCTCCAGCTAAAATATTACCTGTATCCAGACATAACTGTGTGCGGTGCTCAAAGACCCCAGCCAATGCACAGGCTACAAATCCTGTACAAAGCGGGGCTTTTGATTTGTTTGGTTGGTTTTTTTAATCCAATGAAGAGCCTAATTTTTAGAGAAAAATGTCAAGTGTACACAGTGATGCGAAATTTAGAAGTATTAATGAAAAAGGCTACTAGGTATTTTATGGCATCACAAGCCAATATAGGAAAGCAGCCCCCACCAATTTCAATTTAAGGTTCCATGTGACTTTCCTTTTCCCTCCCAATGAACACCAGGAAGCTCAGGAATACAATCAGGAATCACGCAACGACTTTTAACCATTTGTATCTTAAAGCATCCAACCCAATGTTTTGAAATAAAAGAATGAAAATTTAAAAAATAAAATAAATAAATTAAGAAAAAATCACCAGGAGTGATCATAAATCCAACTTCAGTTCTAGAACAACTGCTCTCAGAAAATTGCTTGGAACATACTCTGTACTAAGGAAAACAAAACAACAAACTCCACAAACCTACTTAAAACCAAGAGAAAAGAGTAGGGCGACATATAAATTGAAGTAAGTTGCCATTTACTTGGAGCTAGATCCAGAGAAAAGAGAGAAGATCAAGTTTAACTTTGTTGTGCCTGCTGCTGTCTGTGAATTTTCCATTCAGACTTGAAGAGAAAACGAAAATGCCTGAGTTCTCGTATTGAAATGCACAATCTTCTCCTGTTGGGCGAAAATATGTTCCTCGTGGAAGAAGTGCCTTCTGCACAGAAGGTTAGCTTAATGTTTTGGCAATCCGAAGGAAACATTCCAAGTGGCTGTTGCTGTACTTGCAAAGCGGGTGCCAATTAGATTTGTAACGATGAACTTGGCGGGTTTCTTTTCAAATTCATGCCCAGGCATCAAAAGACCCAAATGGTTAAGAGGGAAATTTTTGACTTTGGCGTTCTGCGGCTTCTTCGGTATTATATAAAGAAAGAAAAAAAAAAAAAAGAAAAACAAAAAAGACCTCCCAAAACCCTGAGGACAAGCAGGTATATATTCCAAATTCCAGCTGCAGGAAATTTGAAAAGACTGCATCAAATAACCCCAGGGAAAATAATAAAAAAACTTCCATCGGCAATAGAATGTAATGTATAAAAAACCCTCATTCCACTGGTGCCCGAGAAAAGCTTGGCTATCAGCATTCTACTCAAAGTTCTGATACAATGCAAACTACAGGTGTATTTGAAAAGGCAGAATTCAGATTTTCAGACATAAATGACAAGTGCTGATTTTGTGAACGGCTTCTCACAGAAGACTCTCTGAAGCCGATGCAGAACAAATGAAAATCAAACCAAGGGCTGGATTTCCTAAGCTGTAGGACCAGCTTCAAAAGCGTTATTATTCAGAGAACTCACTGGGTTACTGAGATATATTTTTTTTCAGCTGTGTTAACTTGGGTGCATTTTAAAAGATAGGAAAAGAAAATAATAAAAACCCACCACAACCACAAGGATCGAAAATCATTCTTCGGTTCAGAAATCTGAGACATCCCGCTTTATCAAATAACGCATTGATTCTAGGAACACAACTATTTGCTTCTGTAAACTCTTGAATAAAGCATTAAATAAATGCTTTTGTTCAATGATAATGACTTTTGATACCTTTCAAATCACTTCACACACATGTATATAAACTGATTATCAAGAAGCAATTACTGTGAAAAGAAAAAAAGACCTAAAGGAGCATAAAAAGGCCAGAAAATAGTCGTAACTTCTTTTTAATAAAATAATAAACCATTAACTACTACAGAATATGCCCTAAAATTCAAAGCCACTACAGAATGAGGGAAGTTCTTATAACACCCTTGCTGCCTGAAGAAAGGAGACCTTTTCTTCTGGTCCCTGTTCCAGAAAATATGAAATAAGCAGCATGGACAGCACTGGTCTGTATTTATCCTTTGCAGAGACGTTCCAGTGGGGAGTTGTGAAGATCCACGGCAGGGGTTGCCTTCCTCCTCCTCATCCAGGGGCTGATGCTTTGGAAGAACCGAAAGGACAAGAGACCTGTTCTGGCAGGATGAGATTTTATATACGCACCCCCCCTCATCTCCACCCAAAGCTCCTGAACTTTCCATTTTCTTTTTCACTTCCTCAGCTGTTGCTGAAATCAAACGGACATGTTGGAAACACGAGATGAAAAGAAGGCCCGGAGAATTTGTTCTCTCGGTGGCTCTTCTGTGAAGCCCAAGCTCAACTCATCTGAAGGGCCAGCTCAATTAACAGCTTGGGTAGGAAAAAAAAGGCAATAAATCCCTGTATAAGTAGCAGGAAAAGTGCCAATATCTCTCGCAGAAGCATGGCCAGTGCTCCTGCAGGAAGAGCCAATTCAAAAGGTCTAGGTTTAAGGGTGGGAAGACAAAGAGGGTCCTTCCTGTGGTCCTCCACAGGAGGAGCTCATCAGCCGCGTGGTTTTAGGGCTCCGAGGTACAAATCGAGGCAATGGATTGCCTTTGCTCAGCTTTGCCTCAGAACAACTGCCTCCCAGCACAGCCATTCCACTTGCCTTTGCACCATTTACCAGGACGTAGCACTCAGACAGTAAATTGGATGATTACATCCCCTACTCACTTTTTAAGGGCTTGATAAAATAGGAAATTATGCTTGGATTTCACACCTCTAAAATGTGACAAGCACTCGAGAAGAACCCCGAATGAAATTTTTATGAGTCAGCCATACTTGGTTTTTGAATGGAAGCCACTTATGGTCTCACCCAATTTAAGATGATTGTACTAAAAGGAGGAGCCCTGCTATAAAACGGTCAGCCCTTTCCCTCAGGAAACAGGGATTCGTAATGGGAGCTGGAATAATTTTTCAAAGGATGCATTTAATACACATAGTGAATGTGCAATTAAACACCCAATTGAGTATATGAATACTTAGAATTATTTTCCCAAGAGAAAATTAAGTGTTCAGTGTTACTGAAGATAACAGGACCCAGTCAAATAGCTAAAAAAAAAAATATATATATATATAAATCAGCGCTTGAATCAGCAAGGGGAATTCGGGAACTCCTCTACCAATCCAGAAGGGAAGGAGAGAAAAGGAACTGCAACTGGGAACACAGGTATGTCTGCAAAACTGAAATGACTTCTCAAAACACTCAGGCAAAATTCTGTGACATCAGAAATGCAGTAAAATCAATATCTAGTTCTGCCCATTAACTTATTCCCCATCCCCTCATTTACTGGGTTAATAGCACATCTCTCCTTCCACTCAAGTCCCGGGCTTTGTAACTGAGACAGAAACGAGTAATAACCAGAAGTCCTTTTCCTGATGCAACCAAAATGATAATTACTCGAGAATATTGACAAGCTGTCCTACAATTATGCTTCCTTCCAGACAATTGCTATTCTTCTATCCCACCCTTTACATAGTTTTCTTAACTGCGTACAAGAGCGAAGCATTTCCCCTCCTTTATACTGTATACCTGGCTTTAAGGTGCATGCAAGACACACACCTCCCACTGGACCACGTTGCTCCAAGCCCCATCCAGCCTGGCCTTGAACCCCTCCAGGGATGGGGCAGCCACAGCTTCTCTGGGCAACCTCTTCCAGTGCCTCACCACCCTCACAGCAAAGAATTTCTTTCTAATATCTCATCTAATTGCCCCAACACAGAAAAGATTTATGGTATCGAGGCAGGGTGTCTCCAGGCTTGTCTAATTAGCTGTTAGGGCTCGTTTCTTGTGTTCAAAAGAACAGGAAAGGGCCGATATCAGTCAAAGCAGGAGGAATATATCTGAAAACCATGTCTACCAATCTCTTAAATTTAATACACTTTCAGATAAAGGGAGCCCCAAGGTCTTCCTTCAAAACAAACATAGATCTTCTCAGTAATCACTAAAGAGCAAAATAGCTTGTGCATCATTCCAAGAATCGTGAAATGTGGAAGCTGTAAATAGGTGACTAAAAGAATTATTCAAAAGGGAGGACTGATGGCAATGGGAAATCTCAAGTGCACAACCAGCTTTTTGGGTACAGACTACTGTGAAGTAAGTTGTTGGGGTTTTTTTAAGGCCTTGATTCAGAATTTGCTTACATAGAAAGCAGAGAAGGAAATTGGAAGTGAAGCTTTTTCAGACTGGATGACATCTAATTGCTTAAAGAAACTGTTTGAGGAGAGGGAAGTTTAAGAACACAAATACGCTAAATTTAATCTTTGGGGGTAAAAATGGGGGGATAAAGAACAGCAATAAAAGCAACTGACTTGAAGGAAGGAATCTCCTTTAAACTCAGGGGAAGCAAAGGCTAAGGAAAGTGGACCACCGAGCAGGAAGTAATTACCCGAAGACAAAGTTAAGAACCAGCATATTTTGTAGGAATACAGTTTGGCTAAATAGCAAATTCTGCACCAGCAAGTCAGATCGTCACCAATCAATCTGCACTCGGCTTGGATTATTCCAGAGGAACTCTCAGGATTTGGGAAATTGAGGTGAGATTTTAAAAGGATGGTAAAGTCAGAGAAAACCTGAGAAACAGGATGCTTCTGAAGGGGATGTTACTACATGATCCCTTCAGACCCAGATCTAGTTTTTTTAAGCTTCTGTAACTTTTATCCACGCTATCTAAACATATGGCTCCAACTTGCAAGAAGGGCTTTGGCAGAGAGTATAACGGCATTAAAAATTCCACGGCACTCACATGGGAAACAGGTATATAAAGACTTTAGGCACCTTGGAAAAAATCCCTTCCTACAAAAAAAAAACAACCCAAACACAGTGACTTAATGATGAAACAAACAGAAGGTGTTGAATTGCCCTAAAAAACATTTTGTTCAATACAGTTTACATATACATATATGTATACAATGCATTATGTGTATATATATCGTCATATGTATATACATACATACACACACATATAATGTGTATATATAGGGAGGGAAAGAAAGCAAGAGTCCTTGTTAAACGGAGATTTAAAACGTAACCTTTGCAGTTATATGTGCTAGCCATAAAAAGTACCAAAGGGAAAGAAATAGAACAATGCAGGCAGTAGAAAAGCGAAATGACTTTTTGCAAAGTAAACTTACTTCAAACTGACACAGTTATTAAATACAAGCCTTTTTGCAAACTGCCTTTATTCTGGGTATCTTTAATATTCCCCATTTAGTAAATCCGTATCCGTAAGTGCCTGCCAATAACCTCTGCATAAACATGCAAGCATCCACATTTCTAAACTTTATGACAGTTAAAAAGCAATTTTATGAATATTTATGAAAGCAGTAAATTATTAAAATAAATTTAGATATTTACACATTAGAACAACATCTTCTTTTAATGGATGTGGAAGAAATGTTAATATGTGAACATTTTAAAGATGAAGTGGTTTGGCCTTCAGGGCTTTTGTTACTCTATTAAAAGTTAATTTAGGACAGAAATTATGGCTTTTTCTTGAATCCCAACCTCTAAAGATTAAATCACGATGAAGACTCACAACATTTTTCAAAAAAATGAATGGAGAGATAGTATTTCCAGAGGCTGGATATTGAAAGTACCGCGGAGCTCGCTCTGAAAATGCCCTCCTCTGGCTTCTTTTCTGTGCTCAGGGTGGTGAAAAAGACCCAGAGGAGTTTCAGGGCAGAGGAGCTGGGTGCCAGTCAGGTGGTTTCATCAGTCTTTCTGTCACCAGGTTCTCAATTGGTTCTACATCACAGAACCGATTTCCTTAATCACTAGTAATAAATTCCACCATCTTTCCCCACATCCTCCTGATTCAAGGACATTAGCGAGTCTACTCTGACCTCCTGTATCCAACCGGCTACTGAAGTTCCCCAGTGATTCCAACAACCCGAGTTCCACCAAAACAGAAGTTCTCCTTGCAGCCAGAACCACAGAAGCAGTCACTGCCAATATGAAGGCATGAGGAAGGAACTATTCTACTTATTAATTTATTTTTTTTTTAATGACAATTGATTCCAGAAGTTGTGCTTTGCCTCTCATTTGTCCTGTTTCAGCTTTCTCCTCAACAAAGTTTTTCTTCTTCACTAATCAAGTCCCCTCTTTATTTGAGCTCGTAGAAGGAGTGGTCCTGGTAGTTCAAATTTTTTATTTCTTTCGGGCTTTTTCCAGTAGACTCAATACGAAGAGAAAGAACAGTCGAGAATTTTTTTTTTTTTTAAAGGCAAATTAAAAACACAAAAGGGGAAAATTGGAAAGCCAGGCATACGGATGTGAGGGAGAACACTCAGCTGAAAAGCACAGACATGATTAGAAACTTGGTTATGAAGATGAAACCACCGTGCAGGATCTATGTCCTAGTTTGGACCCAAGCCCCAAGTGAGATATTTGTGTAATATGAAGTCATAATAATGAGAAACTAGAGAACATTAAAATGTGAAAAAATACAAGTCAAATACAGAAATTAGAAAGAAAACCAGCAAAAATATATGTATATGCAGTGACAGCTCTGTTATGAACTAGTGTTCTGTTTTAATGCGATGTAAAACCAAGCACGTGGAAGACGGAGATAAGGAAAATACAGGCAGAGGGAAGTATCTGCTGAAACAGAAATGTGAGGCTCGGTAAGGACAGACACAGAAACATTACAGGGAAAAAAGATACAAAAAGGGGATTCAGTGAGATACGGGGCCCATTTAAACCAGCAGGACCTACTGTCTGAGGCAATCTTTCACTTAAATATTCCTTATGTAAGAAGACTCTATTTCTGATATCTTCCTATACGTTGCCTTCATACTTTTAATAGCTTACAACCATCTCACAGCCAAAGAGATACCATTTATATTCTACAAAAAGACAGTTTATAACCTCAAAAAGAAGAAATCACAAAGAAAGGACAAACTTCCTACTTGCCTGTGCAGAACACAAAAAGTAGGTTTGGGGAGATGTGGTTCCAAGCTCAGATCGTGACCATGCATTTGCAGATGATCTCCTGGCTCAATTTGTGTAATTTCCACTCTAAACGCACAAAAGGGATTCTTTTGGAATAGCAGCTGAGCACCAAAGTGGGGCACGTGGCTCATTTCCATCCCTGGAGATGTTCAAGACCCAGCTGGATGGGACTTTGACCAACCTGCTCTAGTGGGAGATGTCTCCACCCACAGCAGGGGGGTTGGAACTAGATGATCTTTAAGGTCCCTTCCAACTCTAACCATTCTAATGATTCTAATTTGCAGCTAATACACCTCAGCCACCAATTAGCATCTACTCCTTGGGACCAGACTTCAGTCAACCCACACTAACAGCTCCTGAGATGCATCGTTCCCAGCCCTGACTGTGTTCCCCTGCTCCTGTGCTACTTGCTGATTTAGACATGGTAAGTGCTTACAAGAACACAAATTAAATTGGTAAAAAGTCCATCCGTAGACACTTCAGACAGCGCTATTACAGCAAACTTTGTATCTTTATCCAATTCCTACTTTATGAGCCCCAATTGCTATTTCATTGTTCCTGACAGTCAGCGCTGGAACACAGCATAAGATCTATCGGTGGAAATGATGCGCAACAGCCAAGTTCCAACAATGATAACTGACCTTTCACGGGCATAATTAGATTGCACCTAAATAATTCACATAAACAGCTAAAGCTACTCAGTTGAAAGTGGCATTTTTATTGAGACAAATATTATTCCCACAGAAAAAAAAAAAAAAATATATTAAATGGTTATTTTCTGAACCCGTGTTGTGGTCCCAATTGTACTTTCTATGGCCAACAGAGCAGATCCTGATCCTCTTAATTATAAGATCTGGAGTTACTGTTCTTTTGTAATTGCTTTTGTGAATTGGGAATGAATTGTTTAAATATTTATTGGGCTAGTGTATTTTCTGAAAGGCAAAACAGCATTTCTATTTATAAAATATTTGCAATCAACAGCAGTTACTTGACATTTCCAGTGTAAATGTGGTTTATAAATTGAGTCTATTATGTCTAATGTACAAGTAGACTGGTGAGCTCCCTCTCTGCCAGCACTGGAGCTGGAGGAGAAAGAATGGACACATGCTTCTCCCCACCTACATCCCTCCCCAGGCATAACTGCAACCAAAGAAGGAAGGAGGGAGTGGAAGAAAACCACGGTTCTGGTTGGACTTGATCATCTCAGAGGTCCCTTCCAACCAGGATAATTCTGTGATTCTGAGCTGCTGGTACCCCATCCACAGACCAGTAAATCCCAGTGACATTACAGCGCACTCAAGTGACAGCCAGCACCCACCTACTACATACCTTTAGCCAGAAACAAAAGATTTCAGTAGTGTTATACTTACATTTTTAGCAGACACGAATCAACTATTCCTGATCTCAGCTGCTTCTTCTTTTCCTTTTTTTTTTCCCCCTTCTCCCTCCCGCTTTATTATTTCTTTTAGGGATTTCTTTATTTGCCAAAAGGCTTATAGTACACACAGAGAAAATACAGCCTACTACTGGGGCACTGTAAGATACGCAGCAAAATAAATAACCATGACACTGAAAAGGCACGGCAGATGACCGTGGCTAGAATTAAGGAAGAATCTGAATGCCCGTAAATGCTGACTTATTTTGATAGCGTGGGACAGCCTTCTGAAACTGAAAAAAAAAAAACCCAAATAAATAATTCAGCTGAAGTGCAACAAGTCTTTTACTAACCTTATAGAGCAGAGGTGATTGTCCGAGCTTCAGAAGTGCAATTTTTTTGGTCACGTTTGTAATGGCTTGAATCCGGATCAAGTCTTCCACGGTCCCGTACTTTACATCAACAAGTTCTGCCTGTAAAAAGAAGACCAAAATCAAGCTGTAACCGTCACCACACATCACTGGGGGAGCTTCTTCCACAGCAACTAAGTTGCTTGCATAAGTACCAACACCTGAGCAGAGTTCTGCAATTATCTTACCCCCACTTCCTAATTGGGGACACTTGTAATCATGAAGAGCTTGAGAATTCCAGCTGACAGACAGATTTTTACCTCTACAGTTTCCATTGATAACTCAGCACAAAAATCACAGAATGATATAAAGTTGGAAGGGACCTCTGGAGATCATCCAGTCCAATGCCCCTGCCAGAGCAGGTCCTCCTATAGGTGGCTGCACAGGAACTTGTCCAAGCAGGTTTGGAATGTCTCCAGAGACAGAGACTCCACCACCTCTCTGGGCAGCCTGTTACAGGGCTCTGCCACACTCAAAGGGCAGAAGTTCCTCCTCATGTTTAGATGGGACTTTCTACATACTAGTTTGTGCCTGTTTCCTCTTGTCCCGTCCCTGGGCACCACTGAAAAAAGCCTGGCCCCGTCCTCCTGACACCAACTTTTTAAGTATTTCTAGGTGTTGATCAGATCCCCCTCAGCCTTCTCTTCTCCAGACTAAAAAGACCCAAGGTCCCTCAGCCTTTCCTCTTAAGAGGGATGCTACACGCCTCTTGGTGGTCCTCTGCTGCACCCTCTCCAGCAGTTCCCTGTCCTTCCTGAACTGAGGGGCCCAGAACTGGTCCCAGTGTTCCAAAAGGGGGCCTCACCCGGGCAGAGTAGTGGGGCAGGATGACTTTTCTCACCCTGCTGGCCACACTCGTCTTGATACACCCCAGGATGCCATTGGCCTTCTTGGCCACAAGGCAACATTGCCGGCTCACGGTCATCCTGTAGTCCACCAGGATGGTGGACTCCCAGGTCCTTTTTACTCAGAGCTTCTCTCTGGAGGTCAGCCCCCAACCTGTACTGCTGCAGAAGGTTATTCCTCCCCAGGTGCAGCACCCTACACTTGCCCTTGTTGAATTTCATCAGGTTCCTCCCTGCTGAACTCTCCAGCCTGTCCAGGTCAGCCGGACATACATCAGCTGTGATATAAAACCTCGGTGGTTATAAGAAGTGGTGCTGGCTGTGATGAGAAAACACCCTCATTAGCGACAGGAACAGATTTAAAACCATGTAAAGGATACTAACATGCTTCTCTTAATTTTTTAAAAGCAATCACGGTCTTGTAAAGCATTTCAGAAAATGAGTGAAGGATTATACTGGTCACTTAGAAAAATATACAAATAATACATACTCTACCAATACACAGTTTGATTACATGGTCTTATATGACTCCTAAGCAGTCTTACCTTAAATATTGAGTTATTTACTTATAATCCATCGGTTATCCAAGTATTATACTCAGACAATCATAGCAGTAACAGGTGACACTGCTTTGATACGTAACATTTTCTCTTAATACATATTTTTAGATGATTTCCAACTAAGTTAAAAGCATTTAGAGCATGAATATCTTCAGCTTTTCAGCTAGGACACTGCAAGAATATGTAGTAAAGGTCTAACTTATTATTAAATGTCAAGCACTGGCAGTGAGGGAAGAACACTTCAAGATGTGTTTTCAATTATTTTTATATATATATATATAATTTAAGAATGACCAAGGGCATTTTTCTTACACATTCATAGTAATAAATTCTGGTGAAGACCCAGTATGAGGATAATCAGTCTTGTACATTATTATTTTAGAATGTCATGAAGCTCTCAGGACACCATCAAGGGCATTCAGGAACCTCTAAATCCCTACACGGTGTTCCCATAAAGCACAAGAAGCCTCAAGAACACTACGTGAGTGTTTAAAAAATTAAAAAGGAGCAGGACAAGATGGGAAAGTTTCTCTTTCAGCTCAGTGTTGGTAGCTGAAGTATGGACTCATTGCCAAACGCGGGGGTTCTGATTTTGGGCATCTCTGCACCAATCGTTTAAATTCAAGCAGCAGTTCTTCTGGAGATGGAGGATGTGTGAAACCACTCGATTCCTGAACATGGGTATTTTAGGGAAGCGTTTATCCTTCTAGAACTCCGTCTGAATATTTTGTCTGAGTTTGCACCTCAACATTGAAGTTGAAAGCATACAAAAATTTTGCCAAGGTTCCCATCTTCTTACAGGAATTCTTTTAAATTTTCAGGTTAACAAGTTTCTAAATGTGTAACACGTCGTCAGTGCTGCATAAACCAGGTGTCAAGAAAGGTCAGCCAAAGTTATAAAACTCTTCTGGAACCAGGGAAACATCAGATTTAACACCAAATACTGAGATGCAGAAACTGCAAGATTTTCTGTTCCTTCTGAAATACGTGGGGTTTTTCATTTTTAAAGAACTTGAAAACTATTTCATAAGAAAATTCACATGGTGACTGCAGGCTGAAATCCAATGTGAATTTTCTCCTACGTGATCATGGTACATAAGAAGCGTGATAGAAGTCAAGCGAAGAAGTTTTACGCTGATGGAAGCGAGTTTGCATCTTCCCTAATCTGACACCCCTGGTTATAAAGAGCTCTCCTCAAACGGGGAAAGGGTATGAACCAGGGCAATTCCTTGAAGTTCACACAGATGCTACCTCAATTCTGTAGACGTCGGTTTTATTTTAATTTGCACCCACAGATGTGCCAACAGATAGGCTTTAGTGCAATTGATAAAGGGTCTATCACAGTAATGATGAGTCTCCAAAGTCTCACGGATTGAGATGTTGTATCTAGGCTGATTTCTGGAGAGGTCTCTCATCTAATTCCTTGGGACCCTACGCTTTTCCCACTTCCCTCCCAGCCAAGCAAGCAGCAGAGCTTTCATCATTTGCCGGAGAGAAACTGCGCTGAATTTTCCGGAGGCAAAAATCAATACACAAAAGACAGAACATAATGAAGCATCAAACCATTCGCTTCTGCCGTACCCCCCATGTGAAAATGCCAGCCCTGCCCATCTGCATTCATCCCCCGTTTCTCTGGGCATCGTTTTTGCTCCCCGCTCCTCCAGGGTGCTACCCGCCGCTCTGTAAACAACTGAGCTTCACGTTAGCCCAATTATTAATGCATTTAGTCAACCGCCTTTGGATGTTCTTAGTTAATTTACGGATGCAAACTGCCTCTTCGAGAGCTTGCTCGCCTGTCCTTGATTCAGCTCGTCATTGCCTGGGAAAGGCCCTACAAAAGCACAGCTCATTTTTTAATGATGTGAGTACCCGGACTTGACTCCCCGCTGCCCAAAACACTCCGCAAACCACCTTCTTTGCTCCAAATGTTAAAAGCAAGCCCCGACCCCACAGCTATTAAATACATTCATATGTCCAGAGTACATGTAAGAAATCATTACCTAATGAGAAAGCAGCTGGGGATAATATAACAAAGCTCTACCTGGGCTTTCATTCCACACCTTCCACAGGAAGGATATGTCAAAGCTCAATATATTAGAAGCTTTCTTTTTTTTTGCACTTGCCTGAAAATACCCGTGTCCTAAGCCTCTTGTACCCACCAGACTTTAGGGGCACTTGCACCCTTTTAATTCACTGTAATTTCAAAGCGGTTCTCTTCTCATCCCAAATCTTTGACCCGGAATTTTACCCCTTTGTGAGCCGTTGGCAAAAATATTGCCCATGTCTACCCAAGTTATCTTATCCTGGTAGCACCACATATAGCCTAGCAGCTGGAGGTCTGCAATCCCAAATCTAACTCCAGTGAAAATGACCAGGGAAGAAAGGGAAGAAAGGGAAGAAAGGGAAGAAAGGGAAGAAAGGGAAGAAAGGGAAGAAAGGGAAGAAAGGGAAGAAAGGGAAGAAAGGGAAGAAAGGGAAGAAAGGGAAGAAAGGGAAGAAAGGGAAGAAAGGGAAGAAAGGGAAGAAAGGGAAGAAAGGGAAGAAAGGGAAGAAAGGGAAGAAAGGGAAGAAAGGGAAGAAAGGGAAGAAAGGGAAGAAAGGGAAGAAAGGGAAGAAAGGGAAGAAAGGGAAGAAAGGGAAGAAAGGGAAGAAAGGGAAGAAAGGGAAGAAAGGGAAGAAAGGGAAGAAAGGGAAGAAAGGGAAGAAAGGGAAGAAAGGGAAGAAAGGGAAGAAAGGGAAGAAAGGGAAGAAAGGGAAGAAAGGGAAGAAAGGGAAGAAAGGGAAGAAAGGGAAGAAAGGGAAGAAAGGGAAGAAAGGGAAGAAAGGGAAGAAAGGGAAGAAAGGGAAGAAAGGGAAGAAAGGGAAGAAAGGGAAGAAAGGGAAGAAAGGGAAGAAAGGGAAGAAAGGGAAGAAAGGGAAGAAAGGGAAGAAAGGGAAGAAAGGGAAGAAAGGGAAGAAAGGGAAGAAAGGGAAGAAAGGGAAGAAAGGGAAGAAAGGGAAGAAAGGGAAGAAAGGGAAGAAAGGGAAGAAAGGGAAGAAAGGGAAAATAGGGAAAAAAGGGAAAAAGGGGAAAAAGGGGAAAAAAGGAAAAAAAGGAAAAAAAAAAGGAAAATCTCCTCCAGTGAAACTGCATGTGGCTCTTCCCACACAAAGTCCAGAAACTAATAGGTAAACATTAAACTATAAAAATACTTTAAAAAAAAAAAATATTCCTAGTCCTTCCTTTCTTTTACACTTGAATCCCTTATTAAAATTTGCAGTGATAATTAAAATATTTTCCAGTGTTTAATAGCAACATCTCATCAAATCTAGTACAGCAACACTAGCTTAAGAGCAGTCAGTTTTGGTTTTATTGAATCTACTGGGCCTCAACCACCTGGATGCTTTACTTGTAGGATAAAATAAAATATAGCAAAAATACACTTTTAAAATAATGTTAAAGAATGCTATTGGATCCCAAGAGTGCTACCCTCTTGATAATCCACTGAGAAATTGACAATCCAGTTACATTGCACGTTGTTGTTTCAGTCACAATGTTCCTAACAACACTTCCAAGAATAAAAATTTCATTTTCTGTTCTTTTTTTTTTTTTTTTTTGAAGCGTTTACACAACTTAATTCTCATTTCACCCATTCCAGACTTTAAAAAAAAAATACCTCACCCCTCGGTTACCCATATTTGATAAACTACCTCCCTTTGGTAGGACAATTCTGTTTAAAAACAAAAGAGAACTCATCCTTTTATCATATGCTGAAAAAGATCACTTGTGTACAGGGTTTAAATAAATCAGGGTAAATCCTCTTTCCCTGAAACTGGGAAACTGTTAAAGAATGAGTTGTTTTAGCCATCTGAATTTGGTACGTACTATCTGAGAGATATGACTATTTAGGAACAAATTGCACCGTGCAACACGGCGTTCAGCAGCATCCCCCCATGCATGAAATGAAGTAGGGCCAGGTAATAAACCAAACATTTTTCGAAAAAAAAGTAATTATTTTACGTTAGACTTATTAGTTTCTAAGTCCCAAGATGATGCTCAATGAGTTGTAAACAGTTTATCTTAAAAACTATGATAAAACCCCCTCCAACCAGAGAAAACAAGCGCTGAAAAATGCCACAAACAAGGCAATCAAGGACCTTTTCCTGATTTCTTCTACTTATCTCCAAAATGAAAGAGAATAAAACTTCATCCAGTCGCAGATGAAAAAGTCTAAGACAGGTCTTCGAAAAGTATTAATTACTGTCTGAAGCAGGTGGCAGTTGGGGTCTTGAAAATGCTCAATACTATTTTAAAGCTCTCCTTTCTTTACAAATGCTGCGGCAATTAAAAAAAAAAAAAAGATTAATCACATTAAAAAAAATAATCGAAATACATTTGTCATATCACGTTGTTATCGTAGAGCTGACTTTGTATGAGGAAAGGAATTCAGTATCAGCATTATACATCTGCATCCAATACGCTGGGACAGGAGGCTGGTTGTGGCGGATTTGCCACAAGACAGAAGAAAAAGATTAAGGGAAAAATCCACCCTAAAACCCCCGAATCCTCAACAGCCAGTACAGCCAGGAAGGGATGTTTCTCACAACCACCAAAATGAAGATGAAGGCTGGGAATTCCGGGGTAGAAAAGCACCACACCTAAGCAAAGAGTTCTAGTATTATTTCTGAAGATAATACGTTATGGACAGTACTGAGTAGATCTCAAAGAAGTCTTCACTGAAAGGTGTAAACTTCTACCAAAACCAGTATATAGAATGGCTGTGGTAAAAAATCTCTTAACGCTACACCCTGCTGTTTATGCCACAGTTCAGTAACCCCAAGTTATGAATTCATTTGATCAAACACCACCCCGTTTACTCTAATTAACGAACGGCTTGTACACAAAGTACCGGGGAGGTGAGGACCATAGACACCGCAGCTCTGAGAACCTTCAGTAGCACAGTCAAGCCCCTCTTCCTGATAATTCTAACCTACCCACTAAAAGAGTGGTAGAAATGGATGAGCTCAAGAAACTCCAAGTATTGAACAACCCCCTAAATACTCAATGTGATCTACATCATCTACATCGAGAGCTGGGGCTGTTCAGACTGGAGAAGAGAAGGCTCCAGGGAGACCTTAGAGCAGCCTTCCAGGATCTGAAGGGAGCTCCAGGAGAGCAGGAGAGGGACTCTTGGTCAGAGAGTGGAGTGATAGGACAAGGGGGAATGGTTTTAAACTGGAAGAGGGGAGATTTAGATTGGATATTAGGAAAAAATTATTTCCTGTGAGGGTGGTGAGGCACTGGAACAGGCTGCCCAGGGAGGTTGTGGATGCCCCATCCCTGGAAGTATTTAAGGCCAGGCTTGATAGGTCTTTGAGCAACCTGGTCTATGGGAGGTGTCCCTGCCCATGGCAGGGGGGATGGAACACGATGATCTTCAAGGTCCTTTCCAACTTTAACCGTTCTATGATTCTACATAATACATTTAGGATTGCTTGCTCCTTCAGAATTAAGAGATCATCTCCAGAAAGCATTAACCCCTCAGTTCTGTGACCACTCAGGCTTACTACACCCCCTTCTTTCATGATAGTCAATGCCCTTTATTTATCCTTCAACATCGAGCTACTATTTTCAGGTTGGTCACACAATAAAGGGAACAGAAGCATCCAATACACAATCAATCACAAGTAAATAACCTTCAACTAACCATCCCGCCTAAAGTAAAAACTTCAAAATATATTTGCAAATTGTATCTGAGAAGGCAGCAGTCTGCAATCAGGACATGAAGCTAACTTTAATTAAACACTTCACAATAATTTATTTGCACAGCTCTGAAATTGAGGCTGAAGGCAGCATTCAGCCGAGCATAAAAGTAAACTCAAGCTGGCTGTAGATCAAAGCTGGACACCAAGAAACGTGAAGAAAGCCACAAACACAAAACTAGCTCTTCTCTAAAATGAGAAAAAGAAGAGGAAAGAAAAGGGCAGATAAAAAAGCTGTGTCAAATCATGCGTTGGTGCAAACCCTGCTACGTTTTCTGACAGGAGCTGCTGCTCCCCATCCACCCAAAAGCATCCCTCTGAAAACCAGGGACCCACAGCTGTCCCCATGATTGACACCACCCAACCCTCCTTCCTTGTCCTACCGAGCACGCCAGAGACCGAATCAACAGTCAGAGACATCATTTATGCACTTACTGTATTTCTACAGGAATTTTAATATCCAAAGCCATCTTTCAAACTTTGTCCTTCACTTGGTTTCAGGCAAAAAGAGGGACAGAGAGAGACCTTCCGTGTTCGGGGTTTTCACAGAATTATAGATGGGTTTAGGTTGGAAGGGACCTTAAAGATCATCCAGTTCCACGACCCTGCCGTGGGCAGGGACACCTCCAACTAGACCAGGTTACTCAGAGCCCCGTCCAGCCCTGGTCTTTGTGGCACACATCTCAAGACTGCCTCTAGTTCAAGTGGTGAAGGTTGAACTCATAAAGTAGCGTGCCCAACTATCGATTTCTTCCTCAGTAACGGCACTCGGTACGAGCAGCATCAGTCAGTCTGTTACCTCATGGGTAGGACAGGCTGAAGCCAAGTGCAAGTGCAGTAAGTTTTATTTTATGTTGCTAAGCTCAGCGTTGAAGAGGAAAAGAGCTGGGAAAGCACGGATAAAGGTATAATTTCACATCTAGTAAAATAAAGACAAGTCAGAAACAAATCATGGAAGAATTTGAAAGTAATTTTTAAGAGACAAGTTCCTGTTTTTTCCTTGTGGCTGCCCCATCCCTGGAAGTATTTAAGGCCAGGCTTGACAGGGCTTTGAGCAACCTGGTCTAGTGGGAAGTGTCCCTGACCATGGCAGGGGGGTTGGAACACAATGATTTTCAAGGTCCTTTCCAACTCNAAAAGAGCTGGGAAAGCACGGATAAAGGTATAATTTCACATCTAGTAAAATAAAGACAAGTCAGAAACAAATCATGGAAGAATTTGAAAGTAATTTTTAAGAGACAAGTTCCTGTTTTTTCCTTGTGGATGCCCCATCCCTGGAAGTATTTAAGGCCAGGCTTGACAGGGCTTTGAGCAACCTGGTCTAGTGGGAAGTGTCCCTGACCATGGCAGGGGGGTTGGAACACAATGATTTTCAAGGTCCTTTCCAACTCTAACCATTCTATGATTCTATGATTCTTCATGTGAAAGAATTATTTTTTTAGAGCTGCTTCTGCTGTAAAACAAAAATTCCTTCAGAACTCAGTCTTCATGCAAACTTCATACTCCATTGTTTACAATAATTTCAAATTAACATCATCTTTGAAGTCCCCCACTGAGCTTTCCACTCTCTATTTTCTTTATGGGCAATTCGGTGCAGGACTTCCAAATCCACGCGTGCCGTCTTCTGGCAGAAAGCGTTCCTGACAGTGCTTCGTGTGTCCTGTGGCACTTGGCCATTCCCAAACCGTCGCAGAAATTTTGTGCAGAAATTTTGGACTAATTAGACAGAAACGCCCGTGTGATTTCCTGCGAATGAATGACTAAACTGTCGATCTGAAAGTAAAACCCCCTACCTTCTTGGCCAAATTGGGACATGGCTTAGCCAGATTCTATTTCAAGTAGCACAGGACTCCCTATCCTTGAGCTTTTTTTGATGTCTTATTAGAAAACTGGAACAAGAAAAACCATCTTGTGCCTTGAAAAATACCAGCCTAATGCATCTCCAAGTGACTGTCTGAGGCCAGCCAAAAAGAGATGATTTGCCCAATATGAGTTTGAACACGCTGCCTGAGCCCAAAAAAAGCAAATCATTACAGATCTGGATTTTGCCCCATTACAATACTCAGGGATGTACCTGACCAACAGTGTCTGGGCAGATTTAAGTCACAGAACTTTAATGTTCTCCATGCAGCAAGATACGTGAATGGAGGGGGTGTGATTAAAAAAGTATCTGGTGTTAGCAGTAAATAACTAGTAGTTTTTAGCTACAAGCACTCCTCTTCAAACAGATTCATGACGTTTTTTTCTTCATGGTTGTTACAACCTTACTCTACAGAGGTTTTCTTTCTTTTCTTTTCTTTTATTTTAACTTCAATATTCCTACTCGTACAATAACATTCCAGAAGGACTCAGTATGACTCCAAGCGTCAGCTTACAGTCAAAAAGGACTTCTGGTGGGAGGTGTCCCTGCCCAGGGCATGGGGGTTGGAACTCCATGATCTTGAAGGTCCCTTCCAGCTCTGATCGTTCGATCTAAGATTCTTTATGGCCAGTTTTTATGATGTAAAGTTGCACACTGAGTTACAATGGCAGCTAAAACTCTAATTTTTACCTGAAAATAAATTGAAAAAGACGTTCTTTAACCTCAGTTGGATGGGATTTCTCCTTGCAGGCTTCGGTCAAGGACAGGTTTTACACCTCTTTTTCCCCCCCCATCCCATCTCTGCCAAAGCTTCTCCTACAGATTGCTTTTGCTGCTCCAGTATCTTTTTTAGAAAGAGAATGAGGTTTAAACTTGTTTCCTTGCTTGCCTTTTACAGCTTATAGCAGGGCTGGGATTTTCCCCTACTAACTCCCCAGGGAGACTGAATCAGGATCGAAGCCTTTTTATAGCCCACAGAAAAGAACCTCTTCTGCGTTTTACGGTTAGAGAGCCCCAGATAAATCTCAGCTGACATTGCACAGTTCCCTGTTGATAGCGCTCATCCTGTCGACTCCTCCTTTTCCATCTATTTTCAACTTTATTTTCCCCTTCTTTTAATTTATTCATACTTTCCCCTGCTCTCTGTCCCCAGTCGAATCCTTCCAGTTTCCCTTAAGCAGAAGGCAAAACTAATATTTGAGCAGAACTTCTTACTTTATGATATCCCAGCGAGCTGCCCAAGCAACAAACCTAGATTCTTCATCTTTTCTAATTAGATTTAAATTCAAATCTAGCTTGTCAGGTATTCTGAAATAAAATCTTATTTTCAGCCATGCTAACTTTTTATTTATTTATTTTAAAGTCTCTAAGAAAGTTACTTTAGTTACAAAACACTAAAGGACACAGTGTCATTTGAGGCCAAAAATCCTACCAGATATTTTAGTATTTTCAATATTCATTAAGTGATGCTGATTATTTGTCTTCTCACAAAGCTCACCAGTGACAAAGCTTTAAATTCCAATGATTCTTTCTTATGTGTGTTTAGTATTATTTACATCCCCCTCTTCATAAGAGTTAACTGCAAAGATATTTAGTCCCCTTAGCCTCTACACCATAAAGTCCCATTGATCACACTTTCCTAAGCAGAAAGAGTAATCTGTATTTGCCAGCCTACTTTGTTTAGCTTATTCAGGGATAATTATTCATGCAAATATACATTTACAAATTACAGACTAAGGATAAACTAAAGAAAACAAACAGAGCTGTTCAGCTGTAATGCAAGACCTTAAAAAAAAAGATCACAACCTACATATGTACATAGGAAATTTAACTGGTGTGATTTAAATCTGGCTTTAATATTTTCACTGAAAGAGCTTTATGCCCAAATCCTCTCCTCTCATGTCAGAACTCGACAAATTCTTGAGGCCGGACTGCAGTGACACGGGTTTTATTGCCTACTCTAAAACATTCAGAATGAAAACAGAACGTCCAAAGGTTTCAGTTTGTCCTCCCTCAATGGCCTTTTTATCATCTATAGAATAAAACCCTGGCATTCCCTCCTATAGCAGCAACAACCATTAAGTCTTCAGAGAAGCTGCTCCTACGTTACAGAAGATCCCTGAAAGAGCTTTACATACAAAATAGGATCTGCAGCTGCAGCAGGAACGGCCAGCGATCGGAGGTAAGGATCCATCTCGGCATCTCATCCGAAACATTTCCTTTTATAACCACCATATATTTGATGCCTTGATTTCCTAGAGAGCAACATTTCAACTCTGTTCCCTTGTTTCATTCTCAACAGTTACAACCGGCCGCCTTCAAACAGAAATATCTAGAAAGCAGCCTTACCGTTTTCGGGTTTCCCGTTTTTGCCCCAGTTTTCAACACATTTTGAAACACAGTGATTTTCCCAGGGCGAGAAGCCTGTTTCCCACTCAACTCTCACACCAGTGCACTGAATAGTGTACCGAAATCTACCGTCTGGCTGCGTTTCTATGCACACATGTAGAACAAAAGCTGCTGTTGCTGCAAAAAACATAGATACATAGGAAGGTAAAATGGAGCCCAGCCTCAAAATGCAGATAATCACGTGGCCGTACAAGAGGAGGTCATCCACCACATCAAGAGAACACTTGAACTTACAGAAACATCAGCAAGAACTCTGTTTTCCAGAGCCTAGTAAATGCTCCCTCCCAGAGAACTTAAAGCCTTTGCTTGGCCAAACATGATGCGCTTGAACATGCTCTGAGATGCCCAAACCTGTGTGGGGAAGCCACATTTTATCCAACCCAGAGATGAGAACATGGGGCTGTTAAAAGGAAAATAAATTGCATCATCTACTGAAGAGGTCCCCTCCAAATTTCATAGAATGCTTAGAGTTGGAAGGGACCTTACAGATGATTGAGTTCCAGCCCTCCTGCCATGGGCAGGGACACCTCCCACTAGACTTTCTGCTGCCACTTTACAAACACTATACATTATGAAAAAATTATTTTTGTTGCAGAGAAAACTGAAAAATTATGAAGTTTTCTTTCCGGCAGAGCAACTCTACAGGCATCAAGAGGACAGCAGCAAGACCATCTGGGACAGATCTGAATGGAAAGAGTCCCTTGTACCCATCAGATCTGGAGCCTAGTGCTACCCACGCTGATACAATTTCTCATTCTAGACTTTTACCTGGGGTCATTACACGATCAGCTTATTTTCTTTTAGCCTTAAGACAGAAGAGTTTTATAGGAAAAAAAAAAAAAAAACAAGATGGACAAAGATATTTACTTTTTTTTTTTTTTGCTATAAAAATTTTGGCTAGAAGAATGATATAGTGATTCCTTTGCTGGAAATGGAATCTCTAGGTTTTCAGACTACTCCATCCTCTAAAATACTTCCCGAGTAAAGATCGTTCCTGGCAAGCACTGACCTGCCGTAGGAGGAACATCTCTCCTGGATGACAAGGCAGCAGAAGCTCTCTTGCATATTTAAGCAGCTTTGCTCTCTCGTAGCTCAAGCCGTTGCCAGACCTTTCCTACCCTCATTCACCTCTGTCCGTCCCTCAAAGCCATCAGCGCCGAGCAGTGAATCTTGCAGGAGACAAGACTAACTCTATACGGTAACATAATTCAGCAGAAGGAAGATAAATTCCTTGAAGCACCTTCTTTCTTGCACACACCTACTCCGGGGTTTGTCACAAGCCGGTGATGGATGAGTCACCTTCTCTTTGAACTGCAGAGCACAGGAACTTAAGAAATAATTATGAGAACAGAACTGACATATCTCACCGTTAATTGGCATTTAGGCCCTTTTAATGAACGAGGTAAACAGAGTAACTAATATCTGTGACATAAGGTGTTAGACATGAGAGTTATTTGTATTTAGTGGAACACACAGCATATCTGGCAGCAAAAAGTAGGAACGCCTAATTCTGAAAAAAAGGGAAGTCCAATATATTTTCAGCTTTGTTTAGTTTGTATTATTATTTACAAAGATATTTCTCTCCTGAGAACGTAACTGGTGGGCACACTCGTAAGTGCTGTATTTCCAACCAGCTTAAAACGAATTTTCTGAACAACAGCTTATTTTTTCTTATTTTTTTGAGTCCAGCCAGCAAACAGGCTCTGGCATTTTTGACAGTTCACATCCACACCCAATGCGCTTCTGCCAACGGCACACCAAATGTAGCCTCACCTGTGGTCAGTAACTGGGTCTTTTCTAAATTTATTTCCTTCTTTTTTAGGTTTTTAAGAATTCAGTACTTATATATATTTTTTTTTCCCCCCACTGTATCACAGCTGCAGAGTTTTTCATCCTGCTCTGAAAGGCTTTCAAAGGACATCTGCTTCAAAGGGTTTTCTCCGAGAGGCCTTCTTCACTTTTTGGTCTTTCTTACGGTTGAGGCTCTGCGTCCAGGTTTAGAGCATTGCTCAAAGCAGTCTCCAGAGAGGTTCAGCCTTTGCTCTTTTATACCAAAATTCTTCAACAAAGAAGTCAGACAAGCCGTTAAAATCTGTCCTCGCCAAATTATTCATACCATGGCAGCTTTATCCTCAACTAGTTCAGATTACATTCAAAACCTGTCACGCATGTTTTTTTTCCCTTCTTTTTCAGTAAGAACTTATTTGCAGTCTTTCAAAGTGGTCATCTTACCAGATTACATTTGGACTTCACATTAACACTTCCTAACACAGAGAGGAAATCTTCAGAGGTGTTTTGAATTCTCAATGCCACTTGCATTTCAAAATATTAAAAAGATTTTAACAAGGAGGAAGAAAAAAAATAGTCCTGTAGAAAAGCATTCGATAAGCTGGTACTATCAGAGTAGAAAAAAAAAATCAATTTTTAAGATTGAGAAAACGTTATCAAATATTTACTGCAAAAGTTATACTGGAAGACACAGGTAACTCTTATGGCTTGAAATGATAAGATTTATCACTTTGCATCAAAGATTAAAAGAGTTGCTCCTGATTCTTTTCAGCTCCCAGCTCTAAGTCACAAGAGAGACCACTCTTATTTGGGCTTTTTCCTCTATTTTCAAAAACAATAAAGTGCAGTCTGTCATGGAAAAGTGATTTTTTTATTTTCACTACATTTTACGACAGTGATTCTAACCCATATTCTCATGCATTGAGTGATGCCTGGTACCACCAGGGTCAGAATCTCATTGCCATGGACCCAGGAACAGGATGTACACGTGCAGTAAGATGGAATCTGCCTCCAACTAGAGATGCTTTTGTATCCCTAATGTTCCTTAAAAAGCTTTCAGGACTTTTTTCTCTTCCTCAAAAATGAACTAAAATATGAGAATAAGGAATAGTTTAATCAATATTGTATTTTAGAGTCACTCATAACTATCACAAAGCTGAGCAGCATTTTAAACAGTTCTTAATCGTTTATGCATGAAACTACATTGTTGTAAACAACAAAGTTAGATAAAAGTTGAATCAGGGACAAAGACTGAGTATAACATAAATAAAAAAATGTTTTGTTATTGTTCTCGTTGCATCAATTGTAGCGGTTCCTTATGTCATTTTTCTCATGCTAAAACCCAAACTAAACACCTATCTGGACATTTTTGCTTGGAATTCCTCCTCTGAGGAGGATATTGCGTTTGCAAGACTTGAATGGAAAAAAAAAATTACAGGTCTGTTGTTGAGGGGTTCAAATTTACAAAGAAGACGTAAAAGAAATGACAAGGAGGTGGTAAGACAGCATTACCTAAGCCTTGTGATTTGGGAGAAGGATTTCGACTTGGCTTGGAAGTACCTCTGTATTCAGTTTTGCTCCAAACATCGTTAACAAAAAGTGTGGGGGGAAAAAGAGTAGCTAGGTAGGCATCACCCCAGATACCTACTGAAATGCAAAGGTGATTGCAACTTGCCGCATCCCAATCATATGATAAAATTATTAAAGAGAAAAATATTTCTCAGACATCCACGCATTTTCAGGAGTCACTTCCACTTACCTTGTCTCACAGTAGCTTCTAACAGAAAAAATCCAAATCTGGTCGAAAAAGATGTAATTCCCATTCATTTCCAAAGGAATTTTACTTGCATTAAAATGGGAATAAGGCATCAAATCCATTCCCCAAGTCCTCAGTGTTTGCACCCTCTAGTTTTTAACCGTGCAATCGGAATATAAATAATGTTTACGGTTCAACATTGTTCCCTTTCAAATATTTTACAGAGGCTTTACCAAAAAAATGCCTTTAGCCTATGATGCGCAGCGGCGTGGAAGCGCCCAGTCATCTGTTGCATCTGGAGATATCAAGATGCCTTGCCTTTTGCTTCTTTGTGCATTTAAAACCCCCCTCCCCCCTCATTTATTATTAATGATATTATTATTGAGTGAATCAATAAAATATTGCCTTCATATTGGCTCACAATTATATAAGAGCAGAAGGTTCTGCAGCAGAAGCCATCTGCATCTTGGAAACCCCGACCTTCGATGGCAGAGGAGTCTCGTGGCAGCACCAACCGGCCTTTTGGGTGGGACGAAACTACTATCAATTTTAAGGAATTATACAAGTTGATTTACGAATGATTATGTGCCAGAAAACCGACAGGACGTTCTGCAGGACACCTCTCCAATGACGGTTTCTGGAATCCTTGACTGTAACTTTGAATCCTATAACCTTCACATCGCATTTTGCCGCTTTCTATATGTAATTATAACGGAGTGGCAGCTATGCTGCAGCTAATGCTGAATGCTGTTTTCTGTTTAAAGGTCAAGTCTATTCTAAAATCTATATTCTTAGGGAGATCGTCCTGAAAATTTGCTGTGCCTACTTGGTATGCAGAGCAGTGGTCTAAATTATGATTATTTGTGGAAGAGGTTTCTGAGACACTCTTCTATAAATAAAAGATAAATAAAGCTCCTCCAAACTGTCTAAATGTTACAGAAATCGCATGATTCTTCTCATTTGTGTGTGTGTGTTCTTCAACCTATAGCCCTTACCATCTGCACGCTGATTTCAGTTGCTAGGGATTTGTTTTAGCTACTACACGTCTCTTCAGAAAAGAAATTTCAGAAAACGTTAAGCCAGATAATAATGAACTAAATTAGTGTGCCTAAAAGAACTAAAGGCGCATGTGCTTCCCTCTAGCTGGATATTTTGCACCAACATGCCATCAAAAATGACCGAATGACTTAGGGTGAGATGCTGTGGTTATTTAATCTGAATTATATGCACTCCCTCTGCCTCTGGAATCCAAGACGTGCACGTGAGCGTGCTGCAGAGGGCTCACTTGGAAATTGTGCCTTGGGATAAAAATAACCTGGGAAGATTTTGAAATTATCTAAAACCAACCTGCTGACACCCCTCTCCATTCAGAAATATTGTTAAGGCAATTAACACTGATGAGCTAGAGGGAAGATAAAAGATAATAAGGGTGCACTAATCACATTTCCAGCACAATGAAACCGAATCAAATGAACGCAAGGTGTTGGGTCAAGGAATTCCCCATGCATCGTTCCTCCAGAGGAACCCGTAACCCTCTGGTGCAGAGCTAGAAACGTAGAGACCTGCAAGTGCTGCAAGGCATCAGTGCAGCAGCACTGGTTAAAGACCCAAAAGAGAGAGGAGGGGACACAGTAGGACACACAAACAGGGAGTCTGCAAGGAGTGGGAAACATTAGAGGAACAGGCAGTAGAGGAGAAGAAGACTCCACTCCTGTCACCATAGAATCATAGAATAGTTTGGGTTGAAAGGCACCTTAAGGATCATGAGTTCCAACCCCCTTGCCATGGGCATGGACACCTCCCACTAGAGCATGTTGCTCAAAGCCTGTCCAACCTGATCTTGAACCCCTCCAGGGATGGGGCAGCCACAGCTTCTCTGGGCAACTTGTTCCAGTGTCTCCCCACCCACACAGGGAAAGATTTCTTCGTAATACCTAATCTAAATCTGCCCTCTTTTAGTTCCAAGCCTTTACCCCTTGTCCTGTCACTCCACTCCCTGATAGAGCCCCCTCCACATCTCTCCTGTAGGTTCCCTTGAGGTACTGGAAGGCCGCTAATAAGGTCTACCTGGAGCCTTCTCCTCTCCAGGCTAAACGATCCCATCTTCCTGCAGAGTGAAGGACCTGGGAAAGAAGGGGATGGATGGGGAGCGCAGTCATATGAAAACGGGCTACCTGATAAGAAGTGACCAAGCCCCCTTTCCTTGTAAAAGAGGATCTGACAGCAATCTGAGTCCCGCTTCCCATATTCCCATCTTGCCAAAAGTGAAGAATGGTCGGAAGATCCCTGAGTGAGCTTAACAGATGGGTCTGTACTTCTCGTATTGCTTCAGGTTGCATTAATCTCTGTGGTGGGTTCTCATTTAGCTGAGAAAATGTCACCAAAACGAATGAAGCGGAGCTGGCTGATACACCACCAACAGATGTAGAGAATCTCTCCTGCACGTTGTAGACAGAGGCAAACAGTCAGCATTCTCACTTGTCTGCTCCCTGCAGCTCTTCTAAAACCCATCGAAGATATCACTGGCTGCGTTGGGGGTACAAATGCCTAAAATCAGCACTTTGAACACAAAAAAAATGGGTACAATCAGTCAGGATGATGGCAGGGAAGTGAGGTGATGTAGCAGAGGGGTCCGAGCAGCCAGGGAACAGAGACAGAGGAGGGGTCAAAGTACAAAGGACACACGGTCAGGTGTTGGGAGAACCGCCTTGGAAATGGGGATAGTTCATTTCTCTCCATGAATCCACCAAATCCCTCCCTCCATACGCATTCCCATCCTAATAACGTGCTGGTACTTCTGCTGTTCTTCCATCATCTCAAGGTTCCTGAACCAACATAATCCTTTTGGCATACAGGGTCCAAGGAAAAAAAAAGGTGATGTTTCGTTGGGCTTGCTGGGAGTTTCCATAATGAAAGAAGGAAGGGGTGGAGGAAAAGCAAAGGAACCAACAGGGATTTGGTGCGTTCAGCTGCCAGATACTCCTGAAGAGGCAGCGGAGGATACTGGAGCACGAGGAAAAGCCACAAAACAGAAGCCACTAAGTACCTCTCGTTTACAGCATTAGAGCAGATTCCGGATTGTGCAAAGTTCCTTAATGCTTCCATAAAGCAAAGAGTGAATAAATTAAGGTGAAAGAAAGGTGAGAAGAATTCAGGCCACACAAACAGAACTGCAGTCAATCAGGGAATACAAAGCAAATACAACCTTGATTTTGCTTTAATTAGTCCATCCTTGAATGCTGTCCCAACGCAGCAGCTGTTACAACTGCTAAGATTTTTCTCTTTTTAAGAGAAAGGGACAACAGAGCAGATGAACGTTGCAACACCTGAACTGCACGCTTCTGTTTCTTCCTGGTTGTCCTCGGAGGCCCTGCTTTCAACCACCCACCCAGGTGACACCAGCCTTCTGCTGTGCTTCAGCCCAAGATGTGTCCTTTCCTATACTCGGCTGCACCCGGGGGATCACAGCCGTGTGTGTTAACAGATGGGCTACAACACGCACCCACGCCGACGCCGCTTACCAATGCGGTGCTGGAAGGAATCACAGAATCACTCAGGTTGGAAAAGACCCTTGGGATCATCGAGTCCAACCATCAGCCCCACTCTACAAAGTTCTCCCCTACACCAT